>JAJOZX010001956.1:435000-778991 GCA_023014485.1 Bathynomus jamesi | reverse complement strand
TTAATTCATAAGGAGAGCCCGCCTGCGAGCACTAATGGCAAGGATATGAACCACCTTCCTGTACATTAGGCACAAAATCAATGGAGTATGATGTATTCACAGATTTCCCTTATTTGCAGCGTGAGTGGAATACTGGAACACATCTACCGCGAATAATGAGGTTTACTGTACCTTATTTCGGAAAATTCTAGAAGAATCGAATCTTTAACATTCCTGAAACACAAATTTGCCATACTTTTAATAGATTATTTTTAATTTGCATTTTAATTTACATAAGATTAAACCATTAATGGACAGCGTCCAAAAAATTAGACGCTAGAAAAAAATCACTAAAAAAAATCTGATGCTTAAATTTCTCATATTTCTATTTCACAATGAAATGAAATAGTTATTCTTTAATAAATTTGAGTCCGTTTTTTATAACTTGTATTTGAACCATAGAAAATAGCAGTTTATTTCAAGATGACGAGCCCAAATAAATTTTATGGCAAGTCAAGGTAAGTTTATCGAAAATACTATGGTCTTTACTTTACTTTATCACACCTGAATTCATTTATTCATTGTAAGGGAAGCTCTGGAGTATACAAGCATTACTTTCATTATGGCTTTTTATATAGAAAGTTTTTTACGCCACTTCTTATTTGCCCGTCCAAAATTTTGGACATTATCCAGTTAGGCCCTAAACATTTTGAAATGAAAATATGCTTTGATTATGACTAAAAGTAGATTATGCCATACTCATTTTTTGAATTCTTGTATATATTTATGCAGAACTTTCTTTGTATGAAAAATAACTAAAAAAATTGTATAATCAATCTAATGAAATATTTTTGTCCTTTATTTTTCAGTTTGAAAACGCATGAAAGGCTAACATCACTTGAAGAAACTAATGATGATGAGTTGGAATCTGGTGACATAATTTTACATATTCCTGACTCAAAGTACTTACGGATGAAGATTCAGAAATCTCAGATGAGATGTTGAAGGTGATCTAAATCACCTAGGCCGCGGTCTTCTCAATACCAAGTGTGATTTTGTACCACAATTGCAAACAGGTGACGAAGAAAGTCAAAGTTCGATAGTAGGTGAAAATGCCAAAAAGCGGATAGGGAATAAGAGAGCTAAAATATCTAATGAAACCATTTGGAACAACACAGTACCAACTTTTAACATCAATTCTTCAAATTCTCCACCTGCCTCAGTTTCTGATGAAATCACTAAAGCAGATGACGAGTTACAACTTTTAAAATTATTTTTTACTGATAATATTATGGACCATGTCGTGACTCAGACAAATATTTATGCTCAACAGAAAAATGTTTCTCTTGATATGACCAAAGAAGAATTGTGGGTTGTATTCGTGGAATGCTCCTTTCAGGATATGCAAAATATCCAAATAAACGACTTTATTGGTCAACCCAAGATGACACTCCCTCCATTCTTTCAAATGCTATACGGTATAGATGGTTTGAATCAATACTTCATCATATGCACCTCAATGATAATTCGAATTTAGATCCATCCGATCGCTTATATAAGCTAAGACCTTTTCTAGATCACCTTAGTGAAAAGTATCTGGAATGTATGAATTAGAAGAACATCTGTCAATTGATGAATCCATGATTCCCTATTTTGGAAGACACTATGCCAAACAATATATCAAAGGCAAACCAATAAGATTTGGTTTCAAAAATTGGGCTTTGTGCTCCTCTACTGGTTATATGTACTCTTTTGACATGTATATGGGAAAAAGTGAGAACGATACACAGAAGTCACTAGGGCTCAGTGTTGGTGGTGAAGTTGTGAAAAAATTGATTGCCAAAGCAAATGTTCAGGGTCACACAGGCTTCAAGGTTTATTGTGATAACTATTGTACATCCTATAATTTGCTGAAATGTCTTTCAGATGATAGCATATGTGCAACGGGCACTATTAGGGAAAACAGAATTACAAACTGCCCATTACCAAGGAAAAGTGAATTTCGTAAAATGCCCAAGGGAAGTGTAGAATTTGCTTCAACAGACAAGGTAATGGCTATCAAGTACAAAGATAACAATGTTTTGACAATTGCTTCAAATTTTCAAAAAGCAGATGTGGGTACAACTAAGAGGTATTCTAAAGAAAGCAAAGGATACATTTCACACCCTCAGCCAATGCTGTAAAGCATTATAACTCTTTCATGGGTGGCGTCGATCAATTGGACCAATGGGTAGCTTGTTACCGGACAAGAATGCGTAAAAAAAAATGGTGGTGGCCTATTTTTCTCTACTTTTTTGACGTAACAATTGTCAACGCTTGGATACTATGGAAAAAGGCAAAAAGCAGTAGAGTTCCTCTGCTTGATTTTAGAAGGAATTTGGCAGTTACAGTTTTGAAGTCCTATGGAAATCCTTCTAACCAAGGGAAGAAGATGCAAGTCATAAGGGGAGTCCGTTTTGATGGAATGAATCATTGGTTGCAGCCTTCAAACTTGAGAAGATGTGCATTCTGCCCGGGAAAGGCCTCTTTTTCATGCAGTAAATGTAATGTTGGTTTGCATCCTAGATGTCATAGGGATTTCCATGTCCTGCAATGATTTTTCTGTATGTATATAGCCTATTTTATTTGAATTTTATTATTTTTTATTTTTTTATTATTGTTAGATATATATAATATCAAGGTGAAAACTTCAATTTAAATGAAAACTCTTTATGTTGTAATACAGTAGGAATTTTTCAAAATTTTTATTTTATTTCCCTAAATGGACACTGTCCAATTTTTTGGACAGATTGTAACTTTTGTTTTAAAAAAGATATTTTGATGAAACTTATAGAGCATCATCTAAATGTTTAATTATGTTCACTGAATAAAAATTATCGCTCTACTCCTCTTATTAAACTTTATCCATTAATGGGTTAAGAAGGGGTAGGGGTGACATCAGAAGACCACATGGTTTTGGAGTGGGGGGATGGGTTTGAAAATCACCCAAAAAAGGACCATGTAGTTTTTGAATGACCCCCTTAACCCTTTGGATGCCGTAGTCGACTGTAGTCGAACGATTTTTTGGTAGTCACAAGTGCCATATTCGACTCTAGTCAATATATTATTTTAATGATAATTTAGGAAAGGATATGCTTAAATCTAAAAATGAGAATCATAAAATTACTATCAAAGAAAATTGATTTTTATGGAAAACTGCATTTTTTTGAAAACAAACATTTCCAACCAAATTGGCAGCTTAAGGGTTAAGGGATGATATAGGAAGGTTCAAGTGGTTATAACTCGGTATTATTTATCATAAGAGATTGATTTGTGTCAAATGAAGGTTTTTAATGAGGAATCTTTTATTTTGCATATTAAAAAATGTTGATAAAATTTTAAAAAAATAATAATTTGCGACTAAATTCTAAATGCCCAGCACTGTGAAAGAGCTCATGAAACTCAGCACAATTAAAGGTTATCATATACTAAATAGACTTACAAAAAAACAAAAATAGGATTATGATAGGTTCTCAAGAGCCACCTGGTGGGAGGAGGAACTTTCCCCAGATTTGCTCCATTGGGAGAGCATACTTGTCACATTGTCTGAGTACTTCTTTGCTTAGGAGTAGTTGCAGTCATTGCAGTCATGCAAGGGTTCAAAAAGGTCAGTATGTCAGCCAGTTATTGGTTAGTTGTCAGAAAGAACATACTAATATCCTTTGATATCATGACCACTAATAAGAATTGAACTACAACTATTTTATTTTAAATCTCGACCTTCCAGTTTATCACAAAAAGTCAGTGTCTGCAAGTACAGTACCCCAAAAAGTGACAAAGTGGTACCTGGCAGAAATGCTTTCTTTGAAGAGAAATTACAGAGAGTAGCTATAACTGATTTTGATTTAATCCAAAGGATATAACACAATCTGTAGGACAAATGAAGTCACATTCAGCTGCAGGTCTGGTGAAATGGAACCCCTTATTAAAAGCTTGCAAGAATGAAACGGCTACACCTCTATATATTGGATATGGAGAAAATCCTAGGACACGGGAGGAAATACCAAGCATCCTGAAAAGGGCAAACATTGTCCATGTATATAAAGGAAGGAATAGGTCTCAAGTGAAGAACTATAGGCCAGTGTCAGTAGGGTATGTCACTAACATTCCATCTCACCAAAATATTTGAAAGAGTAGCCAGAGAGAAAATCTATGACTTTTTAGTGAAAGGAAAAGAGGAAAGATTCGGTGAAAACCAGCATGGATTCTGATTAGGAAGATTGTGCCCATCACAACTAATAGAGCATTTCTACTATCTATGATCTTTCTACTATCTCTGATTGGGGCAGAGAAAACCTGGTGGCTTTCAATGCTTCCAAAACTCATTCCTTAATCTGTCTACTCATCACAATCTTCCACACAACTATCCCCTTCAGCAATACACAACTCAGTCCTTCCTTTTTTAACATTCTTAGTATGGAAAAACTACATGCCTGTCATACATTTTACATTACAGTTCACAACAAAGCCTAATTCAAACCCAGGCTTATACACACCTACAATATGGTATCATATATGGTACCTTTATTTCATAATAATTAAATATGAATTATTAATTTATTGTATTAAATAACTACAAAATTGCCTCAGGATTGGTGACAAAGCCTATTGGAAATGGAAAAAATTGCCATATGTAGAACCAAATATGTAGGCATTGGGCCTACTTAACAACAAGAAAAAAATATTTTTTTATCAAAATTTTCCATCGCTGATTCATGAAAATGACCAAGAGAAGAAATAATGAAAATACGAAAATTAGACATCTGGAGACTGCAAAGTAAGTGAATTTAAGACAAAAAGATTTATATTTGTTCAGCCAGAGCTGTCTAGTGATGAGTATTGCTGTAGGCAAGGAAGATGTGTTTAATCTTCCTACAAGTTTTGAGTGAAAAACTAATATAATTAATAACACAAGGATAGGCCTATTCCTTCAGGTACTTAGGCATAGTGAATTGCCTATATTAATTAGATGGCATAAACTCATTACATAACCCTATTTCCTCCATTGAGAGAGGCATGACAAGCAACCATGAGCCCTATAACCAGAGGTGAGAACCAATAAAATAATAAGGTATGGTAGTTTCCTTTTTTACCATTAGGCAGCGCTAAATACTGAAGGCAAATAAATTCAACATTAACCAAAAAAAAAAATACTTAACAAGGTCTTTTGAAGACCTCCACACACGCATTTTTTTTTAACAAAAGATGTATAGTTTTTGCCATTGACTCCACCAAGATCTGGTGGAAACTTTCACTAGATCACCAAGTTGATAGCAATCAAGCCATAACCCTATATAGTTGTTTCATACTTAGTGTTTCCTTTTCTCATGATATTTGGAAAGATCAATACTCTTTCTAAAACAGCTTCTAAGAGGTTAGGTGTGCTGTACTGGCTCTGCAGTCAGTTTCTTCACCGCACTCTGTTGCTCTCTCTGTACACAGGTTTTGTCTGCCTCTGTATGGAGTACGCTTCTCATGTGTGGGGTGGCACAACCCACACAACTCTACTTCACTGAATGAAATCAAAGGCTTTTTGTCTCATCTCCTGCCTCTTACTGACTGTCTTCAATCCCTCTCTCTCTCTTTATTATCACTATTATAACAGACACTGCTCTTCTGAACTCTCTAACTGCGTGCCTCCTTTAAAGAGACCATGCAGTACTGGTACCAGACTTGATTCATTCTCATTTCTTTTCAGTCTTTCATCTACTGAACCAGTCAACTCTGGAACAGTCTTCCTCAATCCATCTTTCCCTGTGTTTATGACCACCAGTCTTTCAAACACAGAGCATCTAGACATCGCAAAAACTCTGGACCTTGATTTTGGTGTTTTTGTGGGCACTTACCCTTGGCCCCTCCATCTTGCATAAAAAAAATTATAACAAAGACGCACTTGAAAGCAATGAAAACTATGATGTAATATACACACAGTTTGCTAAAGCTTTCAATAAGTGTGATCATGGTATACTAATGGGAAAATGATGCACAGCTTCCTGAAGAATGTTAGCAAGTACTAAAAATCCAAGGTATCATCATAGTGCTGGAACTCCTGTTTCTCCTGTCACTGTCCTCCTTAGCTGATCTTTTCCTGCATGTATGTCCTCAGATGTTGCAAAGGAGGTTATAAAAAACACAATTACATTTCTTCCATATTTCATCTACCCTGTGAGCAGTCCAGCCTGCTCTCAAACACACATTTCTCTCCCTATTCCTCACTAGTCACTACATATACAATATACATACATCTTAGACAAATTTTTTTCAAAATTAAGAAAGAAAGAAAAAAAAAAGGCATTTTTAAGAGCTTCAGAGTTCCCTAGAAAGGGGACCATAAATGTCCCCACTTCTGACTCTGACACTGCACAAAATCTTGAATAAAATTGAGATAGTATATATATTTTTTTTTCGTTCAAAGGTCAAGGTTCTAGAGAACTTTTTATTTTTTAGTTTAGTTTTTTTTATATGGAAGATTGCAGAAAGGGTTACTCAAGAGCTTTCAAATGACACCAAAACCAGTACTCTAGCTTCACTAGTTATGTAGTAATGGCAATTTGAAATTAGCCAGTGGCTAAAAAAAAAAGGTCAAAGTTCACAACTTTGTGACCTTTCATCTTGGCAACCAAAGGTTAGCCAACTCTAATAATTGGGGGGTTTCAGTTTCTCTTATATGTACACTAATATATCAAATATCATTAAAATCTGAGATGATGAGTGCAAAAATTACCATTTTGTGGCTGAGTTCACCTGTTAACTTTGTTTGTAATCTTTCCTGGAAAGATCACATATATACTATTTTGTCTGAAACAGCTTCTAAGCTTCTAAGAGGTTAGGTGTGCTGTACCAACTCCACAGTTTCTTCATCCCCACTCAGTTGCTGTCTGTACAGGGATCTTGTCCACCCCTGTATGGAGTACACTTCTTATGTGTTGGGTGGTTCAACCCACACAGCTCTACTTCACTGGATGAAATTTAAAAGCTCTCTCTCTCATCAATTCCCTGATGTTTACTGACTGTCTTCAGTCCTCCTCTCTTCTCTGCAATGTTGCCTCACTCTCTCTCTCTATTGTCACAATTAGAAGTTATAATGGAATGGACACTACTCTTCTGAACTCTCCAATTGCATGCCTTCTCCTTTAAGGAGAGCATGCAGTAACAGACTTTCAACACATTCTCAGCCCTTTTCTGTCCAACTCTCTAAGGCAAGGATAAATCAGTATTCTTACTCTCATCTCAACCAGTCAGCTCTTGAGCAATCTTCCTCAGTCCATCTTTACCTCTGTTTATGACTTCCAATCTTTCAAACACTGTGTCCAAGCATCTCAAAAACCTCAGCCCTTGATTTTGGCTCTCTTTTCCTCTTTGCAAAGGGGTAGGGTCTGGGGGTTTTGCAGGCATTCACCATTTGCCCCCTCCCTGCCAAAAAAAAAAAAAGTGATGTAGGACAGAAAAATTTAGGTGGACTAAATATTTGGTGGAATGCAATGAGCCTGCCAAATTTGACAAAAATCTGTGAGATTGATGTGAGGGGGCAAATGTTCACATTTTAACATTGAATAAATTACCCAACTTACACTTGCTATATTTTTGAAAAGTTGAACATGAATTTGTCTTGACTGCCATGTAGTAAATTTCGAAATAAATTGTCATACATCAATTGGGAAAATGTGATGGGGATCTCCAACACAAAACTAATATGGGAATCATTTGAAACAGTATTTAGGACTATAAATGAGGAATGTGTACCGTACAAAATTAAGTGTGTGAAAGTAAACAACAAGCCCTTCTGGTTTACTTCTAGAGTAGGAGACATTATAAAGAGTAGAGAGAGGGCTTATAGGCTACATAAGTGTGATAAAGACAATTTGTGTTTACGAAACAACTACATATCTCTAAGGCATGAAGCAAAAGGTGTAATAAAAAAGTCCAAGTGCGAATTTGAAGTCTCCATAGCTCGTGATGGTAAAGAAAACCCCAAGCGATTCTTTCAATACGTCAATGATAGAAATCCAGTAAAAAGTGTCTTGGGGCCGTTGAAAAATGTTAATGGAGATCTAGTTTCTGAAAACAAGGAAATGGCTACCTTGCTAAACAAATTTTTTACATCAGTTTTTGCTAAAGAAGATGTAACAAATATCCCTATGGTCATAGATATAATACCTTTTGATAATGGTAATATTTTGGATAATATTGTGGTTAGTGAAGGGGAGGTAATGCGCTATATTGATAAAATGAAAATGTGTAAATCACCGGGGCTGGATTCCATATCTCATACAACTAAAAGAATTAAAAGATAGCATTGTTGTGCCATAAACAAAGATTTTTAATGAGTCTATTTCTGAGGGGTGCATACTAGATAATTTCAAGTTAGCAAACATAACACCAATCTTTAAGAAAGGCAATAAAGGTGCAGTGGGAAATTATAGGCCAATCAGTCTGTTGTAGATAAGCTACGGGAATCAATATATGGGATCGTATAGTCAAACACTTAGAATTGTATAACTTAGTTAGAAATATGCAGCATGGTTTTAGGCAAAACAAATCTTGTTTAACTAATCTTTTAGAATTTTTTTCAAAGCATGGTTGACATTTACAATAGTGATCAGGCGGTTGATGTAGTGTATTTAGATTTTCAAAAAGTGTTTGACACCGAATCGCACAAAAGACTCATTGAAAAAACTAAGGCTCATGGAATCAGGGGTGTAGTAATAAATTGGATAGAAGTGTGGTTGCGAGGTAGGAAACAGAGGGTGGTCGTTGATGGAGCGGAGTCATGTTGGACTAATGTAGCGAGTGGCATTCCTCAGGGTTCTGTATTGGGCCCCTTGCTTTTTCTTATATATATTAATGATTTAGATGTTGGCCTAGTCAGTACAGTTTCAAAGTTTGCGGATGACACGAAGCTGGGTGGAAGGACAATTAATGATGAAGATAGAGGTAAAATCCAGGAAGATCTGAATAAAATTGTGGATTTGTCAGTCACATGGCAAATGAGATTTAACGTCGATAAGTGCCTTAGTTTGCATAACTGTAATTTTGCGTATAGTATGTTAGGGAAGGAGTTAATAAGCATAGAGCAGGAAAAAGATTTAGGAGTTATAGTCACTGGTGATTTAAAAGTAGCGAAACAAAGTACAGCAGCAGTCAATAAAGCGAACAAAGTGTTAGGTTTTATAGCTTGGAATTTTGAGTACAAATCGCACAATATTATAGTTCCTCTTTATAAATCATTATTTAGACCATTTGGAGTATGCGATCCAATTTTGGAATCTGCATATGTGAAAAGATATAGACAAACTCAAAAGTTTGAAAGAGTTTAAAGATGAGTAACTAAGATGATTCCGTCACTTAGGTCATAGTCGTACAATAACGTAGATAGAGATAGCTTTTTTGAAATATCTCAATATACCGTAATATGACTAGAAATAACGGGTGTAAGTTGACAAGTAGAAGGTTCAAGACAGCAGTTGCCAAAAACTTTTTTACGCATAGAATAGTAAATAGCTGGAATAGTTTGCTGGTAGAAGTAATTAGTAGCATGTCTATAAACATGTTTAAAAATCAATTAGACGCATATGTTGATAGATTGGGTATAGTTTAAGGTAGTAAAATTAAGGCTTTGTGGTTCAGAACCCACGTAAAATTGTAGGTCGCCTCCGCCACCACGGAGGACATGCACGATACACAATTATGAACACAGTTAGGTAGACCAGCCATGAGTGGATCCTAGGGTCTTTGTTGGTCTGAAACATTATATTTGTCTTAAAATTTTAAACAAAGCATAAATTATTAATTTTGAAAAGTTAAATTGCATTAATGTTGTAATTTTTAAACTGTTTTCAAGGTGAACATTGTTATGAGACAGGCAGTATTGTTAGGAACAAAGTTTTATCAATACTTGGCTTTATTACTTACATTATATGAGATCTTTATGTTCTTGTAATAATTTATGATGATATTTATATTCACATATTCAAAGCTGGGCACTTGCGGTTTTTTTTGCGGTACTGCGGTACTACCGCACTACCAAACCGGTACCACATAACGCAGTACCACAAAGGATCGCTGAAAGTACAGCCTGTACTTTCAGCGATCCTTTGCGGTACTGCGTTATGCGGTACTGGTTTGGTAGTGTGGTAGTACCGCAGTACCGCAAAAAAAACCGCAAGTGCCCAGCTTTGCACATATTTAACAAACTTAAGTTATTTAGATAAATACAGTAAATCCCAGCAAATACATGATCTTAGGTACTGAGAGGGTTCACATATGCACAAATTTGCATATTTGTGAACATAGGATCTTATGAGGAAATTGAAGTTACATGCTGGAACTTGAAAAAACTAATATATTGTATATAAAATAACAGTTTTACACCCTGAAAGAGAAATGTAATATTAATAATAAACATAAATAACAAAGAATAATTAACAATATAAAATGATTATAAATTAATAAAGAAAGCATGCATAATCTTGGTGTCCTTTGGAACAGTAAGTGTCACACATGGTTCCTCCATCTTCTCACTGGGTCTACTCACTGAGTAGACAATTGTGTAGCTGAAAAATAAACCATATTGTTTCTTATATAACCATACATAAAGGCAAATTTCTTTTTTACCCTGTCATAATTTGTGAGCGAAAGGGTTATACATATGCCACATCGACTCATTTAGCCCAAATTCATGGGCTATACAAAAGGCTGACTAACCAGCTGCAAGTCTGTCTTACATGAGATGAGCACCTGATTATAGTAACAACATTTTAACACTGAAACAATAAGAAATTAGACAAGATTTTCACATAAAAAACTTTCAAGCATTGTAGTGATATTTATATTATCATTATCACTGTAAATAAATCACAAGAGTATTGTATGAAATAATGCACTATGTATATACTGTATGTTACAGGGAATCTGTGTAACTAGGTATTTCATGAATCCCTAAAATGCTCAGGGATTTCATGTAAAGTTAAGTCATGATATTTTTGTTAGTTTTAAGGAAAATATCATGACTTAACCAATCATCAGGGGCATACAGTTAACCTAACTGGGCATTCAATAATTTTCCCATAGATTTAACAAAAATATCATGACTTAACCTTACATGAAATCCCTGAAATCATGAAATCCCTAGTTACACAGATTCCCTGTAACATATATAACACACTGATCTTCAAGAATTTGAGGAAAAAAACCAAGTAAATTAAGATAACTATAAGGTATGGTACATATTTTGAGGGATGGTTTTCTGTGAAAAGTTGTGTATCTCATGGGCTGGATTGCATATTTCACAGGTTAAATTTATCTACAATTATTTGGTCATGTATTTGTGAATCGTGTAAATTAATGTGTTGCGTACTTGTCAGGATTTACTGTAGTTGTTCAGTTTCAGGCTTAGGTTCAAGTACTTACTTGTACTTGGTACTCAAGTATGAATTTTTAGGTACCTGTACTTGTGAAGTAGCTCAAACTTTTCTATCCTGAATGACCTAGAGCAGATTGCAGAGCACCCTACTCATATCCCCAATTGCCTTGGAGATAGGCCCAACATTCTGGATTTATTTCTTACCTCTCATCCTTCTTCTTACTCTGTGAAACTTTTCTCTTCATTGGGCTCCTCTGATCACAATCTTATATCTCAGGGTTCATACACACCTGCAAAAATATCAGGATTTTTTTGGATTTTTTAAGAATATGAGGGGAATATAAAATATTTATGAAATATTTAGGACTTAATTATTTGTAAATATTTTATAAATAATTTAACTATAAATTAATTTAAAATGTTAATATAAAATAATTTAATAAAAACAAGCACTATTTGTTTTACATTATATAAAACTCATGCATTTTGTTATCAAGTATTAATTTTTTTAGCCTGCCATGTGATTTTTGCATATGTTTTTTAAGAGTAGTTAGAATGAAAATTAGATTTTAATTGTGTTATATGAAATGTGAATTTTTTTTTACACCTTTTATGTAATTTTTATATATATTTATACATCAGGGGATCAGATCTGAAATATCAGGGGATTATCAGGAAACTTTATTCTTGGACCTGTGTATGAACCTAATCTGTTTCCTGTCCTATCACTCCAATTCAGCTTTTGGATCCTCCCAAGAGGAGGTGCCTTTGACATCAGTGCCACTGATTGAGAGGCCCTTAGGCAGTACTGTTGTGATTTCCCATGGAATGATTACTATTTCCATGGCCAGGGCCCTTCTGAGTGTGCAGAGAGCATTACAGAGGTGATTCTCTCAGGCATGGAGGCATACATTCCATATTCTATTCCACTACCTAAAAATGCAAAAAAACCTTGGTTTAACTTAACTTGTTCTAATGCTACCTCCAACAGAGAGGAGGCTTTCAGAAGGTACTGTCACCATCCAACTGACTCTCACTCAGCTTATATTTCTGCCCAGAATCGTGCAAAATCTGTTCTTTAACTCGCCAAAAACTCCTTCATCCTTCAGAAATGTAAAAATCTATCCAATTCTAATTCTTCTCACTCTTTCTGGCATCTAGCTAAGAACCTCTTCAACAGCTTTACCTCATCTTCTTTCCCTCCTCTTTTCCATTCTGATGGCACAGTTACCATCTCTTCTCCTGACAAAGCTGAACTCTTCACTCATACTTTCACTTACAATTCAACCCTAGGCGATTCTGGTGCTGTTCCTCCATCTCCTCCCCCCTCTGACTTTATTATGTCTAAAATTAGAATCTCTTCTAAAGATGTTTTTCTGCCCTATCTGGGCTGAACTCTAGGAAGGTGTATGGTCCTCATGGTGGTCCTCCTGTTGTTCTTAAGAACTGTGCTTCTGTGCTGACACTGCCTAGGCAAACTCACTCATCTTTGTCTCTCATCTGGTACTTTTCCTTCCTGCTGGAAATTGGCTTTCTTTCAGCCTGTCCCAAAGAAGGGTGAACCCTCTCAACCCTCCAACTATCAATCATCCAATTGCTTTGATTTCTTGCCTTTTCAAAGTTTTTGAATCTGTACTTAATAGGAAGATTCTTAAACACCTTTCTTTTCACAATCTTCTTTCAGATCATCAGTATGAATTCCACAAGGGATGCTGTACTGGCAATCTTCTTGCATATTTCTGACTCTTGGTCATCCTCCTTTCAGGATTTTGGTGAAACTTCTGTTATTGCACTAGACATATTGAAAGCTTTTGATAGTCTACCACAAATCTTTAATTTCAAAACTGTCCTCCTTTGGTTTCTATCCTTCTATCTGTGCCTTCATCTCAAATTTCCTTTCTGGCTGATCTATAGTTGCAGTTGTAGATGGCCACTGTTCTTTTCCTAAAGCTATTAATAGTGGTGTGCCTCAGGGTTCTGTCCTGTCACCCACTCTTTTCCTTTTATTTATTAATGATCATTAATTTGCACTTCCTGTCCTATTCACTCATATGCCAATGATTCCTTGGCCAGTATTGTCTAAGGTGTTTGAATATATACTCATTAATAGACTTGAATGTTACCTGTATACTAGTGATAACTAATTTGATTTAAAAAAGAAACGTAGTATTGATATGTGTGTGTATGCCTTGAAAGAGATGGTCTGTAAATACAAAACTCTAGATGCTGATATATTTTTGTGTTTCCTGGATGCCTCTAAGGCATTTGATTGTGTTAATCATGACAAATTATTCATGAAACTTGTAAATCATAATATACCTGGTTACTTGGTCTGTATATTAATATTCTGGTATAATCATCAAACTGATTGTAAGATAGGGTAGGGTCAATTCAGAGCCATTTGTAACCAATGGTGTCAGCAGGGAGGAATATTATCCCTGTATTTATGCAATGTTTATATGGATAATCTATCTATTGTATTGAACACTTGTAAAATAGGCTGCTATCTTGGTACAATGATTGTTAATCATCTGATGTATGCAGATGATCTAGTTCTTATTTCTCCATCTGTAAAAGGGCTCAGCACACTTTTGAAAGGTATGAGAAGGATAATGCCATAATATGATTTTTAGTAGGATTATGTTTTATGATTATGAGGACCAAGGCCTACAAGTCTATAAAATTTCATGAATTTCAATTGAATGGTATGGTGCTGTCAGAAGTGACCCAGACTAAGTATCTTGGCCACATACTAACTGATAGTTTTTCAGATGACTGTGATATTCTAAGGCAATGTAGGCAATTATATGCTCAGGGAAATATTTTGATTAGAAAATTTCCTGTGTATATTAGATGTTAAGTTGATCTTCTTCAAAACTTTTTGCACTCCAATGTATACAGTTCATTTGTGGTGGAGCTACAGGATGCATAATTGTATATAATATAAGGAAATTGTATGTTGCATATAATGATATTTTTAGGAGTTTATTAAAAACTCATAGCTTTATAAATGGTGTTCTTTCTAGTGCCAGTATGTTGTTTGTAGTCAATAAGGTGCCTAACTGTGCCAGTGTCATATGCAATTTTGTATTTAAATTTATCACTAGGCTTGGTGAGTCAGTCAATAAGATAATAGAAGCCATGGTTAGTGGACTGGTCTCCAATATGTTTTATAGATCTCAAATCTGGAAGGATTGGCATAGGCAACTGTATGTTCATTATTCATAGGTAGTGTTTCACTGGCCTACATAGTCACTGCTCCAGACAACTATCTCTTAACCTTCTTTGGATCACTTGTATAATGTTTGTACCTGTTGAGTCTGAAATAAAGTGTTGATTGTTAACTGCTTATTGGCTGGTTACTGGTTAGGTAAGATTGTGGGCATCAGCAAAGTGTTCTCCCTCCAGACCTACTACATCAGTGCAGGAGAACATCAGCTATGCCACATTGTATAGATTGAAATCCCCCTACACCACAGTTTATGAAATTATTAAATGATTGAAGAGAATGAGTACCTTTGGAACATAGGAGAGCAAGAGAAACAGACTAAATAAGAGATTTTGTAAAAAGAAAAGTTGGAAATAACATTAGGAACTTACCCAGATCTAGCATACCAGCATAGGCCATCCTTTGATTTGAGGTTAAAAAAAGACTATGACCAAGAGAGTCAAACAAGAAGAAATAAATGAAGAAATCTGAGTTTCATTTAAGAAGGACACACTTGGTTCAGCAGATTAAAAATAAAAAAGTGTAGAAAAAGTAGATTGGTTCTACATTCCCTTTATATTGCAGAAAAACTAAGTGGAAAATGGTGTTTGTGGCTAATTTTACTTGTGAGCAATGATTTGGGTGGTGTGGGATGTCTGACTCCCTAAGATGAATATTGATGGTTGAGTGGGCACAAAGGAACCAGCCCAGAATGACTGAGAAGTGTTCCAAATCCTCCCCCCACTCCATGATAACATTAAAAATTAACGACAACATGAATTTTGAGAATGAGAAGAAACAATAAATATAACTGTATGTAGTTTAAAAAAAATTATATTCACTGGTAATAGGAGTATGTCAAGTCCAGTAGGATGCATGTAAAAATTGAGGTTATCCATTTACTTATGCTGTAATTAGAAATTCATATTGTATGGTTTTAAAATTTAACACTCAGGATGTTTTTATATTTTAACAAAATGAGCACATATGTATATTAATATACTACTAAACTGTATTAAATTTCATAAATATTTTAGTGAAAAAAAATAAAAGAAAATTTGTTAATTCAAATTGTTCATCAATGAATTAGGTGTGCTTTTTGCAAAAAAAAGCTCATATACTTCATCAAGCACATTGTCAAAACTTACAGAATACAAGAATAAATTAAGTCCATCTTATGTATATCTTCATTTAACAGCTTGATCATAATTTTATTTTTCCATTTGAACACTAAGGTCTTTAACAAGCTAGGCTGTGTGTTTATTAGGGTTACCAAATGTATCTGCACCCTTTACCCTCTCATCAATGGTCTAAATGCAGTTTTATAATTCTTAATGTGAATGATAATCAAATTCTATTGAAAGGAATAACCTTTACAGTACTGATAAAATAAATACAGTACTTTTACAATTTATAGTGACATAAATAATTGTGAAACTGAACTATTTATTTAATTTAATTTGGCCCTTAAGCTTTAGGCTTTACTCAGCTCTTAATTAAAAATGAGTTATTTTTATAATACATAATCATAAATAAGAATTATTAATTAGGGTACTGGTATGTATTAATCTTAAATTATTATTATTATTGCTATGAAACAAATACAAAGTCATTATTGAAGATATGGTACCAAAACTATACAAAGAAATCAATATTAGATACGAGATAAGAGATGAACAATAACAAGTAATATACATTTAATTCTAGGTTACACACAAGAAATGAATAAGTAAGAGAGTAATGTACAGTTGCACTCATTATTTGTAGGATACTCTTGAGAACAGATAGTGATACTTGGCATATATTTGTTGTGTGTACTACAAAATACAAATGGTTGTAACATTTTATGAATGAATCTGGGGTTTAGTGCTGATTGGTGGTTGACTCATTGCCAAATGTCTTTAGAACATAATTATTTCCATTCATCACTCTGGTTTACATATTACAAAGGAAACAGGAATGAATAATTAACTATAAATTCAAGGAAGGTATATATATATTAACAATGAAGTGAATAAAAAATGGTCTTGTAAAAACTAAAAAAAAAACTTCAAACATGATGACAGTGGTCATGGTATTGGCAAGCCTGTCATCCTGAAATGAAGTTTCAATGTACAGTATAAAAACAGAGCCATTGGTAAGCATTATTGCGCCCTGAGCAAATTCCAAATTGATTAATTTATTTATTTCCATTTAATATTGAATATAGATTCAGATATTATTTTGTTATAGCAAAGACAGCAAAAACCTGATATATGTAAATACAGGAATACCCCAATTCACAAAAGGGTTAAGTTCCTGAAAAACCTTTCATAAATCAGGGAGGATTTTCCCATTGACTCCCATTATAAAAGCTGAGATACATTCCAGCTCCCCAAAAATCCCACCCATAACGTAATAAAATAAGATGATAGTTACATAAAATTATATATATTTACAGCGAAGAAACACAAGGGAGTAAGGTATCCAGATGTTTGAAACACGAGGCACAAACAGGTCAGATGCTACAAAAAGATGCTGTATGAGAGAAACATCAGCAAAATCTCCACACAGTACATATAAACAGACAAAGTTTGCGAGAAATTAAATTGTGATTAGACGTGTAATATACTTATATTTTTACATGAAAAGTGATTAGTGAGTGTTAATATCAACTTCAACAAATATCTACTTGTTTTAAAAAAAATTTGAAAAATTTTTCATAACTGGGGAAAGCTCTGTGAAAATGAGGTTTGGTACAGAATTTTTTTTTTGTAACCGCGAATTTTCATAAATGAGGTATGCCTGTACATATATAGGCGGTTTATAAATGAAAAAACAATGTTTTGATGCATATTAAATTTTAACAATATAATGACCAGATTTATGGGTATCTGTAGGTTTGAAAGATATTTTATACGTGAACACAACAAATTTAAATCTTGTCCAGCCACTGTTGTTGTCTATGACTTCCTGCAGTCGATGTGGTACAGAAGCAACATGATTATATACAAGCTGTTGATTCCTCCTCAGCACCTCCCACTCACTAAATGTGTGTTCTAAAAGTTGGTCCATTGCTCATTCCTCCACTGGTTCCCACACATTTACAACATTAGCCCATATATTCTCAATGGGATTCATATCACCAGAAAATTGCTGAAAGGGGGAGAATCATCAGCATGAAGGAGAGCAGGCTGTCTCCAACTCAAATTGCAAGAGAACTTGGAATTTCTCAGAACACTGTTTATATATTGTTGAAGAGGTGGCAAGAGGAAGGGAATCTGAGATCATTGCAGAATGGGGAAACCAATTAACAACTGTTGCGGATGATTGGAGGATCTGCGATGTTGCCAAAGCCCATTCCTTTACCAATACTGTTGCCAGTAAGGCAGCAGCTACATGAAGCTGGGTTACACCATCAGACCCCAGCTATCAAACAGAAGTTAAATCAGCAACATTAAGAAAATACTTAGATTTGCTCAGCAACATGGTGACAAAGGACTTGACTTTTGGAGCTGAGGGATATTTACAGATGAAAAGACCTTTCTCTCCACATCACATGGCCATCTTCATTGTTTGAGGAGGAATAATACTGAATATAGTCAGGAGCACATCTATGAGGAAGCATGTAGCAGTCATGTCACCTGTAACATGCAGGGATGGATTCATGTGTATGATGTATGAGAGCTCACTAAACTAGAAGGGAGGCTTACTGCAGACCAGTATACAGAGCTGGGCAATAAATACATTGAATGTATTTAAATACTAAATACTAAATACATGGGAGAAATGTATTTAAATACTAAATACTAAATACATTTTACGAATGTATTTAGATACTAAATACAAAATACATCAATTGTATTTAAATACATTTGTAAATACATTTTAAATACATACAAATTTTAACATATGCATTCACTAATTCATGAGTAACAACAATATAAAATGCTTGATAAAGGATAAAGAAATAGTACAATCTAATTTCCGATTATATATTTCCCTTTTTAGAACAAAACAAAAACAAAAGAACTTAGAACTTACGATGTTCAACCAGTGACATATTATACTCATTATATCATTGCAAAATGAGTAACAATTAATGAGTAGATGAGACATAAACGTAAACATAAACATAAGGCACCTTACGAATTCTCTCTTATTTCACGGTTGCTGCGGATCAAAACCAATCTTTCAAAAGTTTTGTCTGAAAGAGAGTTTCTTTTGGGAGTCAAAGTGATTCCCGCGAATGAGAATATTCGCTCTACCGGTGCCGAAGATGGTAATGTCGTGTTATAGCGGAGGAACAGTCTTTTTATGAGAGGATGTTTTCCCAAACTGTTGAAACATGAACCATGCTGTACTACACTGTCGACGCGTCGTACTGCGCTAGTACAGAACGTGTATTAAACCAGTAAAAGTATTTACATTTTTATATTTTGAGTATTTAAATACATTGTATTTAAATACTCATTAAAGTATTTAAATACTACATTTAAATACATGAAAAACAATGTATTTATAAATACAGTTCTAAATACACAAATGTATTTAAATACGTATTTAAATACTGCCCAGCTCTGCCAGTATATAAAATTTTTTGAAGAGGTTATGCTTCTGTGTGTGCATATACTCTGTCATTTCCTGAGTGAATCATTTTTATGCAAGACAGGTCCCTAATTCACACAACATGGATTGTCACACACTAGTTCTCTGAGCAAAGAAATATTGACCTTTTGGATTGGCTGAGTAAGGGTTGTGATACGAATCCCATCAAGAATATATGAGCCAGTATTGTAAATGTGTGGGAACCAGTGGAGGAACAAACAATAGACCAGCTTTTACAACACACACTTCATGAGTGGGAGGTGCTGAGGAGGAATCAATAACTGGTATATAATAATGTTGCTTCTGTACCATATCAACACTTCATTTAAGTAGGAAACTTCAAATTAAAATTGTTTTAATAAACCATGGATGACTAAATTAAGCGTATTATCCAAAAAAAATATATCTTAATTAAAAAAGACATAAATAAAATTAAATAATTAAAAGGAAACTAATTTAAATTGCTTTTTTAACAAGAAAAATTCTTCCTTGTTTACATAACTGCTATTTTCAGACTGAAAAGGTGTTGTCAGGTGTTTAGTGATGGTAGTGTTGCAGCATGTCCAGTATGCCAGTGTTATTTGCAAAAATTAGACAAAATTTGTCTTAATAGTTCTTTTCATGTTTACCATTACTATATTTATCATGATTTTTGTGGTTTTCATTTTCATAATTTGAATACAAATTATGACTTGACCAAAGGCTGAGAGTGAACTTTGTGTTAGGTTTTGCATTATTAACATCATTGTAAACTTCCTTTACATGAAGTTTATTAAATAATTTACCATTCTAGGCTATTCATTTTCCAAAGGGTTATGTAATATGTAGTTACTGCACAAATTATTTTGAAAATCAATCAATGTATTCTTTGTAGTTTAAGCTTTTTAACTCAGAATTTAGGATTTTTTGTTTTCCATTGGTAGTCAGAAATAATATATATATATATATTTTAAATTCATGTCATTTATAAGGTATAGGAATCTTTAGCCAATTCCTATACTTTAAGTAGCTTGCCTAAAGTATATTAGGGTATTAATAGGCATACACCATTCCAGTTTTCTTATTATTTGATGAAGGCACTTAAATGTAATGTAAAAATTTGGGTTCAGATTCACTCCTGTCAATCCTCATAAGTTTGGGATAAAATGTGGTCTAAAAAAAAATTTTAAAAAGTATGTCTTGTTGAGCAACATATTCTCAAAATTTGTTTCACAGGCAACATTTAAAACAAGAATGCAAGTGTAGAATTATTTCTTATTTCCCTATTCATTTTTATTTCCAGAATGAGAACACATTCCAAGAAGACAGAAATTGCGGGAAGAATTATTTAACTGATCTTATAGATAGTGAAAATTCTTCTAAGATGCTGAAGGAGCCTGAAGACCAAGATTTACAAAACAGGTTGAAAGGAAAAATATTGACATGTTCTGCGTGTGGATACATGACCGCACATAAAAGTCACTTTAAAGTGCATCAACAAAAGCATTCCAAAGTCAAATTGTACAAATGCTCAATGTGCAATTTTGAGACGAGGTACAGAAGCAGTTTGAAGTTGCATGAATTAAATCACTCGGAAACGAAGTCTTTGAAATGCACAGAATGCCCTTATGAGACCAATTTTAGAAGTAATTATAACCTGCATATGCTCTCCCATTCCCAGAATAAAATGCATCGGTGTAGAGACTGTGGCTTTGAGACATATTACAAAAAGAATTTAGACATGCATCACTTAACTCATTTGAGACTTAAGCTTTTCCAGTGTGATAAATGTCATTTTAAAACCAATTACAAAAACCGATTAAATGTGCATCTGTTAACTCACACTGATGTAAAATTGTTCAAATGTCCTCAGTGTCCTTATGAAACGAATCACAGAAGTAGTTTAACGCTTCATGTCCTGAACCACAATGAAAAAAAAATTTACACTTGTCCTGAATGCAGTTTCGCCACAAATAAAAAATATAATTTACAAAATCATCAAGTTATTCACTTCATGTCTAAGCAACTGAAATGTGAAAAATGTGATTTTGCAACCAAACATCGAAGCAGTTTGAGAAGACACGTGTTAAAACATACTTAATTGTAGAGAAAGTTTGTTACATCTAACAACGAATTAAGGAATAAATAATTAGTAGTCTCAATATCTATTCTTCAAAGCCATGCAAATCGAACTTATATGAAGAGGGCGAACGGAAAAAAGCTTTATATATACTGTATAAAATATATATATATATGAAAATTATTTCATAAAAATAACACGTGAATAATATTTATGATGAAAATAACCACGAAAAAAAATTAAAACATGAAATAGTGTTCAAGCACTTTCATCTAAGGGGCCATTCAAAAATTATGTAACGCAGAAGGGGGTGGGGGGTGTTAGGTTAGGGGTTACAGTGTATTACGTGGGGGGGGGGGTCACCTCAAGTGTTTTGAGTAAGTGATGAGTAACAAGTTTTTGGTGAAAGAGAAGTAACAATTTATTGAAAATAACATTTTATAGGGCAATGTGAGGGTGGGAGGTAGTGCTGGTGTTACATAAAATTTTAGGGGGTGGTTGGATAGGTGTAACAGTGTGTTATTTGGGGGAGGGGGGGGTATAAATTTTGGTGGAAAAAAGCGTTACATAATTTTTGAATGACCCCTAATGACATCCTCAGGAACACTGAAATTAATAACAAAATTCAGACTTGAGAATGTATGCACCTCCTAAAATATTTTCTGCACCAATATTTTTTATTTTTTTTTTTCCTTGTGATCTATAGTATATAGTCTCAATCTTATTAATTTCATTGTTCCTGAAGATGTCATTAGACGAAATGTTTGAGTACTATTTCATGTTTTAATTTTCCTTCGTGGTTATTTTTCTTCGTGGTCGTGAGATCGAATCCGGGCGAGGACTTTGTAATTTCTGACCACCCGTGGTGGAGCGTGGTTCGGATTCCACGTTAAACTGTAGGTCTAAGGGAGTGACAAGCTTGACCTTCATCAGATTTGAACAATTCGGGCTGAAGCAAAACCAAGGTTATTGTTTTACAATAAATTATAAAAACTAAAATAATATCAAATGCGAATCTTAAGGCTGATCTCCCATCCTTATGGCACAGCAAACTTGTGGCTATATACGACACACGTTGATTAGGGAGGCACAAGTCGGCTCAGCGGCTCAAAAAAATGTATGCTTCCGTTGTACATACCTTTGAGGAGCTAAAACTGGCAAATTGATGAGACAGCCAAGACCACTCACCAACTTTTTAGCGTTGTTACGAAGGGGTCCTTTGTCCTCGCTCTCAACGTAACAGGAACTTTTTTCGTATACTACCATTCTGCAAAGCACTGCAGAATGTTCATTGTAACTTGTCTGAGAGTCGTTCTTTCGTGCTCTGCGTCCTAATGAGTCTTCAGCGAGATAGTGCAAATGCTGAAGCAGAGTTTCAGACAATATTTGAATTTTAGCTCATTTTTAGTTTTAAGCTTATAGTGTCTGCCGTTGGTGCTCAGAACCGTAGGGAGACAATATACTACTACTACTACTACTACTCCCTCTTCTTTATTACTTTTTCTCAGACGTTGAAGAGAGATTTATAAGGTACACTGAGTAGGTCTTTTCATAAAAAAAAATTATTCCATTGCGGTGTAGAAAAATCAAAAGGTAGTACAGATCTCCAAAAATGTACGAGTTCTTCCAGGAAATGCTTCTTGACGCAAGAACCATGCCCTCCGAGTTCTCGGACTAGAAAATGAAGTACTCCAATGTGGAGCAAGAACAGATTACCCCTTCGGGTTATCTATTATCTTCTTCAATGGGGGACATCGAAGAAGTGTGTGTGATTTTCAACCCGGGAACGGAAGGCTTGAAAGGATGAACAGTAAGAGGATCCGCTGGAAGTAATTAGGGCTGCATCATGTTTGAGGACTGGTGGTTGGATTGATGAATATTTATGCGATATTTTGCGAACACGATTCCAGATGCTGGAGAGGAGTCTGTGAAGTGATACCAGAAACATGACACCAAGAGGAATGGCGGGCTTCACGGAGGATACGGCGAGCCCCAGTAGAGTCCCTTCAGTTCTCAATGTAATCTCATTGTAAAGACGTACGTTGAAACCGTCGTGACGTTTTTCTTTTCCCGAACTGCCTCCTTGCAATTAGAAATCCACCAAGAAACATGGATTTTTCTCTTCCCACTATAAATCTGAGATATGCAAGAGGAAGATCAATAAGCTTAACCTTCGTGAATGAGGAATCGTCGCACATTTGAAAGGTATGCTGCGGGCTGACACCTCAAGAATCAAGAAATTAACAAAATCGACAGCTGAATTGACGTTTGCAGTCACTAACGGAAGCAGCAGTACCAGTCAGCTGGTGAAATAACCCCCAGTTTGCTCTGGCAAAACAAAAACGTGACTGGGGATCAAGACAGAATAAAGTGGCAGTACACGCGACAAGATGATGAGGAAAGTGACCGCTTCCATGAAGTTCATTGATGACCTGTCATTGGAATTCAAGCATATCATCAGAGTAGCACAGAGACAAATTAATACAAGAGTAAGTATTAGTCTGCCAATGATAGCGGGTTGGAAAAGAAGGAATGAATAGCAGTGGTTCACTAGCCCTTCCACTGCCGAGGTTATATCGTGCCGAAACTAAACTAGAGAAAGAACGCGAGGAAATGGTGAGAGGAGCAGCAGCTGAAGAGAGAACGTGATGAGAGAGAAAAAAGGCACTAGGAACAGCAAAGGGAAGAAGAAATTACACTCGAAACACTAAATAGAGAGCAGGAGGCCAGTCTGATGGAGAAAGGAGAATAGTGTCCTTCGGTACAGGCGTGGAGTCACTCGACAAAAGAGAAATAGCTGATTTTGAAGGGCAAAAGGAGAGGAGGAACTGGGAACAAGGAACGGCAAAGCCAGAACAAACTAAGAGTAAATGAAACGGAGAGAAAGTCTCGCAAGGGCATAAGGGAGCAAAATCCCCGTCATAAGATGGTCACGCGCGAGGCGATTATGACCAATACGTAGGCGCATCAGAGCGTCTCAAAATGACCTGCAGCTTAACGCGGGATACGAACCACTGATCGCTACATCGTCTGAATGCAGAGGATATTTACCCATCTAACTACTATCTAGACCTATTGTCGCTTAACTTCGTTGATCTACGAGAAACAGTGTTACGAACTAGCTCGAGGATGATGATCACTTACTAGACATATTTCGAAATCACACACATTTCATCACTATCAATCTAGATTCTAAGGTAATATTAAAAAAAAAAAATTGTAAATCAAGAAGGAAACTAGATTCACTCTCGTTGTTTTCTTTCATCTGGTACTTTTCCTTCCTGCTGGAAGTTCGCCTTCATTCAGCCTGTCCCAAAGAAGGGTAAATACTTTCAACCCTCCAACTATTGTCCAGTTGCTTTGATTTCTTGCCTTTCTAAAGTTTTTGGATTTACCCTCAATAGGAAGATTCTTAAACACTACTCTTCTCATAAGGAGGAGATTGTAGACCCCAATTGACCAGAGAAGTACTCCGAGCGGGACGTTAGGCAGGAGACAGGGTGCTGGAACTCCCATTTCTCCTATCACTCTTCTTTAGCTGATTTTTTCCGTGTTTATCTACCCTATGAGCACTCCAGCATGCTTTCAAACACACATTACTTTCACTATTCCTCGCTACACTTACATGCATCTTACATACTACACAATCTTTTCAAAATTTAAAAAAAAAAATGGCATCAACCTCAAGAACTTTGAGTCCTCTGGGGATGGGACCCTAAGTGTCCCCTCTTCTGGCTCCCCCGCTGCCAATTGGCGTGATTGTAATTGAAGCTGAATGCAATTTGTTTCAGACCAACAAAGACCTAGGATTCACTCATGGCTGATCTACCTAACTGTGTTCGTAATTGTGTATTGTGTATGTCCTCCGTGGTGGCGGAGAGGACCTACAATTTTAGGTGGGTTCCGAACCACAAAGCCTTAATTTTACTACCTTAAACTATACCCACTCCATCAACATGTGCATCTAATCGATTTTTAAACATGTTTATAGACGTGCTATTAATTACTTCTACCGGCAAACTATTCCAGATATTTACGATTTTATGCGTAAAAACGTTTTTGGCAACTGCTGTCTCGAACCTTCTACTTGTCAACTGTGATAGCGTGGGGTAGACACCCCAGTTAGGTTACTTAGGTTCTAGCAAACAATCAAAAGCACTTACCGGTGCGTTGAATTAGGTATTCCTGGAAGCCTACCGTTTTATTCCTGTGTCCCACAACAGCCTACCTAACTCTCTCTTACATTACCAATTTAGAAGCTATAGACATTACCCCTAACTATACTTAAGTACGAACAACTTCCTACCCGATTTGTTACCTTAGATTCATCACCTAATTTTACTCAGCACCAAAGATTAGGTCAGATAGGAAAAAACATGTCTAGGCCAGACCGAAGCAATACGAACAGCCCGTTGGTTGTTTATGGCTTCGTCTTGCCATTCCGCTTAGATTTAGTGATATTTACTCTTTAGTGACTTTTAGACTATATACATATATATACATACACGTCACCTCACTCCTCCCCTACAAGTTTAGTCTGTCAGGGGGATGAGGGACCCTAGACGACCTGCGGAGCGGGGTTGATGTAGTAGGATCAGGTGCAACCTGTATAGGCGGGCAAGTTGAACCATTTTCCGGAGGATCAGTTCTCTCTTCCGGAAGACTCTGGTCCTTCTGCACTTCCCGTTCCCATATCTGGTCCTGATGGCGTTTAATAGAACGACCATCTTCTAGTTGGCACTTGAAGGAAACAGGGCCCGTTCTCTCCTGCACAGTTGCAGGAACCCATTTTGGTCCAGCCCCATAGTTGCGAATCACAACTGGATCATTAGGTTTCGCTTCTAGAACTCTCCCTCTTTTAGTGTCGTGGTACAACTTCTGTTTTTCCTGATGGCGTAAAACTCGTTGTTGTAACATTTCGTTTGGACGTAACAAATCAAAAACTGAACGAATTCCCCGGCCAATCAGAAGTTTAGAGGGAGACACCCCTGTCGTGGTGTGTGGTGTTATTCGATATTTAAACAAAAATTTATCCAACACCACTTGCATTTCCTCCCCACGAGAATGACGCAAGGCCGACTTGAAAGTACGGACCATGTTTTCCGCGAGACCGTTAGTAGACGGGTGGAAAACACTAGACCGGACATGTCTAATGCCATTTAGGTGGACGAAGGAACGAAATTCCTCACTGGTAAAACAAGTACCATTGTCGGACACCAGGACTACGGGTAAACCCCATCGAGCGAAAACTGAACGGAGTAAGCGAATCGTTACACCCGAAGTCGTGGAAGTGGTTGGAAAAATTTCCACCCACTTAGAGTAGGCGTCCACCATGACTAGGAAATAAATATTATTTATAGGACCTGCATAGTCAACATGGATCCTATGCCACGGTATAGTAGGCCATTCCCAAGGATGAAGTGGACTTTTCCTTGGGAGATCTCTGTTCTCTAGGCAGCTTTGACAGGAACGAACCAATGATTCGAGTTCTCCATCTAAACCAGGCCACCAGAAATAAGCTCTCGCCAGCTCTTTCATTTTTGTTGCGCCCATGTGTTCAGCGTGAAGTTCCTTCACTAAATTCGACCTGCCTTTATTTGGAATAATCACTCTGTGGCCCCATAAGAGACAGCCATTTTGAATAGAGAGGCCAGACTGACGCTGAATAAAAGGCTGTAATTCACTCTCAACCTTAGTAGGCCAACCAACTGAGCAGAAATGGATGACCCTAGACAGAATAGGGTCTGATTTTGTCCACTGCTCTATTTGTACTGCAGATACTGGAGTGGATTCCAAAAACTCCACCAAGTGAACCCATTCTGTAGGTATAGGTACACAATCATTTGGATTTTCTAAGGGCAACCTACTTAGCGCATCAGCCGTACCTAGAAGTTTACCTGACCGATGTACTAAGTCAAATTTATAGGCTTGTAGAATCAGTGCCCATCGTTGAATCCTACCTGAGGCCATAACTGGAATATTTTTATTAGGTGCAAATAAACCTAAAAGAGGCTTATGGTCAGTAATTAGTTTAAATTCATGACCCCATAGATAGAAATGAAATTTTTTTACTGCAAATACTAAGGCTAATGCTTCACGTTCCACTTGTGCATATCGTCTTTCCGTCTCAGTTAGTGTTCTAGAAGCAAAACAGATAGGCCTATCTACACCATCAATGTGGTGAGATAACACTGCCCCAATTCCATAAGAACTGCTGTCTGCTGAAACTACGAGAGGAAGTTTAGGATCATAATGCACTTGGAGAGTGGACTTTAGTAGTACGTCCTTGGAAGCCTCAAATGCTTCCTTTTGAGTTTTCTCCCATCTCCACTGTTCCCCAGATCGTAATAGCTTATTTAGGGGTTCAAGGAAAGTCGATGCATTAGGCAAAAATTTCCTATAAAAATTTAGGAGACCTAAATAAGCTTGTAACTGTGTGATGTTTTGTGGAGGTGGTGCCTTTTCTATTGCTTCTAGTTTATCCACCGTTGGATGAATGCCTGAGGCATCTATGCGGAACCCTAAATATGAAACCTCGTTAGTGACCCATGAACACTTTTCTCTCTTTAGCTTAAGTCCAGCATCCCGGAGTCTTTTTAGAACCGTGGTTAATCTAGTTAGGTGTTCTTTTTTAGTCGAACCTGAAATGAGGACATCATCTAGAAAGCAAAGTACCCCTGGAATGTGACCTAGAACTTGGTCCATTGTCCTCTGAAAAATACCTGGAGCCGATGCTATTCCATAGCATAGCCTATTGTACTTATATAGGCCTCGGTGCGTATTATGATAGTTAATTCTTTAGAGTTTTCATCTAAACTTAGTTGAGCATAGGCTTGGGACATATCGAGTTTTGTGAAATATTTTCCCCAGCAAGAGAGCTAAATAATTCATCAGGCTTGGGTATAGGATAGCAATCTAGAAGGACGGCTCTATTTGCTGTTAAACGGTAATCCCCGCATAACCGCACGG
This sequence comes from Bathynomus jamesi, assembly GCA_023014485.1. Taxonomy (NCBI): domain Eukaryota; kingdom Metazoa; phylum Arthropoda; class Malacostraca; order Isopoda; family Cirolanidae; genus Bathynomus; species Bathynomus jamesi. The sequence continues at coordinate 750,788 of JAJOZX010001956.1, read as the reverse complement.
ACTTGTCCGGTTTTAGTACAGGAACTACTGGGGCAGCCCACTTAGCGTGTGTGACTGGTTCAATAATTTTATCTTTTAGCAGCCTGTCAATTTCTAAATCTACCTTCTCCCGCAGTGCATGCGCAATTGAACGAGCCTTACAAAATTTCGGAGTTACATTAGGATCTACTTCTATGCAGACCTGATGGCCTTTTAGGTTGCCTACTTCAGGCCCAAAAATAGAAGAAAACTCCCTTAACAATGAGTCTATGTCAGATGGATATGAAAGTGTATGCACATCTGCCTGACCCTTGGCAAGATTTTGTCAATTGGCATTTCCAAAGCATCAATCCAATCACGGCCTAGTAGAGTAGGCCCTTGCTCATCCACCACTAAAAGGGTTAAGGGATGAGACAAAGTTTTCTGGTTAAGTGTAACTGTGACGTATGCTTCTCCACAAATAGGTATTTGTATGTCACCGTACTTCTTCAAAATCGTTTTAGATGCATGTAGTTTAGGTGTGTTTTTGAAAATCTTATCAAAAACTACCTTGGACATGACCGTCCGGGCAGCACCCGTATCCAATTCTAGAGGAACTGTAATTCCATTTAGGCCTACCTCTACAATATATGGGCCTGTATTTTCCCCACTTTGCTGCTCATAGAATAGGTACTCCACTCCAATGTTCGAAGTATTTCCCTTTTGAGGATTTATACTAGAAATGTTAAAATTAGAATTTTCACCCTTTGTTTTCTTTGAAAAACACACTTTAGCTATGGCCTATTTTACTACAGTTTCGGCAAACTGCTTCTTTAAAAGGGCAATCTTTCTTCCAATGGTGTTTTCCACACCCTGTACATGGCTTGGAAGGCTTAGTAGAATTAGTAGGCTTAGTCGTATTCGCCTCATACCTTTTATTTGCCTGTCTAGTAGGCTCGTTAGGTCTGCCAGGCCTAGAAGATTTAAAGCTATTTACGTGTTGGGCTTTACTACTATGATTTCCAAAAGCTCTAACATCTTTAGCAGCTGCTTCTCTAGCCGTAGCTATTTCTACAGCCTGACTAAAAGTTAGGTCCTGTATGGCTAATAGGGCTCTCTGGGTAGACTCCTCTTTGAGACCCATTACAAACCTATCTCTTAGCATTTCATCTAATTTGTCCCCAAATTTACACGTACGGCTATGGCTTTTATTCCTGCAACAAACTCTGCAATGCTTTCATTTCCCATCTGATGCCTTGAATAAAATTTGAAACGTTCATAGATGAGAACTACTCGGGGTTTGTAGTGATCGGTTAGGGCCTGTACCAATTCATTATAGGTGCAAGTTTCCGGTGCTTTAGGAGAAACTAGGTCCATAACTAAAACCAAACGTTTTAGGGCCTATTATAGTTAAAAAGGTAGGTACTTTCTTAGCATCCGGAATGGAATTTGCCTCGAAAAACAACCTCACCCTAGTGGCATAAGCTTCGAAGTCCTCCCCATTGTCTTCGTAGGGGCTTATATGGCCAATCACCGACATGCTAGAGCAAAACCGAATTAGGCCAACTCACGTGAAGTAGGTTAGGTTAGGTTTAAATTTGGTCTAGTTACTGAATAGTGAATTTTATTAGAGTTAGGGCTGAATAGTGAATTGTATTAGAGTTAGGGCTGAGTAAGAATTAGTTTTAGAGTTAGGGCTGAGTAGGAATTAGTTTTAGAGTTAGGGCTGAGTAGGAATTTTTTAGAATTAGGGCGGCGGGACCTACGCTATAGTACGGTAGCTTCCCCACACAAACAAACCAAATCGGACGACCCACTAGTCTGCATCCAATTTTCCAAACAACCACTTGAACCCAATAAGCCAAATTAACCCAATGAGCCAAATTTAACCCACTGAACAAAATTTAACCAAATGAGCCAAATCCCATCCTCGTCGCCAAATGTGATAGCGTGGGGTAGACACCCCAGTTAGGTTACTTAGGTTCTAGCAAACAATCAAAAGCACTTACCGGTGCGTTGAATTAGGTATTCCTGGAAGCCTACCGTTTTATTCCTGTGTCCCACAACAGCCTACCTAACTCTCTCTTACATTACCAATTTAGAAGCTATAGACATTACCCCTAACTATACTTAAGTACGAACAACTTCCTACCCGATTTGTTACCTTAGATTCATCACCTAATTTTACTCAGCACCAAAGATTAGGTCAGATAGGAAAAAACATGTCTAGGCCAGACCGAAGCAATACGAACAGCCCGTTGGTTGTTTATGGCTTCGTCTTGCCATTCCGCTTAGATTTAGTGATATTTACTCTTTAGTGACTTTTAGACTATATACATATATATACATACACGTCACCTCATCAACTTACACCCGTTATTTCTAGTCCTATTATATTGAGATATTCCGAAAACGCTATCTCTATCTACGTTGTCGAACCTGGATTAGATCACCCCTTAGCCTCCTAGTCTCAAATGTAGTAAATTTTAACTCCTTAAGCCTATCCTCGTACGACTTCGACCTAAGCGACGGAATCATCTTAGTTGCTCGTCTTTAAACTCGATTTTGTCTATATCTTTTCGCAGATGAGGATTCCAAAATTGGATCGCGTACTCCAAATGGGGTCTAACTAATGATTTATAAAGAGGAACAATAATATCGCGCGATTTATACTCAAAATTCCGAGCTATAAAACCTAGCACTTTGTTCGCTTTATTGACCGCTGCTGTACTTTGTTTCGCTACTTTTAAATCACCAGTGACTACAACTCCTAAATCTTTTTCGTGCTCTACGCTTGCTAATTCCTTCCCCGATATACTATACGCGCAAAATTACCGTTACACGAACCTATATGTAAAATTTTGCATTTATCGACGTTAAATCTCATTTGTCATGTGACTGATCAATCAACGATTTTATTCAGATCTTCCTGGATTTTACCTCTATCTTCATCATTAATTGCTCTACCGCCCAACTTCGTGTCATCCACAAACTTTGAAACTGTACTGACTAGGCCGACATCTAAGTCGTTAATATATATAAGAAAAAGCAAGGCGCTCAACACAGAACCCTGAGGAACGCCGCTCGCTACATTAGCCCAACACGATTCCGCTCCATCAATGATCACCCTCTGTTTACTACCTCGCAACCACTCTTCTATCCAATTTATTACTACACCTCTGATTCCATGAGCCTTAGTTTTTCAATGAGTCTCTTGTGCGGTACGATGTCAAACGCTTTTTGAAAATCTAAATACACTACATCTACCGCCCGATGACTATCGTAAACTTCAACCATGCTTTGAAAAAATTCTAAAAGATTAGTTAAGCAAGATTTGTTTCATCTAAAACTGTGCTACGTATTTCTAATCAAGTTATGCAATTCCAAGTGTTCGACTATACGATCTCTAATTATTGATTCCAGTAGCTTACCTACAACAGACGTTAAACTGATTGGCCTATAATTTCCCGCCGCACCTTTATCGCCTTTCTTAAAGTTAGGTGTTACGTTTGCTAACTTGAAATTATCTGGTACGCATCCCTCGAAATAGACGCATTAAAAATCTTTGTTAGCGGCACAACAATGCTTTCTTTTAATTCTTTTAATTATATGGGATATATAGAATCCGGCATCGGTGATTTACTCATTTTTATTTTATCAATATAGCGCATTACCTCCCTTTCACTAACAATAATATTATCTACAGTATTACCATTGTCAAAAGGTATTATGTCTATGACCGTAGGGATATTCGTTACATCTTCTATTGTAAAAAAATTCGTTTAGCAGGGTAGCCATTTGCTTGTTTTCAGAAACTAGCTCTTCGTCAGGATTTTTCAACGGCCCCAAGACACACACTACTGGATTCCTATTATTGACCTATTGAAAGAATTGCTTGGGGTTTTCTTTGCTGTCACGAGCTATGGAGATTTCAAAATCACGCTTGGACTTTTTTATTACGCTTTTCGCTTCACGCCTTAGAGATATTGTAATAACTTGGGGTTTGTGACCCCGCTAAGTTACTAGGTTTCTAAACAACAACAAAGGCACTTACCGGTGCTTTGATTTAGATCTTCTTTAGGGCCTACCATAGATTTCCAGCGTCCCACAAAGCGGCCTACCTAACTCTCTAACTTTACTAATTTAGAAGCTATAGACATTACCCCTAACTGATATAATTATTAGACAACTTCCTACTTAACTTTGTCACTTTAGAAACCACCAAATTAAACTTAGCACCAACGATTTAGTCAGATATAAATAATCATGCTGTTAGTTCAGCCCAAACAAACGAACAGACCACGTTCCGCTGTTTTTCCTTTTGTGTTGCCATTCAACTTTCTTTTAGTGACTTCCTTTCACTGACTTTTAGACTATGTACACACACACACACACACACATATATATATATATATACACACACACGCGTCACCTCACTCCTCCCCTATAAGTTTACTCTATCAGGGAGGTGAGAGACCCTAGACGACCTGTGGAGCGGGGCAGTGCTGGACTTACCTATAAGCTAAATAAGCTATAGCTTAGGGCCACACACACTCGGGGGCCTCATTTTTTTAAATATATTTTTATTTTATTAGTTTTTATTCTTTAACACTAATTCATCAAAAATTATATATATATATATATATATATATATATATATATATATATATATATATATATATATATATTATTTTTTCTTTATCATTAACATTAATATATTTTTTACCCGAATTTTTTTAGAGAAGGGCCTCAAATTTCATATAGCTTAGGGCCTCAGCAGGTGAAAGTCCGGCCCTGGAGCGGGGTTGATGTAGTAGGCATAGGTGCAACCTGCATAGGCGAGCGAAATGAACCATTTTCCAGAGGATCGGGTCTCTCTTCCGGAAGACTGGTCCTCCTACAATTCACGTTCCTATATCTGGTCCTGATGGCGTTTAATAGAACGACCATCTTCTAGTTGGCACTTGAAGGAAACAGGGACCGTTCGCTTCTGCACCGTTGCAGGAACCCATTTTGGTCCAGCCCCATAGTTGCGAATCATAATTGGATCATTAGGTTGCGCTTCTATAACTCCTTTTTTTAGTATCGTGGTACAACTTCTGTTTTTCCTGATGGCGTAAAACTCGTTGTTGTAACGTTTCGTTTGGAGGTAACAGATCGAAAACAACGAATTCCCCGGCCAATCATGAGTTTAGAACGAGATACCCCCGTCGTTGTGTGAGGTGTTAGTCGATATTTAAACAAAAAATTACCCAACACCACTTGCATTTCCTCCCCATGAGAATGACGCAAGGCCGACTTGAAAGTACGGACCATGTTTTCAGCGAGACCGTTAGTAGATGGGTCAAAAAAAACTAGACCAGACATGTCTAATGCCATTTAGGTGGACAAAAGAACGAAATTCCTCACTGGTAAAACAAGTAACATTCTCGGAAACCAGAACTACGGGTAAACCCCATCGAGCGAAACACGAACGGAGTAAGCGAATAGCAACACCCGAAGTCGTGAAAGTGGTTGAAAAAATTTCCACCCACTTAGAGTAGGTGTCCACAATGACTAAGAAATAGATATTATTTATAGGATCTGCATAGTCAAGATGGATCCTATGCCAAGGATGAAGTGGACTTTTCCTTGGGAGATCTTTGCTTTTTTGGGCAGTTTTGATAGTCACAAATCAATTATTCGAGTTCTCCATCTAAACTGGGCCACCAGAAACAAGCTCTCGCCAGCTCTTTCATTTTTGTTGCACCCATGTGTTCAGCGTGAAGTTCCTTCACTAAATTCGACCTGCCTTCATTCGGAATTATCACTCTGTGGTCCCATAAGAGAGAGCCATTTTGGATTGAGAGTCCAGACTGACGTTGATAAAAAGGCTGTAATTCACTCTCAACCTTAGTAGGCCAACCAACTGAGCAGTAATGGATGACCCTAGACAGAATAGGGTCTGATTTTGTCCGCTGCTCCAGTTACTGGAGTGGATTCCAAAAAGTCCACCAAGTGAACCCATTCTGTAGGTATAGGTACACATTCATTTGGATTTTCTAAAGGCAACCGACTTAGAGCATCAGCCGTACCTAGAAGTTTGCCTGACCGATGTACTAAGTCAAATTTATAGGCCTGTAGAATCAATGCCCATCGTTGAATCCTCTCTGTGTCCATAACTGGGATATTTTTATTAGGCGAAAATAAACCTAAAAGAGGCTTATGGTCAGAAATTAGTTTGAATTCATGATCCCATAGATAGAAATTAATTTTTTTTACTGCAAATACTAAGGCTAAGGCTTCACGTTCAGGTTGTGCATATCGCCTTTCAGTCTCAGTTAATGTTCTAGAAGCAAAACAGATAGGCCTATCTACACCATCAATGTGGTGAGATAACACTGCCCCAATTCCATAAGAACTACTCTCTGCTGAAACTATGAGAGGAAGTTTAGGATCATAATGCACTAGGAGAGTGGGCTTTAGTAGTACGTCCTTGGAAGCCTCAAATGCTTCCTTTTGGGTTTTCTCCCATCTCCACTGTTCCCCAGATCGTAATAACGTATTTAGGGTTCAAGGAAAGTCGATGCATTAGGCAAAACGTTTCCTGTAAAAGTTTAGGAGACCTAAATAACCTTGTAACTGTGTGATGTTTTGTGGAGATGGTGCATTTTTTACTGCTTCTAGTTTATCCACCGTTGGATGAATACCTGAGGTATCTATGCGGAACCCTAAATATGAAACCTCATTAGTGACCCAAGAACACTTTTCTTTCTTCAGCTTAAGTCCGGTATCCGGAGTCTTTTTAGAACTGTGGTTAATCTAGTTAGGTGTTCTTTTTTAGATGAACCTGAAATGAGGACATCATCTAGAAAACAAAGTACACCCGGAATGTGACCTAGAACTTGGTCCAGTGTCCTCTGAAAAATACTCGGAGCCGATGCTATTCAATAGCATAGCCTATTGTAAATAAGATTCCACTTTTTGTTATTACGTTTATTGACCAATATCCATAACGCTAAACAATGATGGAACTCTGAAACATACAAACAAAACATAAACACATACATGAAAAATAAAGGCATCAACAGGAAGACACTAATCAATAATAATGAATATTCTCTATCTCCCCCCCCCCCCGAGTCTTTGATATAGTATAGTGAAAAAAAGGGGAACAAAGACTGTTATATATGTAGTAGTGGGATACAGGGTATGGGTGTCCATGGCGAGAGGGGGTTGTTCATGTAGTATGTAGTGTGTTCGTCATATCGTAATCGCTCTGCCATGAAGGTGTCTTCTTATCGCGTCCGGAGCGTCTGATGGCAGGGGCATCGGTTGGAGAAGCGGGACACCTGGACGCAGCACCTGGAGCAGCAGGTTGCGAGGAATCTCGTTGCTGGAAGCGCTCAATGGGTGCCAGGGACGGTGTTGGTGGGCACTGCTGAGGGTGCGCAGCTGGTCTGGAGGGCAAGCCTCGTGGTGGGGTGTGCAGTGGAAGTGATGTGGGGCTGGTCTGTGAGGTTACGTTGGTGGGCGGTAGGGGATGATCGCTTGACTGCGGACGGGGGGGGGGGGCTTGGTTTCGGGGGTGAGGTTGCGCACTGCTCCAGTTCAGGCGCAGGGCTGGAGAGGTGAAGGCGGGAGTCGTCCATGCGTGGTTTTCGGTGTGAGGTCGCGCACTGCCCCGATCCGGGCGCAGGGCTAGAGAGGTGAAGGTGGGAGTCGTCCCCGATGGTGAGGCGGCGTCTGTGCGGTTGGACGGGCACGTATTTCCTCAGAAACTTTCTGTTTCGCAGTCACTCTGCCTGAACCGTCAACCTTCACCACGTAGTGATCGTACTGTCGCACTTCTATTACCAGGCCAGTCTTGTCCCATTTCTTGGGGTTGGGGCCGATCTGGTTCTGGATTCTGACCCTGTCTCCGACCACGAGTGGGGGTAACCGTCTGGTGTGCTCAGACCAGTATTCAGTGGCTCTCATGTGCCTGTTCCGCAAGGCATCCTCCCTCGCCGCCAACGTCCCGAGCCAGGTATCATGTGGCTTTACCTGCCAGGCACGATCGGGATGAAATCTTTGATCGGACGGCCGAACACACACATAGCGGGAGACAGCTTGGTATCTTTGTCAGGCGTGTTGCGGTATTGTAGCATGGCTCGCTGAAAAGCGTCTGTATCGAGCTCACCGTTCGGTCCTGTGTAGTCTGTGATCAGTCGTTTCGCTGTTTTCACGCCAACTTCGGCTCTGCAGTTTGAATGTGGAAAAGCTATTGAAGCCAGACGGTGGTGTACACCCCAGTTCCCCAGGAAGTGACGAGTAGCCGTGGATGTGAACTCAGGGCCGCCGTCAGATGACAGTTCGTCGCAGATGCCATAAGTCACGAACACCCTGCGCAGGATGTTGATGAGGCCTCTAGCCCCATCCGTGGTCCTCTCCACAATCGGCCAGTTTGAGTACCTGTCGACGATCACCAGGTAGTTGGTACCTTTATAGTGGAAATAATCGGCCCAGATGCACTGCTCATCGCCAATCTTACCCGGTCCCAGGTAACGGACTGCAGCGTGTTCAGAGCTGAGATCGCGGAGGCCATAACCTCGTCGTCGAGGGCTTCGTCGTTTTACGCAGCCGTTCCCTCTGTGCGTATGCCAGCTAAGAATGAATGGTGCAGAGCAGCTGCCGACGGTAGGTCAGTGTTAGAAAATCTAGAAGAGGAAGAACCATTGTTGTCCCAAGGCGATACGATGACTAAGCTGATTGATGCAGCATTGCTTGTATATATATTAAGTTAAGGTGTATATATATATCCATCTCATAATTGTAAGGTTAGTGAAAAATTAAATTAATTTAGAGCTAGCATTTTTGAGCTCTTGTGGCATCATTGTTTGGTCACACTGTTGGCATCATTTTGAGACGCTGCGCGTCTTTTCTACTCGTTTGTGGAAGGTCGTACGTAAAGGTGTGGTTTGATAGAGAGCTCTCTTGCAATTCAGTTTGGTTGTTTAGATACATGATTGTTGCATCGTGCAATAGTCCAGGTTGCGTTGTTGTTGCAAGGTTCAGAAAGAAGACCACAAATAGTACCCTTTTGTTTACTTAAGTTTATGTAATTTAAGGTCTAAGGTAGGCCCGCATCGAGTCAGCAACCCTGAGGTTACCCTGAGGTAGGACCTAATAGGATCTCAAATCCGTAAGTTTAATTTAGCTTAACTTGGGCTTCAGGCAGAACTTGCCCTTTAGAATTTGGCCGTTCACGCCTCAGCTGGGATTTCGAACCCGACAAATAAATAAAATAACATGGTCCTTCAGAACCGGATTTCTACCCCAAGACTGAGTCAGTGACCATTTTTCGGCAAAGTTCTGATTGTGCAAATTGTATCCCAAGTTAGGCCTAGACGGGTTGAGTATTATTGAGTTAAGGTCCCAGGGTAAAAAGTGTGGTCGCCCAATTGCGAAACTTGGCCAGTCGTCTGTCGTTTTTTGGCCTACTTTTTTCCGGCTTGGTTAATTTTGGGTTATTATTGAATTAAGGTCCCAGGGTAAAGTTTGGTCGCCCAATTGCGAAACTTGGCCAGTCGTCTGTCGTTTTTTGGCCTACTTTTTTTCCGGTTTGGTTAATTTTGGGTTGTTATTGAATTAAGGTCCCAGGGTAAAGTTTGGTCGCCCAATTGCGAAACTTGGCCAGTCGTCTGTCGTTTTTTGGCCTACATTTTTTCCGGTTTGGTTAATTTTGGGTCATTATTGAATTAAGGTCCTGGGGTGGAAAATTTGGTATTCCATACTGGTGTTTGGTTAGTACCCCACCCAGCAATTCAGTTTATTTGAAAGTAAAATTTGCGTTTGATCAGTTTGGTTAAGTATTTCTGCCAATTTAGCTCATTTGGTATTGAGCCCAAGGGTTGTTTACATTGAAGATGAGTGCATCTGAATTGAACAAATTTATAAAAAGGAGAAGTGCCTACAAAGGTCTAATTACAAAGGTCATTGCCACTATAGATTCTGCCATAGAGCAAGAGGATTTATGCTTAGTGACTGCGAAGCTTGCCATATTAGAAACTAAAAAGGTTGCTCTAAGTGAGGTAAATGTTAAAATTGAGGCTCTTATAGAAGAGGATGAAATAGAAATAACATAATTTACTTTGAAGAGATTATTGATGATATGATTAACGTAGGCCTCCGAGCAAAAGAGTTTAGCAGCTCAGTACAGTTAGAGACCAGGTCTAATAATGAAACACAACACTCAACAAATGATGCTTGTGAAGTTAAGGTTAACAGATCTGTAGTTCAATTACCGAGGCTTGTACTCAAAACATTTTCTGGGAGTATTCAGGAATGGCAAGGATGGGCAGACAGTTTTCAATCAGCAGTTCATTCTAGTCAAGTGTTAAGTGCCGTGGAGAAGTTTAATTATTTGCGGTCCCTCTTGGAAGGGGAGGCAGCAAAGACTATAGCAGGATTAGCATTAACAGAGGCTAATTATAATGTGGCTTGGGATATATTAAAGAAACGGTTTGGTAAGCCAGAGATCTTAATTAAAAGCCACCTCCGTGCACTTTTAGCTATACCTCCTGTTAATAATCCTAATAGTGTCAAGGAGTTACGGCAGTTATATGATGAATTTGAAATTAGAACTAGGTCCCTGGACAACTTGGGTGTAGGAATGGAAAAGTATGGTATAATGTTGGTTCCTACACTGGAGTCTAAATTGCCTAGCTCAATTTTGCTTGAATTAAGTAGGGGACACTCTGCAGAACATGTGTACATCCCCCTTCAGCAGATGTTAAGTCTTTTAGGCACAGAATTAGCAAGACGAGAGGGAGTTGAGTTTGCACAGTGGGATGGTAAACAAGGGGACAAAGGCAGGCACAGCACCAAAGTTTCCATAAAAGGAATAGCCCAGGTACAGTGTCAGCTCTACATGCCTCCTCTGAGAATAAATTAAAGGGAATCAAGGAATGCATATTTTGCGAAGGCAACCACAAGTCATATAAATGTGAGGTGGCTGAGGCCTTACCCTTTGAGGAGAGAAAGGACAGGGTAACTAAGTCCACAGCATGTTTTAAATGTTTTTTGAAAGGTCATAGAGCAAGGTTTTGTAAGTTTAAAATTTTGTGCAAAAAATGTCATGGTAGGCATCAGCCATTATTGTGTGAAAACACTCTTAGTAGGCCTACCCCAGAAGTAGAGACATCAGTGGCACATGCCACTGCTATGCAAGGGAGTAAAAGTAAAGGGGGATTATTGCAAACAACTGCAGCCTTATTAATTGGGAATGAGGGAGAAGCTACTGTAAGAGTGTTGTTTGATAGTGGTAGCCAGTGTAGTTTTATTAAGACCAGAATTTCCAGAAAATTGAAGTTTAAAGAACTTAAGAGGGAAAATTTAAGAATTTCTGGGTTTGGGGGTTCCGTTCAAAACCGAACCAAATTTAAGAAGGTAGAAGTTCTGGTTAAAGGGTTGTTACCGCAAAGTCCCACTATCAAGGTCCAAGCTGTAGAGATTGAGGAACTTTGTGCTCCAGTCACTACTTGTTTAGATATGGCATGTGTCCAAGAATTGCAAGTTAAAGGAATTAATTTGGGCAATAATAAGTTTGAGGGAACAGAAGATATTAGTCTTTTGATTGGAGCTGACTATTATTGGGACTTCATCACTGGTAATATTGTCCGTACATCTCAAGGCCCAGTAGCTATTGAAAGTAAGCTAGGCTGGATGCTACATGGTAGTTATTGCAATGAAATGGAAGTTAAGGCTCTCTTTGTTAAGATTGAGGAGAACAGCCATGGTCTGGAAGGGCATTTGAAAGCGTTTTGGGAACTTGAATCTATTGGTATAAAGGACAACCAGGCAAGTACAGTGAACAATGATGTTTTAGAGCACTTTGAAAAAGGGATTGGGTTTAGAGATGGTTGCTATGAAGTTGGCCTACCATGGAAGGATTCTTGCAAACCCGGTTCAAACCTTCAGCTAGCTAATCGGAGGTTGGAGACTTCATTGTACAGGCTAGAAAAAATGAGGAGTTGTTAATTGAATACGATGAGGCCATCCTAAGTTATGTAAGGGAGGGCTATGCTGAAAGGGTGCAAGGTGAGCTGGTGAGCCAGGAGGCACATTATCTGCCACACCATGCAGTGGTACGGCGAGACAAAACTACCACCAAACTGAGGGTAGTTTTTGATGGCTCAGCCAAGGACAAAGGTGGTGTGTCCTTGAATGACTGTTTGGATGCTGGGCCAAATTTAAATGCAGATTTATTTTCCTTGTTACTGAGATTCAGGTTTGGTAGAGTAGCATTGACTGCAGATGTGAAGCAAGCTTTTTTGCGGATAAAGTTAAAACCAGAGGACAGAGATGCAGTAAGGTATCTGTGGTTGGATACGAAAGACTTGTTGGAAAATGAACCTAAGGTTCAAGCATATAGAATGAAGTCAGTGTTGTTTGGCCTCAGCTCTAGTCCATTTCTGTTGGCAGCTACTATGCAGTACCATTTTAAGAAATATTCTGAAGTCTATCCTAACACTATTGAACACATAAGGAAAAATTTTTATGTTGATGATTTGCTATGTTCCGTGGATAATACAGAAATGGCTAAACAGATATTCATGGAGGCTAGAGCTATAATGAGGGAGGCTGGCATGGAGCTCAGAAAATGGCAGACCAATCATTCGCAATTACAAGAGTTTATGAGTCATTCCTCTGTAGTACCTGACGCAGCAGAAAGTATTGAGGATTCTGGTATTAAGGAGTTGTGGGCAATAGACGCAAAGGTGCTAGGCATCGTTTGGCAGCAAGATGATGATTTGTTTACCTTCAATGGGAAATCTTTAGTAGAGCTGGCCGAGAATGAGACAAGGTGGACAAAACGGACAGCTCTTAGTTTGGCTTCGAAGGTCTTTGATCCTCTTGGATTCCTGGCTCCATTTGTGATAAAGTCAAAAATTTGGTTTCAGAGCCTCTGGGAAATTGGACTTGGTTGGGACCAAGAGTTACCTGATCATATGGTGGTAAGGTGGAAATATTGGTTCAAAGAATTGGCACATCTTGGAGACATTGAAATCCCAAGATGGTACTTTGGAGAGTTGAACAATAGTCCAGACAATTTGGAGCTGCACATCTTTTGTGATGCAAGTGAGGAAGCCTATGCAACTTGTATTTATATAAGAGGCGCATTGCAAGAGAAGTAAGTTGCAGGTTGGTTGCTGCAAAGAGTAGAGTAGCACCTTTGAAAAGGCTTTCTGTTCCAAGGTTGGAATTGATGGGTGCCGTTATTGCTAGTCGGCTTGCAATTACAGTGCGAAAGTCTTTGGCCCTCTATGAAATTCCAAGCTATTATTGGACAGACTCCACTATAGTTTGGCACTGGTTAAGAAGTCAGGCAAGGAAATGGAAACCATTTGTTGCCAATAGGGTGGAGGAAATTCAAGCGCACACTGATCCCAAGCAATGGAAGCATTGTCCAGGCATCCAAAATCCCGCTGATTTACCAACACGAGGAATTTCGGTGAAAGATCTTTCACAATCAAGTTTGTGGTGGAATGGGCCAGAGTGGCTAAAACTTGGAAGTGAAAACTGGCCTTCTAATCAGCCTATTGTAGGAGAATGCCAGGCTGAAGAAGCATGGGTGAGTGAGGTGAGAAAATGCGCTGTGAACAGTTGTCAAGTTATGCAGCAGGACCCCATATTGAGGCTTGAGGACATTAGCAGTCTGAAAAGATTGTTAAGAGTGACAGCATGGGTATATAGATTTACCAACAACATTAAGGGAGAAACAAGAAGGGAAGGAATTCTGAACAGTAATGAGATTCAGCAAGCCAGGAAATACTGGGTGGTATATATGCAGAAGAAAAAATTTGGTGAAGAGAGAGAATTGCTCACCAGCCATCCATTACAGGTTCTACCAACACATTCTGCGCTCAAGGGTTTGGATGTGTTTTTGGATCAGGATTTATTGAGAGTAGGAGGTAGACTACAGTTTTCTGGGCTTCCAGAGGAGAAAAGACATCCAATTTTGCTACCTTCTGGGGGCACTTTGTGGACCTTTTGATCCTGGATACTCATCATAAGCTGTTACATGCTGGAGTTAGAGAAGTGATAATAGAGATTAGACAACAATTTTGGATTCTCAAAATTAGACAAGTAGTGAAAAAGGTCTTGCATAAATGTGTGGTTTGCAAGCGTTGGAGTGCAAAGCCTTATTATGAAAAGGTGGCTCCACTTCCAAGAGAACGGTGTGTCTATACTGCCCCATTTGATGTAGTGGGAGTAGACTTTGCAGGGCCAGTCTATGTGTATGAGCGAGGGGAGTCTAACAAAGGTTATATATGTCTTTTCACCTGTGCTACCACCAGAGCAATCCATTTGGAGTTGGTAAGCAACTTAAGTAGTGATGTATTTCTTTTGGCCTTTAAAAGGTTTGTGAACAGAAGGGGTTTCCCAAATAAAATCATATCGGATAATGCAAAAACCTTCAAAAAGGCTGCAAAGGAACTCCAAGAAATTTGGTCCTTGCTAAAAGAGGAAGGATTCCAATCCTACTTTTCACACCAAGGGGTACAGTGGGAGTTTATTGTTGAGAGAGCACCATGGTGGGGAGGATTTTGGGAAAGGCTAGTGAGAAGTGTAAAGTGTCCATTAAAGAAACTTTTAGCTAATGCTCATTTGAGCAAAGAAGAATTCTCTACTGTTTTATGTGAAGTAGAAGCAATGGTGAACAGTAGGCCTATCACTTTTGTTTACAACAGTAGGCAGGATGCAGAGCCATTGACACCAAATCATTTTCTTTGTGGTAAACGATTAACATCAAACCCCAGTGTGCCAGAAGACTTGCAGCCCATCCAGAGCACTCAAGGAGAGTTAACCAGACGGTTCAGGTACCTTGAAGAGCTACAAGATCAGTTATGGAAGAGGTGGCAGATGGAATACTTGCCAGAACTCAATTATTACCCATCAGGCAAGGTAAAGGGCTCCAATGCAAATTGTATCAAGGTGGGAGAAGTGGTAATGATTGGGGATGAAAGACCAAGGCAATGCTGGAAGCTTGGCATAATTGAAGAGTTGTTTGTTGGCAAAGACAATTTAGTTAGGTCTGCACTGGTAAAGACTTCAGGAGGAAAGTTAAAGAGACCTATACAAAAACTCTATGCTTTAGAAATCAGCAAAAACACAGATAGTCAAGATGAAACATTTGAGTTACAGCCTCATGAAGAAGGCTTGGCTAACCTTGCAGAAGGTAATGACAACAATGCCTCTTCGGTGGGGAGTGTTAGAAAATCTAGAAAAGGAAGAACCATTGTTGTCCCAAGGCGATACGATGACTAAGCTGATTGATGCAGCATTGCTTGTATATATATTAAGTTAAGGTGTGTATATATATCCATCTCATAATTGTAAGGTTAGTGAAAAATTAAATTAATTTAGAGCTAGCATTTTTGAGCTCTTGTGGCATCATTGTTTGGTCACACTGTTGGCATCATTTTGAGACGCTGCGCGTCTTTTCTACTCGTTTGTGGAAGGTCGTACGTAAAGGTGTGGTTTGATAGAGAGCTCTCTTGCAATTCAGTTTGGTTGTTTAGATACATGATTGTTGCATCGTGCAATAGTCCAGGTTGCGTTGTTGTTGCAAGGTTCAGAAAGAAGACCACAAATAGTACCCTTTTGTTTACTTAAGTTTATGTAATTTAAGGTCTAAGGTAGTCCCGCATCGAGTCAGCAACCCTGAGGTTACCCTGAGGTAGGACCTAATAGGATCTCAAGTCCGTAAGTTTAATTTAGCTTAACTTGGGCTTTAGGCAGAACTTGCCCTTTAGAATTTGGCCGTTCACGCCTCAGCTGGGATTTCGAACCCGACAAATAAATAAAATAACAGTCAGCAACAGCGTCTTGGCTACTAGCGGAGATGTCGTCTGCCAGGAGCATCTTTTCAGGTTCGCGGTCGCCGGTGGGGTGGCGGGATGTCGCGTCAGCAGCGCGATGCCTCGCACCAGGTACATGAATCATGCGAAATCTGTAGCGGAGAGTCTTCACGTTCAGATTTCTCAGTCGAGCATTCGGTAAGTCTTCCAGCGACCTGTCGCCAAACACCTTTAGCAGCGGTTTGTGGTCAACCGCGATGATGAGGTCATCGCAGCCGAGGACGAAGTACCTGGCCTTGTCCAGTGCGTCAGCGACTGCCAGAGCCTCCCCCTCGATAGGCGCGTAGCGTGACTCGGCGAGGTGGGTGAAGCGACTGCCAACGAGGGTGACCATCCAACCAGTGCGGCAGCAAAAGGGTTCAGCACCAGGACATTCACAGTGCTTCTGGAATAGCCAGAATCCGATCCCCGACTTCGACCAATCGGTCGCGAGACAGGGCGGCTTTGTTTTGTCAAATATACTTACATCCTCCTTGATCTCACTGATGATCACCACCTTCGACTCTTCAAACAGATTGTTGAGTTGATCATCCCATCGGAAGGGCGTGCCGGGCTTCAAGAGTTGGCGAAAAGGTATCATTCTCTTTGCCATAGTGAAAGCATACGTCACCTGGTTAATTAGCCCAAACCATGAGCGAATGTCGGTTATGTTCTTTGGTGTAGGAAAATCACGGATGGCCTGCAGATACTTCTCGCAGGGTCGTACTCTGTCGAATGTGATTTCGAAGCCAGCAAACTCCACAGTGTCTTGTCCAAATACAAACTTCTCAGGGTTCAGCGTGATGCCGGCCGTGTCTGCCGCAGATGTCAAGCCAGTTGACTACTTGGAAGGAACTTTGTCTCAGGTCGTCCGACCAGAGCAGCGTATCGTCGATACACTTGGTTTTGTTTGGAACGTCGGATACTATTTCGTCGTAACGTCTCGAATAGCCATCACCAGAGGCGATATAGCCCTGTGGCGCCGTGCGGTACCGGTACCTGCCCGACGGAGTGATGAAGGTAGTCAGGTGACGGTCTTCCTCGCGGAGGGGCACGCTGTGGTATCCATTCCAGGCATCGAACACGGTCTTCTTCCTGCCATGGGGCACCGACCGTGCCTGGTGGAACGGTGACTGAGTATGGTGTGTCTCGCCGGTGGCATTGTTCATGGGCTGGAAGTCGACCGTGCGGCGTGGCTTCCCGTTCTTCTTGGCGCACACCACCATCCGGTGACACCAGGTGTCACCGGTTCGCTGACCGGCACTGGCTCGATTACGCCCAATTTCACGTCTTGGTCGAGTCCACGCTTGACGTCATCTTGCCAGTGAAGAGGGACGGGTACCGGGGTGTGATATGCCACCGGGTCAGCTAGAGGGTCCACCATAAGTTTCAATGGAGGGCCCTCCATCATTGGCAATGGCTGATGCGTACACGTGTTAAATGTGCTTGACTTGTAGTATTCGACCAAGTACTGCCGCAGTCTGTCGCGGTTCTTCTCAGTCGCCAGGAACGGTAGTTGTGATGGCGGCCGGGGCGGTGTTTGACGTATCGGGCAGTCGCATGGGCTGGTCTGACCGCTCTCGCTGCTGATAGCACTATCGCTCGCGGTGTCGGCTGCCGAGGTTGCCTCGAGTCGATGCGAAGACGTCTCACCGATCATCGGGAAGTTGTCGGTGATCATGCCGAGCGCGATGCATGCCTCCTTGCTGAGCAACAGCTTGTCGGAGTTGTCCGTGACATAGGTGAGTTGACGAGTTGTTACCACTTTACCAGTTTTGTCCTTTCCAGAGAGTCGCAGGATGACGGCGCCGAGTATTTTGATGCATCCGTTGTTGGCGGCGTGCATTCTCATCGTGACGGGGATAAGGTCGGCTTGTTTGAGGCATATAGGGTGGATGACTTTGATGCCTGCCAGACAGCTCTGGCAGCCGGTGTCAGCCATCGCACCGAGTGTAGTTATCTTGGGCGCGGCCTTTAGCTCGAATCCGAATGCAGCGTAATCTTCATCGATGGCTGTCACTGTGAGGTTTATGAATGGCTGAGGTTTGGAGGCTTGCTTAATCCATGTGTCGGAAAGGCGATGATAAAGATGATGGTCAAGGGCGATGACTCTCCCGATGCGGCGTCGGCCAGTTGTGGCAATCGAGCAGAGGGCCTCGAATACAGCACGTTCGCATATTGCATGTGAATTCGCTACTATCTCGACTCTTGATGGTTTCTGCTTGCTCCTACACACTGCTTCAAAGTGGTTCTTACTATTTCAGTGGCTGCATGTGTGGCCATAGGCTGGGCAGTCTTTCTTTCGGACCCTGCCTGGGGCACTTTTGCCGTGCCCTTTCCTGCCGCAATATGAGCACACCTCATGGTTGCCGACTGTCATCTCCTTCAGAGCGTCCTCCTTGTTCCGTCTGTAGGCGCTGTTAGCAGCCTCGACGCCCTGAGAGTCGAGGAGACGTGATGCTGAGCGCTTGCCGTATTCTTTGGCCTCGACGAACTGGAAGACCTGCTCTGTCATGTTCTGGTTCGTGTTGCCGAGTAGGTCCAGTTGAATCTCGGGGTCCTCAATGCTGCGGGTCAGGACGTCGCGCAAGATGGCCTCCGTGTAGTTCATATCCGCATCGCAGCTCGAGCATTTGGTGATGTACTTGCATACCCCTGCCTGGCCACGGAGTCGGGCGCCGAATGAATGCACAGTTTCGTCACGGTCTTGGCGCATGTTGTGCAGCGCAACTCTAGCAACCATGGTGCTCTGTTCTCTGACTGCGAGTTTCTTTATGGCTGCGAGCACCTCATTTTCACTTCTCCCTGTCAGACTACCACCGGCTGATCGTGTGAGGTCTTTGCGAAGGGGTTCATCGCAGTACTCCAGTAGCTGCACCACTTTGTCACGACCCGTGATTTTGGTGGTATCCACATAGTCCATCCATCGCGATGTGAAGTATGACCATTCCTCGCTCGTACCGGCTGAAGATATTGTTGATCTCGTCACCTTCTCCACTTGGGCCGTGGCGCCGGCAACGGACACGGAATAGATAGTAGCGTGTAGCGTCATGAGCGATCTGGAGGCACATTTCAGGTTTTGTACAATCAACCTTGCTGATTTCAGAAAAGAAATCAAAAATTTTCTGCAACAAGCAGAACACCTCCTTTTTCGCATGTAAATAATACAAAATTCTTGTTAATTACAGTTGGCAACACTGACTGACATGGTACTTCTGGCAGATTTCTAATTATTCTCAGTGAGTCATCCCCTGGAATTTCTTAGTTCTACGCTAGCTCGCTTGAGAGAAACAAGTGTTTTTTCTGTGGATGGGGTGTTCAAAAACCCCAAGGTACTAACGAAAGTGTCTTAGGGTATATATATATACCTATGGATATTTATATACATAATACATATGTACGTGGAGTATATATATATATATATATATATATATATATATATATATATATATATATATATATATTGGTAAACTTAATGTTTACCAATAACCAAGCCTTATATATATATCTCATAATCATATATATTTTTTTTATTTACGTTTGTGTTTTGTTTCAGTGTTCCTGTGTGATACTTGTTCAGTTTTGCTGGTACAATGAGCACGCAAAGAACACGGGGATCTGCCAGCCACATTGTCTTTGGTTCTGCACTATCAGAGCTTCCTCTGTCTGAACCTCCAACCCGTATACAAGTTGCAAGGCATTTCCTCTTCTTGAAGGAGAACAAGTACACCAGCAACAGGGAGATATTTCCGGAGATATACCCAGTGGCGGTTCCTCATATGGGCAATATGGGCAGCCGCACAGGGCGGCATTTGTGGAGGGGCGGCATGAGCGCCTGCAAAAAAAATAAAAATAAGAATAAATAAATAAAGAAATAAATAAAAAATAAAATAAAATAAATAATAAAAGATCAATAAATTATTTTTTATAATAAAAACCATCTATTGCATTTTCCATAAACCTTCCCATAAAAGATCTAAACAAATAACCGCAAATGGATAAGAAGAGGTCAAAGCTATCAGGTGCTCAGTTTAGAAAAAATAGGAAAGAAGAAGAGGAGAAACGAGCAAAAGATAAAGGTATAGAGCTATGTCATCTACTCTTCACTGCTATATTGCACTGCTATTTTGTGATATAGCTTTCTGAGTCATTTGAAGTGTACTATTATGTATATAATTAGCCATTAACCAAGGAGGTTGTATTATTCATTTGTTTCCTATTCTAAAAGTTTAATAAATTGTGCTTAATAACATGTTAAATTAATTGTACTAGCCTATTCATGCATTGGTCTGTTATGTTCTATTTTACTATTTGCAGGGGCACTTTTGAAATATTTTGGACACCCTCTGCCACTAGCCAGGATGAGAAGCCGTCTACTTCTGCCATTATTGAGGCTGAGGAGCCATCTACCTCCTCAGCCTCACATATGTCTCCACAAATGCAGTCTGATCCTGAGGATGAAGACCCATTTGCTTCTACTTCTCCCCGGCAGGACTCTTCAGGTGAGTTTGTGTGCACATATGTCTGTGAGTGTGTGCGTGTGTGTGTGTGTGTATGTGTGTGCATCCCTGCAAAGCATTTTGCAAACAGTTATAAATTATAATGTTATTATCACTGGGTCTGGGTTACTGGGTATGCGTGGTGTTTCACCACCATAATTCCATACCACCACCACCATAACAAAGTGCTGTGAATAATGTGTTATCTAACTTAGGTGTGTATACTAATGAGTAATGCTCTTGTTCTTTCAATTAGAAATGCCTGGAGCAGAATCGCCCTCCTGAGGATGAGTCTCTGTCCACCGACCCTGCTAACTGGCCTTCAGTTCTGACTGAGAGAATTCGGACACAACTGGTTTCCAGGGGACCAAGTCAAGTACCATCTGACTTTGTATTCCCTAGAAACGACAGTGACGGAAGAAGTTGCCACCATCAATACTTCTGGAAGTCATTGGTTAGTGGGGAAAATATAACCAGAAGTTGGTTGGTCTATTCCTTAAAAACAACAGCCTTTTCTGTTTCTGTTGTACATTATTTTCCAAGAGGAAAATAAATTTAACAAGTTTGGGACTCTCGGACTGGAAGCATGCAAGCTCATTGCTCACATCACATGACAACAGTTCAGAACACCTAAATTCTATGAAAATCTGGAAAGAACTGGCAGTGAGGATGAGAAAGGGGGAGACCATTGACAGGCAGGAGATGGCACTTCTGGAGGCTGAGAAGTTGAGATGGAGAGCGGTGCTGACACGTCTCACTGCTATTGTGCATTCTCTGGCAGTTAGGAATTTGGCACTAAGGGGACATACAGAAAAATTGTTCTCACCATCAAATGGCAATTTTCTGAAAGAAGTTGAACTGATGGCACAATTTGATCCTATAATGCAAGAGCACATTAACCGTGTCCAAAAAGGGACCTCCAGTCACACCAGCTACCTCGGCCACCACATACAAAACGAACTCATTGATTTGTCGAGCAGCAAGACCATTTCAGCAATGGTGAGCGACATCAAACAATCAAAGTTTTTTTCAATAATTCTAGATTGCACTCCAGATATCAGCCACACTGAACAGTTGTCAGTTGTGATTCGGGTTGTCACTGGAGGGGAAGCCCCATATAAAGGAACATTTCATGGGGTTTTTGGAGGCAGAGGAGTCCACTGGTCAACATTTGGCATCTCTGATTCTGAAGAGACTGGAGGAGCTAAAAGTTCCTTTCATGGACTGTAGAGGACAATCATACGACAACGGGGCCAACATGAGGGGAAAAAACAAGGGTGTTCAATCCAGGCTCCTAGAAATTAATCCCAGAGCTCTGTTTGTTCCATGTGGGGCTCATTCTCTGAATTTGCTTGTGGCCGATGCTGCTAATGGATCTATTGATGCCACAAGTTACTTTGGCATCTTGCAGAAGCTTTACAACTTGTTTTCAGCCTCCACACAACGATGGGCCATTTTGAAAAAACATGTGAACATCACATTGAAGATGTGGTCTGATACAAGGTGGGAAAGCAAGATCAAGAGTGTGGAGCCCCTGAGATATCAGGCAGCTGCAGTGAGAGATGCACTGATCGAGGTGAGGGACCACACCAAAGACTCTGTAATAAAGGTCGAGGCTCAATCTCTGTCAGAGGAGGTTGGGTCATACCGCTTCGCCATTTTTCAGTGGTGTGGCATGACCTGTTGTGCCAAATTCAGCATGTGAGCAAGCAGATGCAGTCTCCTAGCATGCACGTTGATGTTGCAGTAAATCTCCTAAAAAAAACAGAGAGAGGTCTCCGCAATTACAGGGCAACAGGTTTTGTGGCTGCACAAATGGCAGCCACAGATATCTGTGAACAAATGAATGTGGAGGCTGTGTTAAAACAAAAACGGCTGAGGTCCACAAAGCGGCACTTCTCCTATGAAGCATCTGATGAGCCCTTGATTGATGCTTTGAAGAAGCTGGAGGTGACATTTTTCAATGCAGTGGTTGATGCTGCAACATCAGCCATTCAGGAAAGATTTTCCACGTTGGAAATTGTGGGGGAGAAGTTTGGAGTGCTGACACATTTCCAAAATCTCACATTTGAGGAGCTGACAGAACAATGTGTGAACCTTAGTACTACACTACACTTTAAGGGACAATCTGACTTGGATGGCAGAGAGCTTGCACAGGAGCTGAAGAACTTGCCTGACTTGCCATCAAAGACCATATCCTTGCTTGAACTGCTGACATTTATCCATGAAAGGGAGCTCTCTGAAATATATCCAAATTTGTGGACTGCTCTCAGAATTGGTCTTACTCTTCCAGTCACTGTTGCTGAAGCAGAGAGGAGCTTTTCAAAGCTGAAGC
Organism: Bathynomus jamesi; assembly: GCA_023014485.1. NCBI lineage: Eukaryota > Metazoa > Arthropoda > Malacostraca > Isopoda > Cirolanidae > Bathynomus > Bathynomus jamesi. The sequence goes on along the minus strand of JAJOZX010001956.1, from coordinate 728,133 downwards.
TCATCAAATCCTACCTGAGGTCAACTATGTCACAGGAACGCCTTACCGGTCTGGCCATCATCAGTATAAATCATACAATTGCTGAGCAGATTTCATATGATGATTTAATTCATGACTTTGCATCAAGGAAGGTAAGAAGAGTCAGGCTTTAGATGGCAGTTGTGCTGTGGTGCAATTTATTTTGTTTCTTGTTCAAAGTGTAGCATAATAATTACCCTCTCTTAAGTCTCTTATTCTATTTATGTGATAGAGCATTTGTACAATTTAGAAATTTGATTCTCTAGTTTATTTATGGCAGTTGTGCAATTTAATTTGTATTTTTCCTGTTCATAGTATCATAATTACATTCTCTTAAGTGAGTTATTCTATTTACGTGATGAAGGATTTGTAAAATTCAGAAATTTGAGTCTTTGTTTTGGTTCTGAAGTTCCAACAATTAGTCCAATAAAAAGTTATTTTGTGAAAGAGTTATGTCTGTCCTTTATTTTGGGGGGATTCGAATGTGTGTGTGTTGGCGAACAGGGGGGGGGGCGCTGAAGGTGAGGTTCGCCCAGGGCGTCATGTAAGCTAGGACCGCCACTGGATATACCAAACACTCATTGACCTTTGGAATCGTGCTAACATTACATCACAGCCAATCAAGAATGTGAAGACCAAGCTGCTCCGATTGATGGGAAAAGGTTCACAAGCATCGAAGCAAGGCAAACAGGCCACAAAAACCAAGAAGTTCGAGGAAAGCCTGAATCAATTCTTTGACATAGCTGTCTGCCACTGTGAAAAAGAAATGAAAGTCCCACGACGAGAGTGTAGTGCCTTGCACCACAAGATTATTCTTTATTAGTGAAAACTGCCACAAATTGGCACGAGTGAAATATTTAAATCTAAATAAATAAATAAATACAAGTTAAATATGTCCAGTGATCAAATTTAATTCTTAAGAATTCAGTGTGGTGTGACTAGACATGAATTGGCTTTTAAGGATTATTTTGGCTTGTTGGTAAAATTGTATAGTAAAAACAAACTTATGTGAAACGACAACACAAAGGACGCTGTTCACACATCGTATTATTTGAAAGCACCGCGCCAGCAAGCAAAAATTGTATGGTATGTTTTGTATTTATAATGTTTATATTCTTTACTATTTCATATCTGTATGCAATACCGCATACTGCAGATACTAACAAGCCTTATATTGTTTGCAATTAGTACTAAGATTTATACTACAAATAGTAATGTAAGATTCATACAATAAATTACCTTAGGCTAAGTTAGGTCTAGGCAAAAGCCAAATTGTAACTCTAGCCTAGCTGAGGCCTACCATAGTCTTTGTTTTAGATTAACCTCAGCTCGATATATTGAAGAGGCATAGGCCTGCCTATTAATTTTCTTAGTATATTTTACTTTATAATATAAGCCTATTATGTCATGTATTTTCTTAGCAGATGGCCTACTAGTCATTTGTGGCCTACATACTTCCTTAGTTCTCCCATTCAACTTAACACAATCCCATAATGAGAATTAACTGTAATTTATCATCCACAGGTTACTGGGCCTATATAGCATATGTATTTTAATTATTAATTATTGCCATTTTTATTATTCTTTTTCTCTGAAATATCACTTACAGTATTCTTGTCTGTCTCTTTGCAGACAAGGTTGTCATTGTGGTTATTATTATGAGAATAAAAACCCACTCTAATAGACAGAGTTTATTTCCACGACAGTTTCGACGCCCACTGGCGTGGAAATAAACTCTGTCTATTAGAGTGGGTTTTTATTCTCATATTTTGACCTTCACGTAAAAAAAGTGAAGTTTTTTGCATTTATTGTGGTTATTATTAGTTTACTATTATTATTATTATTATTAGTTTACTATTACTATTAGTTTATTATTATTGTTATTAGAGTTATATTATTAGTGTTACATATCATTTGTACTATTATTTGTATTATTACATTTATTATTATAATCAGTATTATATGCAGACTGTTATATATTAGCTAAACGGGCCATTATTTAATCTCGCATAAATATGTCCATCAAGGTTGTTACGGGTAAAAATTCCCTTTGCATTTATGAATAATTGTAGCATATAGTTATTAATTGTTGTCAATAAAAATACAAAATTCATATTAATGATTTTATAATCAGTCCTTCCCTTCTTCTATCAAAATTAATTTTGCGCCGCAGTGCCGGATGCCAATCTAGCATTTGGGCGCTGGTGACCCTGGCATTTAGTTAATTATCTACGTAAACTTGTAAAGGTCCGTAATAATAAAACCGGACTCTTACAAGAGCATGCCTTTCTGATCGACCAGAGAACCACGCGGATCATGCAGATCAGTCGGGTGGATACGAATGTGACTCAGATGATGGAGAGAAGGAAGTCAAGAGAGGATCGGATGCAAGAAAGACAAGAAGAGAATAGAAGAAAAACGGAACGGCAAGAGGTAGCATCCTCTGCAGATGTGGTCGAATCAGCTCAAGCAAAAGCAGACTCCAGTGGTGAAAGTGTTGGTGATGAGTGGATGGGTGATAGTGCCCAGGAGGACAAGAACATCACACTGATTCCCACTGTTGCTTTGGAAGCTGACCGGTATGGTGTATCGAACAGGGCTGCTGCAACTATCAGCACTGCAACATTGGTTGATTATGGCATAATTAGTTCTGATGATCAGATAAACTTAATTGACCACCACAAAGTATGGAGAGCACGGCAGAAGGTACGGAGGGATCTGAAGGAAGCAGTAACTTAACACGATGTGGAAGTCACTGCTTTATTTTTTGATGGGCGGAAAGACATGACACTTGTCAAAGAGAAAAAGGGGAACAAATGGTACAGCACAAAGAAAGTTGAGGACCACTATGTGCTGGTCGGAAAGCCTGGAACCTTCTATCTAAGCCATCTGACACTGGAACGAGGAACTGGCACTGTCATTGCGGATGGAATTCAAAATGCGATTGAAGAAATGGGTATTGCAGACGTGATATTTGCAGTGGAAGCCGACAGCACAGCCACAAACACAGGGCACAGAAGTGGAGCAATACGCCTGCTAGAGTGCCGCCTGGGTCGCCCTTTGACTGGTTCATCTGTAGTCTGCATTTAAATGAACTCCCACTGTGCCACTTGTGCAAGGAACTCATCGGCCCAACAGAATCTGCAACTCAATGGAAAGGACCAATTGGCAAAGCTTTGGCTACATGTGAAAGTTTGCCACTTTCCTCTAGAACAGTGGTCGGGGAACAGGGGTAAATTTAAAATTTTGGGGGTAATGCGTGCGGTATAACTTATGAGAGACACTTCCCTCAGAGCCTCAGTCGTGTGTATGGTATCATGAAACGAAGAGGTGCTTTTAGTGCTTGACACTTTGTGCTATTTTTTTTGTATATTTTTATTTTATTTTGTTACATAAATGTGGCGTTATTCTAAATTTTAGAATATTACGAATTTACGTCCTGATTTTGATGATGATGTATCAAAAATGAAACAGCATCATTTTTCCAAAACCTGAAGTGATGTTTTAAATGAAAATCTTCAGTTCTTCAATCCTTTTTACTAATTTTGTTTGTGTGCTATTCTTATGCCAGCATGTGTGGCTTTTTTTTTATTTCTCCATAATAATGGATCCAATAAAAAAATTTTGAATTTGAATTTTTTGTATACCATATGCAACAATTTTAAGAGCAATTGGCTTGTTTTTGTTTACTTTGAAGTCTGGGGGTAATTTCATTTTACTCAAATAGATTTTTGGGTAATACCCAAAAAAGTTCCCCGACCCATGCTCTAGAGGAATTCAATGTATTGCTGATGGCCACACACTCCCGGATGTTGACCTTACTGAATTGAGTCGTGACCAAGCCTACCTCTACAGAATGATGAAAGCGATAAGGACTGGTGTCATTAATGAAGATCTTCTACGAGAGAAGCCTGAACCAATCTCTCATGCAAGATGGGTTACAACTGCCAGCAGAATTTGTCGGCTATATGTAGCGATGGCGCAGCCAAGTGATGAACTGTATTCACTCACACAGTTTGTCGTGTGCCACTATGGACCCATGTGGTTTAGCATCAAGTGCCATCCAAGGTGCACAGATGGCCCAAAACATTTCCTGGAGCAAATCAAGCTGCTACGATTACTGCCACCAGCTAGCAAGACTGTCACATGGCCTGTGATCCAAAGAAATGCATATTGGGCTCACCCTGAAAATGTTCTACTGGCAATGCTTGCAGATGCAGATCAAGGAAACCGGAAATTAGCCATCGATGTAATCAAGACCATTCGACGAGCTCCCAAACCTGCTCAACAGCAAGTCAGAGAATTTCGGCCACCAAAGATCAAACAAAGTGCTCAGAATTTGAAAGATTTACTTCCACCAGTGGAGGAGTGCACAATGGAACCACCACTCACGAAGCAGTTCTCTGTCGAACAACTCGATAAGATCACTGAAGAGCCCCTTGTTGTCTGGATGCCATGTCACTCCCAAGGTGTAGAACGCTGTGTTAGGATGGTAACTGAAGCGTCTGGTGCAGTGTATGGAAAGGATTCAAGAGATGGTTACATTAGAGCAGTACTTAAATCCCGTGACTTTATGCCGTCATTCAAAACTAAAGATTTTAATGTATCATTTACTAAATAAAACTATCTAGTCTACCTACCTACCTACCTACAGTGTATATGTTTATTCCAAAAATAAATTTTTCTATTTTTCCTGAAAAGCAGTACATTGTAAGGGGTCAAATGATAGCTCAAACCCTAGGAAAGCAAGTGTCCAAAAGTTATGGGTAACTAGCAATTTTCACGATTTTTACATGCGAAAAAGGAGGTGCTGCACTTGTCACAAAAAAATTTTGTTTTCATTTTTGAATTTAGGGAGGCCAATTGTACAAAACCTGAAATGTGGCTCTTCATCCGTTACACTTTGCCCAATGACGCTACACGCTAATGGACAGTGCAGTGGGCTGTGAGGAGTGCTGCTATAATGGCGTCGCTGTGTGCGGGGGTCTCATATGCACACCCTTCAATTGGACATTTCACCACGGGCATATTGACCTGCTGAGATTCACTATTGTTTTGTATAAAGTTCCATCATAAATAAGATTCCACTTTTTGTTATTACGTTTATTAACCAATATCCATAACGCTAAACAATGATGGAACTCTGAAACATACAAACAAAACATAAACACATACATGAAAAATAAAGGCATCAACATGATGACACTAATCAATAATAATGAATATTCTCTATATTGTACCTATATAGGCCTCGGTGCGTATTTATGAAAGTTTGCTCTTTAGAATTTTCATCTAAACTTAGTTGAACATAGGACACTTATGAGAAAGAGAACAAAGCTATCTAAACAACTGACAAAGCAATTAAGTGATACAAGACACAGTAACATCCGGAATCAGATACTGATGTTAGAACGTAAAATAAAGGAGTCGACCATAAGAGAGAATATTGATAATGAACACAAAGCTATTGGCACTATAAAGGAAAATAGCAAATTCTTCTTTAGCTATGATAAACGCAAAGCAGTTATCAAAACGAGCATTGGCCCATTGCTTGCTAAAGATAGACTAGCTCTCACATCTAATCAACAGGAAATGGCAAACATTCTACAATCTCAATATGCTTTAAGCTGGAGTACCCCTGTAGTAGCAAAGAAAATAAAAAACAGCATTTTTTTAGAGAAGAAAATGACCAAGACAGACCATTACTGGAAGATATATAAATAACCACTAGAGATATAGAGCAGGCAATAACAGAGCTACCGGGGAGTTCAGCCCCTGGTCCAGATGGAAATGGAGCCAAGATTCTTAAGGAATGCAAACATACTTTATCTCTGCCTTTGAAAATCCTGTGGAGATCCTCACTAGACACCAGTAGAATACCACCAATCATGAAACAAGCAAATATTACCCCAATCTACAAAGGAGGCAAAAGAAAGGAAGCCAAGAACTATAGACCCATATCCTTGACTTCCCATATTATCAAAGTATTTGAGAAAGTCCTGAAAAGGCACATTGTCAGTTTTATAGAAAATGAACATCCCTTAGAAGACTTTCAACATGGCTTCAGACAAAAAAGATCCTGCCTTACTGAACTTATAGACCATTGCAATACAATCCTACAATATTTGGGAGAAAACCACAATGTTGATGTCATCTATCTAGACTTTGCAAAAGCTTTTGACAAGGTTGACCATGGTATATTATTCCATAAACTAAAAGAACTTGGTATTTGTGGAAAAATAGGAAAATGGATCCATCCCTTCTCTCTCTGACAGAAAACAAATAACAATTGTAAATGGAGCAAGATCTATAGAAAAAGAAGCGATTAGTGGAGTGCCGCAAGGTACAGTACTGGGATCAATTCTATTCATTATAATGCTAAACAATATAAACTGTAACCTAGGAAGCTCTCTCCTGTCATTCGCAGATGATACCAGAATACTAAGACCAATTACAGAAAAAGAACTGTGTGGAGCTACAAAAAGATCTACAAACTATATATGCATGGGCAGTTGCAAACAATATGGCCTTCAATGAAGACAAATTTGAACTAATTAAGTATGGACCACATAAATACCTGAAAGAACAATTCAACTACACTGGACCCACAGGAAAAGATATTGTACAAACTGATCATGTAAGGCAGTGTTTCCCAACCGGGGGCCATATGGCTCCCTGGGGGCCATGGCACATTTGAAGGGGGCCACAGGAAAATTTTATTTTGTAAAATAGAGTTAAATCTGCATATTACCTACTGAAAATAATGCTTATGGGGGCCACGGGAAAAAATAAGGTTCCTAAGGGGGGCCATAAGCCAAAACCGGTTGGGAACCACTGATGTAAGGGATCTAGGGATTATATTATCTGAAGATGCAACATTCAACAGGCGCATTGACAAAGTAACCTCGTCATGCAAACAACTAATAGGATATATACTGAGGACATTCAGAACTAGGGACAGTATGACCATGCTTACCCTGTGGAAATCACTTGTTCCTCAACGCATTGACTACTGCTCTCAATTATGGTTTCCCCACAAACAGAATGAATTGCAAAAAATTGAGGGCCTACAAAGAACCTTTACCTCGTATATTAAACAACCTGATGGGCAACAGGTGAGTAAAAACAAATTAAACTACTGGGATAGGCTCAGAGACCTTGACCTTTATTCCATAGAGAGAAGGTTTGAGAGATACATCCTAATCTACACCTGGAAAATTCTAGAAGGGCTTTTAGTTGCCCCAAATACTGAACCAATTGTGCCCACCTTAACAAGAACTGGCAGAATTAGGGTTGCCAACTCCACGAAGTTTGAATAAAGGACAAGAACATCAATTCCAATATACTGTCTACAGGGTCAGGGAAAGAAGTAAAATTTTATTTATAATTTATTACAATTTATACTGCATGCTTTTTTATTGCATATTTTTTTAAAGGAAATATTTTTATTGATATACAGATATTGACCCATTTATGGTAACTTGATATTTATTTATTTTTAAATTTATACTTTTCTTGAATTTTTGCAGACTTCAGTAAAAGAGTATCATTTTTTAATTTTTTCCGCAAAACCCAAACAATTATCCTTTAAATTGAAAGAAACAAAAAGCTCACTTTTTACTAGTTCAACCGAACATCGGTTTCTATCATCACGCCATTTAGCGTTCATCACACTGAAAATTCTTTCGCAATATGCAGATGTTCCAGAAATAGATAAAACTTATGAAATTTTACTCAACTTAAGACTATAATTATTTCCTTTTAAACAAAAGTTTTGTTACAAAACTTGTTTGGAACAAGATTGTTCCGAACTCAAGAAAGGACAAGGACAAAAAATCTATAAAAATGGACTCTCCTTTTCAAAAAAGGACGGTTGGCAACCCTAGCGCAGAATGTGTCAAAAATATCACCTATCACCAAACAGTCTGAGAAGGATTCAAACCCTTCAATATAATAGTATCTCTAGGCAGGGTTCTCGCCTGTTTAACTCCTTGCCTCAGTACCTTAGAGATATAAGTGCAGTCCCAGTAGATACTTTTAAAAAACACTTGGACATGTTTTTAGCCAACATACCCGACCAACCGACAGTACCAGGGTATTCCTCTGCCAGACCAACCCCCACAAATTCAATAGGGGACCAAATCGTATGGCAGGAGCAAGAGAAAAGAAGGGTGGCGACCCCGTCGTGGCCCCGCTCAGGAGGCGCTGAGCGGACTTCGTGGGAGCAGCGCACCCTTGAGGCAGAAGCGCTTCAAGGTAAATAGGCTTGGGACATATCTAGTTTTGTGAAATATTTACCCCCAGCAAGAGAGCTAAACAATTCATTAGGTTTGGGTATAGGGTAGCAATCTAGAAGAACTGCTGTATTTGCTGTTAAACGGTAATCCCCACATAACCGCATTGACTTGTCAGGTTTTAGTACAGGTATGGAAAAACTATACGCGCTCACAACATGGTATCATATGTGGTACATTTATTTCATAATTAAATATAAATTATTAATTAATTGAATTAAATATCTATACAAAATTGCCTCGGGATTGGCGACATAGCCTATTGGGAATGAAATAATTGAATTGCCATACGTACAAAGAACCTGTACGTATGAATCAGCCCCACATAGCAACAAGAAAACCCAATTTATTATTTAGTCTACCAAAAGGTAGTAGACACAACAAAATCATGCTAGTTCGGCAAATAATACACCAGAACCAAGGAACGGCTCTCAGGGCTGTTTATGTTACAGCGAAGCTTTAAACGCGGAGGATGTCTTTGTCCCCCTAGAGTCCTGAGTGAATTCCTTATAATATAACACCTAAAGACTATAAAAGGATAGGCCTATTCCTTCAGGGGTTTATATAGTGACTGCCTATATTAATTACCTTAAGTAAATTCGCCGCGTAACCCTATCGTGGCGGCCCTACACCGAAAATGACCGTCACGTCCTACATCGAAACAAACAAAGACCCAGCAAAAATAAGGTGAGCAATTTCAGTTTTTCAATACCATAAGCTTTCCCAACTCCCGATGCTAGAATTACCGTAATCAATATAAATATAAAGAGGTCCTTTAAAGACCTACATATTTATAACTCTCTAACGAAAAAGCATAGGGCTTTTGTCGGTAACCCTCCACTGACGTCTGTTGGAAATTTCCAACGGATGAGGGCACAGGCAATCAACCCATAGCCCTATATAGTTTTTTCATATGGTGGCCTGTGTATGGGGAACTAACCCCTCTACAATTTACACTGACACGCAGTGGCTAGGCTTACCACATTGGCCTAACCCTAATTTCAACCGTAACCCCACTATAGTTTTTCATATGGTGGCCTATTCAACTGGGAACCGATTCCTTTACCTTTACACTAATCGAAAACAAAGGCTTGTTCATTTAACAGGCATAACTTATTTTAGGTCCTAAAAATAATAGGCCCGCAACATTAAGCCTATTTAATAGGTCCTACTCTTCAAATTCAAAACTAAGCCTTGTTAATTTAACAGGCTTAACTCATTTGAGGTCCTATAAAATAATAGGCCCAAACATAAGCCTACTTGGTAGGCCCAACAAATAGGCCTATTTAGTAGGCCCACCTAACTTTACCTTACATAATAGGCCTACCTCTTAAAGTAGGCCTTACTCTTTACACTCAAGGCCTATCCTAACTAAAAACACTAAATTTATAATTGAACCTGTGGTGTAGGTTATAAAATTTATTTCAGCAATTTAACTTACTCATAAGACTCATTAACATCACAAAATTCGACTCAAACCTGTAACAACACAATTCGACTCAGAACTGTAACATCACAAAATTCGACTCGAACTGTACATCACAAAATTCGACTCGAACTGTAACATCACAAAATTCGACTCGAACTGTAACATCACAAATTCGACTCGAACTGTAACATCACAAAATTCGACTCGAACTGTAACATCACAAAATTCGACTCGAACTGTAACATCACAAAATTCGACTCGAACTGTAACATCACAAAATTCGACTCGAACTGTAACATCACAAAATTCGACTCGAACTGTAACATCACAAAGACCTAAAGCAATTGCACAAATTCAAACCTACACCCACCTAACACCTATTCGTGACCCTATTCCAAGTCCTATTTGACATAGGCCCAACCTATTCTAAGTCCTATTTGACATATAGGCCCAACCTATTACCTATTCGAAGTCCTATTTGACATATAGGCATTTCAAGTCCTATTTGACATATAGGCCCAACCTATTTCAAGTCCTATTTGACCTATAGGCCCAACCTATTCCAAATCCTATTTGACATATAGGCACACCAAGTCCTATTTGACATATAGGCCCAACCTATTCTAAGTCTTATTTGACATATAGGCCCAACCTATTCCAAGTCCTATTTGACCAATATAGGCCCAACCTATTCCAAATCCTATTTGACATATAGGCACACCAAGTCCTATTTGACATATAGGCCCAACCTATTACCTATTCCAAGTCCTATTTAACCTATTCCAAGTCCTATTTGACATATAGGCCCAACCCACCAAGTCCTATTTGACCAATATAGGCCCAACCTATTCCAATTCCTATTTGACATATAGGCATAAAACAGACAAGGCTTGATATAAGGGTCTCAAATACAACGTTTGAGGATCTTTACTCAGCCAAATTGATTAACCTAACCCAAAACCAAAAAATAAAACCCTATAACAGAACAAAATACACATTTACACACATACGTACGGTACAGTATATAAATATATACATACGACTTCAAACATCAATTCTTCTTTTAAAAGAAGAAACACAACAGATTTCATTAACAGACACATACATTCCTTGCAAACAGATTGGATTCCTTCAAAACCCCAAACCTTCCAGACCTACCTGTAGGATATACAACATTTACTCATTCATAACTACTGGTATTGACTTCATTGGAGTGGTGAATCCAAGTTTTGAAGACCAACTGGATTCGGAGGAATGATACACACACACATACACACACACACACACACACTACTCTTTCAATGTGTCTCAAACACAACAACCTGTCTAAACATAACCAAGGATCGGAGAGTAAAAGCTTTTATTGCTGCGCTCTGATTCTGTGCACATAATTTTGTGCCAAAAATTATATGGTTAGACAGTGACACGTACAAACAAACTACTCTACTTCAAAGGGCTGATGGCCTACCCTTGGCCATAGCCCAACAAATTCATCAAAGGGCTGATGGCCTACCCTTGGCCATAGCCCAACAAATTCATCAAAGGGCTGATGGCCTACCCTTGGCCATAGCCCAACAAATTCATCAAAGGATGGCCTACCCTTGGCCATAGCCCAACAAATTCATCAAAGGGCTGATGGCCTACCTTGGCCATAGCCCAACAAATTCATCAAAGGGCTGATGGCCTACCTTGGCCATAGCCCAACAAATTCATCAAAGGGCTGATGGCCTACCCTTGGCCATAGCCCAACAAATTCATCAAAGGGCTGATGGCCTACCCTTGGCCATAGCCCAACAAATTCATCAAAGGGCTGATGGCCTACCTTGGCCATAGCCCAACAAATTCATCAAAGGGTGATGGCCTACCTTGGCCATAGCCCAACAAATTCATCAAAGGGCTGATGGCCTACCCTTGGCCATAGCCCAACAAATTCATCAAAGGGCTTGGCCTACCTTGGCCATAGCCCAACAAATTCATCAAAGGGCTGATGGCCTACCTTGGCCATAGCCCAACAAATTCATCAAAGGGCTGATGGCCTACCTTGGCCATAGCCCAACAAATTCATCAAAGGGCTGATGGCCTACCTTGGCCATAGCCCAACAAATTCATCAAAGGGCTGATGGCCTACCTTGGCCATAGCCCAACAATTCATCAAAGGGCTGATGGCCTACCTTGGCCATAGCCCAACATTCATCAAAGGGCTGATGGCCTACCTTGGCCATAGCCCAACAATTCATCAAGGGCTGATGGCCTACCTTGGCCATAGCCCAACAATTCAACAAGGGTCTTGTGGCCTCCCTTGGCCAGAGACCAAACAACATTGGTCTTGTGGCCTCCCTTGGCCAGAGACCAAACAACAAGGGTCTTGTGGCCTCCTTTGGCCAGAGACCAAACAAAAAGGGTCTTGTGGCCTCCCTTGGCCATAGGCCAAACAACACAAAAACAGTACAGGATTCAAAGCCCCAAGCCCTCCAGATCTACCTGTGGAGGAGTAAATTTACTCCACTAAAACTACGGGTATTGACTAGTCTGAAGTGGTAGGAGGTTTGAATACAGTACAAACTCTTTCTAATTCTCCTAAATTAAATGAACAAATAACAAAAGACAACAATGGGAACATTGAACCAAACAATTACACGAAAACACTTGGAATGCTTTGGTTTTTAAAACAGAATTCCGAACACGATGACACTCTTTGCACAAAGAGTTATAACTTAAATCCAAATGCCGATACAAAAAGACAAGTGCTTTCAGAATCATCCAAAATTTTCGACCCCATTGGATTATATTTACCAGCAACCATAAGATCCAAAACCTTTTGCAAGACTTATGGAAAAAGAAAATTGATTGGGATGAACCACTTTCAGTGGAAGACCAACTTCATTGGAAAAAATTAGCCACAGACTTGAACAAAGTTCAAGACATCTACGTACCAAGATGTGCTGGCTACAGATTGAAATCGCAAACACTACACATTTTTACAGATGCCAGCACACAAGCTTACGGGTGTTGTGCCTATTTAACAAGTGAAAATGAAAGTAACTTGGTTTATTCAAAGGCAAAAGTGGCACCCTTAAACCAAAAGAAAACTGTACCACAACTTGAATTATTAGCTGTCTCATTGGGAGTTAAAACAGCAAACTTTCTTTCACAAGTGTATAAAGAAGTTGACATAACAAACATTTACTTAAGGACAGACAGTCAAATTTGTCTAACATGGGTGACCAACACAGATACAACTTCTTGCAAAATATTTGTGAAAAACAGACTAACAGAAATCAAAACTGCAAACACAAACCTTGGTATCAAATTTAGGTACATAAAAACAAAAGAGAATCCTGCAGACTTTTTGACAAGAGGGCTCTCTTACAAGCTGTTGAAAACAAATAAAATCTGGTATGAAGGGCCCGAATGGCTAACATGTGAGGATCTTTGGCCAGCCAAAGTAGTTAACCTCACACTCAACTCTACAACAACTGAAAAGATCACTGAGGACAAACCTATATTTGACTACACCTTATTCAGACCTCAACAAACTCTTGAGAATTACAGTCTATTGCTGCAAGTTTGTCAATAGCTACCTTCTCAAACACTGTCCTCAGAAAGCCTTTTCTAACTTAACAGAAACTGCAACAAAATACTGGCTCAAACAGATACAAGCTTCAGAATTTGACAAGGAGTTGAAGTATCTTAGGTCCAGTAGCACATTAAACAAAGGTATTCCTTCACTTGTCATGGATCTAAATCTGTACCTGGATACAGAGGGTCTGATAAGGTGTAAAGGAAGGCTTAACAAGTCAACTTTGACTTACAACTCTAAGCACCCAATTCTTCTTCCAAGGAGAAATCACTTCACAAAACTCATCATCAGGGATACCCACAAACCCTGACAGAGCTGAGAAAACTTACTGGCTACCAAAGGGTAGAACTGAAACAAAGAAAATTTTAAACACATGCATTCCTTGTAAACGTATCCATTCACGACCCTTTAAGACCCCAAGCCCTCCAGACCTACCTGTGGAACGAGTAACATTTACTCGGCCATTTGAAACCACGGGTATTGACTACACTGGAGCGGTAAATGTGAGTTTTGGAGACAAAATGGATTCAAAGGAATACAAAGTGTACATTGTACTCTTCACCTGTGCTGCCACACGTGCCATATGTCTAGACATAGTAGAAGATCTGACAGCAGAAGCTTTTATTGCTGCTTTCAGACGATTTTGTGCACACAATTCTGTACCCAAAACTATATGGTCAGACATGCCACACTTCAAATCTGGTGAAAAAATTATTCATCAGATTGTGACAGTGAAACAGTACAAACTCATTTAACCAAAACAAACACAACATAACCTGGAAGTACATTCCTGTTAATACACCATGGTATGGTTCAATTTGGGAAAGAAACATACAAACTGTAAAGAACTGCCTTAAAAAGACTATTGGGACAAAACATCTACAACTTTTTGAACTCATGACTATCCTGTCAGAAATTGAAAATGTTGTCAACAACAGACCATTAACTTATGTGGGAGATGGTATTAATGAGCCAGAACCTCTCACACCAAACCACCTAATTAAGGGAGAAACAGTAAACATGTTACCAGAATCTGAACATAACAGTACAGAGGATCCAGATTGGGAAATAGGACACAAAGAACTCAACAAAAAATACAAACATTTGACACAAATCAAGACTCAATTTATAACAAAATGGAGAGAAGAATATTAACAATCTTAGAGAAAGACATAACAATTAACAAAACAAAGTTGGAATGATTCAGTCAAAATTGGGGACATTGTGTTGATACATGACAAGACACCAAGACAACATTGGTCAATGGGAAAAAGTCTTGGAACTCAAAACTGGTGAAGACGAAGTTACCAGGGTTGTAAAACTGAAAACAGCAACTGGTGAAACCACCAGAGATATCACATTACTATATCCTTTGAGTGTGGGGCTAAATTAGAACCATTACCCCAAAGGATGGATCGGATACTATTGGGGAGGAATCTCTCAATGTGCCTGATGTAACTCAGACTAAACCAAGAGGCCTCAAAAAAGACTGCTTTGAAAGCCAGACAACTTTTACAAGAAAAAATTAAGACTGGTGACTTATAAAACTTACACAAACTGAGCAAAGTTAAAATGCTTAATAACTTTACTTTAATCCCATAAATTTCCTATACCTAAAGGGAGTCAAACTGATTAACATAACTTTAACTAAACTTGAGAAGTTGGCCTCTTGAACTTTCATATTTGAATAGGTCTTGAGTAACCTCTCTCTTCCTAAATTTCTACTTCATTCTTTTGATCCATTTTTTACATGTTTTACACAGTTTGTCAAAAAATTTTGATCTTATAACATACAAATTTTTTCTCCGGCCCCCCCCCAGTATATGGAAAAACTATACGCGCTCACACATGGTATCATATGTGGTACATTTATTTCATAATTAAATATAAATTATTAATTAATTGAATTAAATATCTATACAAAATTGCCTCGGATTGGCGACATAGCCTATTGGGAATGAAATAATTGAATTGCCATACGTACAAAGAACCTGTACGTATGAATCAGCCCCACATAGCAACAAGAAAACCCAATTTATTATTTAGTCTACCAAAAGGTAGTAGACACACAAAATCATGCTAGTTCGGCAAAATAATACACCAGAACCAAGGAACGGCTCTCAGGGTGTTTATGTTACAGCGAAGCTTTAAACGCGGAGGATGTCTTTGTCCCCCTAGAGTCCTGAGTGAATTCCTTATAATATAACACCTAAAGACTATAAAAGGATAGGCCTATTCCTTCAGGGGTTTATATAGTGACTGCCTATATTAATTACCTTAAGTAAATTCGCCGCGTAACCCTATCGTGGCGGCCCTACACCGAAAATGACCGTCACGTCCTACATCGAAACAAACAAAGACCCAGCAAAAATAAGGTGAGCAATTTCAGTTTTTCAATACCATAAGCTTTCCCAACTCCCGATGCTAGAATTACCGTAATCAATATAAATATAAAGAGGTCCTTTAAAGACCTACATATTTATAACTCTCTAACGAAAAAGCATAGGGCTTTTGTCGGTAACCCTCCACTGACGTCTGTTGGAAATTTCCAACGGATGAGGGCACAGGCAATCAACCCATAGCCCTATATAGTTTTTTCATAACAGGAACTACCGGGGCAGCCCACTTAGCGTGTGTGACTGGTTCGATAATTTTATCTTTGAGCAACCTGTCATTCCTACACAGCCCTAACTCTAATACTAATTCCTACTTAGCCCTAACCCTATTACAATTTCTTATAAAGCCCTAACGAGGGAGTAACTAAATCAAATTTAAACTCTACCTAACCTACTTCACGTTATTTGGCCTAAATCGGTTTTGTTCTAGCATGTCGATGATTGGCCATATAAGCACCTACGAAGACTCTGGGGAGGACCTCGAAGCTTATGCCACTCGGGTGAGGTTGTTTTGCGAGGCAAATTCCATTCCTGATGCTAAGAAAGTACTTACCTCAGCTATAATAGCCCTAAAAGTTTGGCTGTTATCGACCTAGTTGCTCCTAAAGCACCGGAAACTTGCACCTATCGTGAATTGGTAGAGGCCCTAACCAATCACTACAAACCCATAGTAGTTCTCATCTATGAACGTTTCAAATTTTATTCGAGTTATCAGATTGTGAATGAAAGCATTGGAGAGTTTGTTGCAGGTATAAAAGCCTATAGCCATACTTGTAAATTTGGAGACAAATTAGACGAAATGCTAAGAGATAGGTTTGTAATGGGTCTCAAAGAGGAGTCTACCCAGAGAGCCCTATTGGCTATACAGAACCTAACTTTGTCAGGCTGTAGAAATAGCTGCGGCTAGGGAAGCAGCTGCTAAAGATGTTAGAGCTTTTGGCAGGGAGGTGACGTGTGTGTATATATATATGTATATAGTCTAAAGTCACTAAAGGGAAAAATCACTAAAAGAAAGCTGAATGGCAACACGAAGGGATAAACAGAGCAACGCGGGCTGTAACAGTTAGGGATGAAATAATACCGACAATTTTTAATACCAGTATTTGAACAATTATTTTACTGATACCGGTTTTATGCAGAGAATAATTTATAATGATTTTTTTGGTGTCACCCTGCCAAGTGCCAACTCTCCCACAAGCCTACAGGACCTGTAGCACTCACATTAACGACAATAAAAACTGAAGTTACTTTTTAAATTCTGTCACCGACACCAAAGGGAAAATACCACTGATTAAAAAAAGTTTGAACAGCGGCTCCTAGGGAAAGGCAGGAAAAAGGAAGGACTATTTATAATGATTAAGTATATCAGATAACCAAAGGTAAAAGGGAAAAATAACAATTAAAAAAAAAAAAATTATTAATAATTTGCATATTTATTTCTTATTTTGGTTTTGGAAGTAAGTTTTGAGGAAACAAACACTATCTAATGAGTGTTCAGAGAGATTTGATATTAGCTTGGTCAGAAATAAGCCAGCAGCAGAAAAAGCTCTTTCTGATTCTACATTGGTGGGTTTAATGGAAAGCAATGCCTTGTACAGCTTCTCTAAATTTTCACTTCTTTGTGAAGAAACTTCGAAACTCTTAAATTCATTAGTAGGATCAAAGTTAGTTGCATTGCTTCTCAATGGTACCTTTTCTAATTTCTCTATTTCTTTCATGTATTCGCACATCAATGGATCATCTACTTCATTCTTGTCTTCAGTAACATTCTCTGAGTAGTTAGATGCTTGTAAGTCTTGGTTTTCGCTTTCTTCCTCGAAACCAACTAAATTTTCATTATTCTTAGGAAAAAGCCTTTTAAAAATTCTTTCTGCAGTTCTTTTGAGCACTAGTTTAGATGGAACAGAAAATAGTTCCTCTTCTTGAACTTTTAAGACTTCAGGGTTGTGAAGATATTTAATTAAACCCACAATATCTCTTTGTCTCCTTGAAGAATAGAAATTACTGAGACAGTCTTCGAGCTCCAATGCTGTTGGAATGTTCTCTACAAGTTTCTTTAAAATAAATTTGATGGAGATTTCAGTCTCCAAGAGAGATGCATCTTTTGAACATAGTCTTTTAAGAATTATTTCAACAGGACGAAGTGTATCATATAGATCTTCCAAAATTTCCCACTCTCTTGAAGAAATGGTTTCAGTAGAACGAATCACTCTTAAAGGGGGATGCATTGTTTCAATTTAAGGAATCATTCGACCATACTTAAAAGACTATTTCATCTTGTTTTACAATCTAAAATGAGTTTCAATTCCTTTCTGTTGAATTGGTCCTCAACAAAGTCTTGTAGTTTTTCATTTTTTAATGGTGACTTGTGAAAAATTCTTCAATACCGAAAACCTGGTATCGATAATCACGATATCGGTATGAGGTCTTGTCCAATACCGGCTTTCATTAGTAGGGCTGGACTAGAGCATGGTTATTCATATCTGACTAAATCGTTGGTGCTAAGTTTAATTCGGTGATGTTTCTAAGGTGACAAATGGAGCAGAAAGTTGTTAATAAATAATAATAGTTAGAGGTAATGTCTATAGCTTCTAAATTAGTAAAGTTAGAGAGTTTAGGTTGACTGCTTTGTGGGACGCAGGAAATCTATGGTAGGCCCTAAAGAATATCTAATTCAACGCACCGGTAAGTGCCTTTGTTGTTGTTTAGAAACCTAGTAACTTAGCGGGGTCACTAACCCCAAGTTATTACATTTGGCGACGAAGATGGGATTCAATTTGGGTCATTGGATTTAATTTGGCTTATTGGGTTCAATTTGGTTGTTTGGAAAATTGGATGTAGCCTAGCCTAGTGGGTCGTTCGATTTGGTTGGTTTGTGTGGGTAAGCTACCGTACTGTAGCTTAGGTCCCGCCGGCCTAACTCTAAAACTAATTCCTAGTCAGCCCTAACTTTAAAACTAATTCCTAGTCAGCCCTAACTTTAAAACTAATTCCTACCCAGCCCTAACTCTAATACTAATTCCTACCCAGCCCTAACTCTAATACTAATTCCTACCCAGCCCTAACTCTAATACTAATTCCTACTCAGCCCTAACTCTAATACAATTTACTATTCAGCCCTAACTGGGGAGTAACTAGATCAATTTTAAACCAAATCTAACCTACTTCACGTTATTTGGCCTAAATCGGTTTTGTTCTAGCATGTCGGTGATTGGCCATATAAGCCCCTACGAAGACTCTGGGGAGGACTTCGAAGCTTATGCCACTAGGGTGAGGTTGTTTTTCGAGGCAAATTCCATTCCTGATGCTAAGAAAGTACCTACCTTTTTAACTATAATAGGCCATAAAACGTTTGGCTCAGTTATCGACTTAGTTGCTCCTAAAGCATCGGAAACTTGCACCTATAGTGAATTGGTACAGCCCCTAACCAACCACTACAAACCCCGAGTAGTTCTCATCTATGAACGTTTCAAATTTTATTCGAGGTATCAGACTGTGAATGAAAGCATTGCAGAGTTTGTTACAGGAATAAAAGCCCATAGCCGTACTTGTAAATTTGGGGACAAATTAGACGAAATACTTCGAACATTGGAGTGGAGTACCTATTTTATGAGCGGCAAAGTGGCGATAATACAAGCCCATATATTGCAGAGATAGGCCTTAATGGAATTACAGTTCCTCTGAAACAAGATACAGGTGCTGCCCGAACTGTCATATCCAAAACAGTTTTTGACAAAACTTTCAAAAATACACCTAAACTACATGCATCTAAAACAATACTAAAATAATATGGGGACATACAAATACCTAATTGTGGAGAAGCATCCATCACAGTTACACTCAACAAGAAAACTTTGTCTCATCCCTTAACTCTTTTGATGGTGGATGAGCAAGGGCCTACTCTACTAGGCCGTGATTGGATTGATGCTTTGAAAATGCCTATTGACAAAATTTTGCCAAAGGGTCAGGCAGATGTGCATACACTCTCATATCCGTCTGACGTAGACTCGGTGTTAAGCGAGTTTTCTTCTGTTTTTGGGCCTGAAGTATGCAACCTAAAAGGCCATCAGGTCTGTATAGAAGTAGACCCGAATGTAACTCCGAACTTTAGTAAGGCTCGTTCAATTGCGCATGCACTGTGGGAGAAGGTAGATTTAGAAATTGACAGGCTGCTCAAAGATAAAATTATCGAACCAATCACACACACTAAGTGGGCTGCCCCAGTAGTTCCTGTACTAAAACCTGACAAGTCCGTGCGGTTATGTGGGGATTACCGTTTAATAGCAAATAGAGCAGTCCTCCTAGATTTCTACCCTATACCCAAGCCTGATGAATTATTTAGCTCTCTTGCTGGGGGTAAATATTTCACAAAATTAGATATGTCCGAAGCCTGTGCTCAACTAAGCTTAGATGAAAATTCTAAAGAACTAACTATCATAAATACGCACGGAGGCCTATATAAGTACAATAGGCTATGCTATGTAGGGAATATTCATTATTATTGATTAGTTTCTTCATGTTGATGCTTTTAATTTTCATGTACGTGTTTATGTTTTGTTTGTATGTTTCAGAGTTCCATCATTGTTTAGCGTTATGGATATTCGTCAATAAACGTAATAACAAAAAGTGGAATCTTATTTATGATGGAACTTTATACAAAACAATAGTGAATCTCAACAGGTCAACATGCCCATGGTGAAATGTCCAATTGAAGGGTGCGCATATGAGACCCCCGCACACAGCGACGCCATTGTAGCAGCACTCCTCACAGCCCACTGCACTGTCCATTCCATGTCCGCTGCCGGCCCCACGGCCCAAGTGGAGAAGGTGAAGAGACCAACAATATCTTTAGCCGGTACGAGCGAGGAATGGTCATACTTCGCATCGCGATGGATTGACTATGTGGATGCCGCCAAAATCACGGGTCGTGACAAAGTGGTGCAGCTACTGGAGTGCTGCGATGAACCCCTTCGCAAAGACCTCACACGATCAGCCGGTGGTAGTCTGACAGGGAGAAGTGAAAATGAGGTGTTCGCAGCCATAAAGAAACTCTTAGTCAGAGAACAGAGCACCATGGTTGCTAGAGTTGAGCTGCACAACATGCGCCAAGACCGTGACGAAACTGTGCGTTCATTCGGCGCCCGACTCCGTTGCCAGGCAGGGGTATGCAAGTACATCACCAAATGCTCGAGCTGCGATGCGGATGTGTACTACACGGAGGCCATCTTGCGCGACGTCCTGACCCGCAGCATTGAGGACCCCGAGATTCAACTGGACCTACTCGGCAACACGAACCAGAACATGACAGAGCAGGTCTTCCAGTTCGTCGAGGCCAAAGAATCCGGCAAGCGCTCAGCATCACGTCTCCTCGACTCTCAGGGGGTGGAGGATGCTAACAGCGCCTACAGACGGAACAAGAAGGACGCTCTGAAGGAGATGACAGTCGGCAACCATGAGGTGTGCTCATATTGCGGCAGGAAAGGGCACGGCAAAAGTGCCCCAGGCAGGGTCCGAAAGAAAGACTGCCCAGCCTATGGCCACACATGCAGCCACTGAAATCGTAAGAACCACTTTGAAGCAGTGTGTAGGAGCAAGCAGAAACCATCAAGAGTCGAGATAGTAGCGAATTCACATGCAATATGCGAAGGTGCTGTATTCAAGGCCCTCTGCTCGATTGCCACAACTGGCCGACACCGCATCGGGAGAGTCATCGCCTTTCCGACACATGGATTAAGCAAGCCTCCAAACCTCAGCCATTCATAAACCTCACAGTGACAGCCGTCGATGAAGATTACGCTGCATTCGGATTCGAGCTAAAGGCCGCGCCCAAGATTGCTACACTCGGTGCGATGGCTGACACCGGCTGCCAGAGCTGTCTGGCAGGCATCAAAGTCATCCACCGCATAGGCCTCAAACAAGCCGACCTTATCCCCGTCACGATGAGAATGCACGCCGCCAACAACGGATGCATCAAAATACTCGGCGCCGTCATCCTGCGACTCTCTGGAAAGGACAAAACTGGTAAAGTGGTAACAACTCGTCAACTCACCAATGTCACGGACAACTCGGACAAGCTGTTCCTCAGCAAGGAGGCATGCATCGCGCTCGGCATGATCACCGACAACTTCCCGATGATCGGTGAGACGTCTTCGCATCGACTCGAGGCAACCTCGGCAGCCGACACCGCGAGCGATAGTGCTATCAGCAGCGAGAGCGGTCAGACCAGCCCATGCGACTGCCCGATACGTCAAACACCGCCCCGGCTGCCATCACAACTACCGTTCCTGGCGACTGAGAAGAACCGCGACAGACTGCGGCAGTACTTGGTCGAATACTACAAGTCAAGCACATTTAACATGTGTGCGCATCAACCGTTGCCAATGATGGAGGGCCCTCCATTGAAACTTATGGTGGACCCTCTAGCTGACCCGGTGGCATATCACACCCCGGTACCCGTCCCTCTTCACTGGCAAGATGACGTCAAGCGTGGACTCGACCAAGACTTGAAATTGGGCGTAATGGAGCCAGTGCCGGTCAGCGAACCGGTGACATCTGGTGTCACCGGATGGTGGTGTGCGCCAAGAAGAACGGGAAGCAACGCCGCACGGTCGACTTCCAGCCCATGAACATGCCACCGGCGAGACACCATACTCAGTCACCGTTCTACCAGACACGGTCGGTGCCCCATGGCAGGAAGACCGTGTTCGATGCCTGGAACGGATACCACAGCGTGCCCCTCCGCGAGGAAGACCGTCACCTGACTACCTTCATCACTCCGTGGGGCAGGTACCGGTACCGCACGGCGCCACAGGGCTATATCGCCTCTGGTGATGGCTATTCGAGACGTTACGACGAAATAGTATCCGACGTTCCAAACAAAACCATGTGTATCGACGATACGCTGCTCTGGTCGGACGACCTGAGACAAAGTTTCTTCCAAGTAGTCAACTGGCTTGACATCTGCGGCAGACACGACATCACGCTGAACCCTGAGAAGTTTGTATTTGGACAAGACACTGGAGTTTGCTGGCTTCGAAATCACATTCGACAGAGTACGACCCTGCGAGAAGTATCTGCAGGCCATCCGTGACTTTCCTACACCAAAGAACATAACCGACATTCGCTCATGGTTTGGGCTAATTAACCAGGTGACGTATGCTTTCGCTATGGCAGAGAATGATACCTTTTCGCCAACTCTTAAAGCCCGGCACGCCCTTCCGATGGGATGATCAACTCAACAATCTGTTTGAAGAGTCGAAGGTGATGATCATCAGTGAGATCAAGGAGGGTGTAAGTATATTTGACAAAACAAAGCCGACCTGTCTCGCGACCGATTGGTCGAAGTCAGGGATCGGATTCTGGCTATCTCAGAAGCACTGTGAATGTCCTGGTGCTGAACCCTTTTGCTGCCGCACTGGTTGGATGGTCACCCTCGTTGGCAGTCGCTTCACCCACCTCGCCGTCACGATACGCGCCTATCGAGGGGGAGGCTCTGGCAGTCGTTGACGCATTGATCAAGGCCAGGTACTTCGTCCTCGGCTGCGATGACCTCATCATCGCGGTTGACCACAAACCGCTGCTAAAGGTGTTTGGCGACAGGTCGCTGGAAGACTTACCGAATGCTCGACTGAGAAATCTGAACGAGAAGACTCTCCGCTACAGATTTTGCATGATCCATGTACCTGGTGCGAGGCATCGCGCTGCTGACGCTACGTCCCGACACCCTACTGGCGACCGCCAACCTGAGAAGGTGCTCCTGGCAGACGACATCTCCGCTAGTAGCCAAGATGGTTGCTTATGATGACCTACCGTCGGCAGCTGCTCTGCGCCACTCATTCTTAGCTGGCATACGCACAGAGGGAACGGCTGCGTACAACGACGAAGCCCTCGACACGAGGTTATGGCCTCCGCAATCTCGGCTCTGAACACGCTGCAGTCCGTTACCTGGGACCGGGTAAGATTGGCGACGAGCAGCGACCAACCCATGACAGAGCTCGTCTCGATAATCGAGTCAGGCATGTCTGACTTCCGTCACGAGCTCCCACCTCCACTCAGAGAATATTACCAATTCCGAGAGGACCTGTACACGGTGGACGGCGTTGTCGTATTCAAAAACCGTGTTGTGATCCCTCCCTCTCTCCGGCAGGATGTACTAAACGTGCTCCACGCAGCCCACCAGGGCGTATCGTCGATGGTCGCGAGGGCTGAGTTGTACGTGTTCTGGTCCGGCATCACCCCTGCTATCACTACCCTCAGGAACAGTTGCAACCATTGCAACCGTATGGCACCTTCGCAGCATCAGCTCCGGGTATTTTTCAGAGGACAATGGACCAAGTTCTAGGTCACATTCCGGGTGTACTTTGTTTTCTAGATGATGTCCTCATTTCAGGTTCGTCTATAAAAAAGAACACCTAACTAGATTAACCACAGTTCTAAAAAGTCTCCGGGATGCCGGACTTAAGCTAAAGAAAGAAAAGTGTTCGTGGGTCACTAATGAGGTTTCATATTTAGGGTTCCGCATAGATGCCTCAGGCATTCATCTAATGGTGGATAAACTAGAAACAATAAAAAATGCACCACCTCCACAAAACATCACATAGTTACAAGCTTATTTAGGTCTAAACTTTTATAGGAAATTTTTGCCTAATGCATCGACTTTCCTTGAACCCCTAAATAAGTTATTACGATCTGGGGAACAGTGATGGGAGAAAACCCAAAAGGAAGAATTTGAGGCTTCTAAGGACGTACTACTAAAGTCCACTCTCTTAGTGCATTATGATCCTGAACTTCCTCTCATAGTTTCAGCAGATAGCAGTTCTTACGGAATTGGGGCAGTGTTATCTCACCACATTCATCGGGTAGATAGGCCTATGTGTTTTGCTTCTAGAACACTAACTGAGACTGAAAGACGATATGCACAACTTGAACGTGAAGCCTTAGCCCTAGTATTTGCAGTAAAAAAATTTCATTTCTATCTATGGGGTCATGAATTCAAACTAATTTCTGACCATAAGCCTCTTTTAGGTTTATTTTCACCTAATAAAAATATTCCAGTTATGGTCTCGGGTAGAATTCAACGATGGGCACTGATTCTTCAAGCCTATAAATTTGACTAAGTACATCGGTCAGGCAAACGTCTAGGTACGGCTGATGCGTAAGTACTGTAGGTTGTCTTTAGAAAATCCAAATGAATGCGTACTTACACCTACAGAATGGGTTCACTTGGTGGATTTTTTGGAATCCACTCCAGTAACTGCAGTACAGATAGAGCCGTGGACAAAATCAGACCCTATTCTGTCTAGGGTCATCCATTACTGCTCAGTTGGTTGGCCTACTAAGGTTGAGAGTGAATTACAGCCTTTTTATCAACGTCACTCTGGACTCTCAATCCAAAATGGCTCTCTTTTATGAGGCCACAGAGTCAGGGGCGCATTTACAGTGTGCGGGGCCTTGGGCAAACTATTTCTCGGGATGTATTATTTTAGTGTGTTAATGAATGACAATATTTTGTAATGCACATAAGATATATTTTTTAACACACACCAAACACACATGCGGAAGCCATTCGGCTTATTAATGTGATATTAAAGACTATAACTTAACTATGTACACATACATTGTATACAGCTACAATAGTAGGTTACACAGTTGTAATGCACTTAATAAACAGCTACATAGTTGTAATGCACTTAATAAACAGCTAAACTGTACAGCTTACTGTACTGTAGATAGAGAGTAGATTTGTAATGAATATTACATAGGACGCTTCCTGGCTTTTTGTTTGGAAAACTGCGTGATTGTGTCCTCGAAACTCACCGACTGCAACACCTCATGCTCTATACTCAACAGCGCCAGGGACGAAAGGCGCTCCAGGACCATTGTGAAGCGAAGGTAATTTTTGATCAGTTTGAGTTTCGAGAATGAACGTTCACCAGAACAGTTCGTGACAAACATACACAGGTATATTCTCATTGCTATTTCCATGTTTGGGAATGTTCCTTTCAGTTCGTTTGTGTTCATATGCAGATAAAATCTGTTGCACATGTCTTCACGTTCCGTCTGGGATTCAGTTTCACTTTCGGTGAGTTACATTAGAGCAGCGAACTGCACAACTTCTGTTACCAGCTCTTTCTCCAGATCAGCCGGATAGCATTCTACTAGATGTTCAGCTGACCGTCGAAGACTGTCGATGTCCAGGACTAGAAGACAATACAAAAATCCAAATCTTTTCTGCAGGACAGCGTACGCTTCTAGACGTGTGTTCAGAATGGTACACAGTTTATCAATTATCGGTAGAAATGCAGTGGTCCGAAATGAATCTCTTGGTGTCAGGTTCATATCTTTGGCAGTTCCGATTTCGTCATGATGGCGCTTTCTCTTCTTTGTGCGTTGAGTCGATTCCTTGTATACTCGATGACCACACTTTCCGATGCCCTGGTCTTTCGAATTCGTCAGATCTTGATCTGAAATCTTCACCAAATTGCAGTAGTGATTTCAGCAAGAGGGTGGCTGAGTCTAACGACATTCCTTGTTTTTGCAGAGATGCATTCGTTTTTTGAAATCGTTCGAGAATCGTGTTCCATAAAACCAATAAAATGGCTGTTTCGAGTTGTTGAAGCTGTTTAGACAATCCCCTGGCTTCCGCAGTTTGGCTGGTATCCGCTGCTAGCTCATCCAGTACCACGATATTCTCGGCGTAGCCTTCGGTTAAAGATTGGACGGCATCTGATCTGGCTGACCAGCGGGTATCGGAGAGACCTTTGTCGACCTTTAGTTTCTCACTACAGGAACTACTATCGCGAACCTCTACATGTCGACGCCATCGATATGTCGAGCAGACGAGAAACGTGTAGACATTCTGAATGAGCATAAACAATTCAACGGCTGCTGTGCAACTGTCCACTGCTGATTTACCCACAAGATTTAGTGAGTGGCACATGCATGGCACAGACTCGGCATACGGAGATTTTGATTTGATGTGGCTCTTTACGCCGTTGTATTTCCCTGCCATATTGCTTGCGTTATCATAAGACTATCCTCTGCAGTCTCCAATTCGAATGCCATGCGTCTCCAGAAAGTTGAGGACCACGTCGGCGATTCCTTTCCCTGTATGTGTGTTCATAGGTATGAACTGTAGAAATCGCTCGACGGACCCAAACTCAACCACATATCGGACGGTGAAGCACAGTTGATCGGTGTGGGAAACATCAGGCGTAGAGTCGACGGATAGATAGTAGTATTTTGACTGCTGGATTTCTCGGATAATCGTCTGAAGTACTTTATCGGCCATCAGCAGTATGAGTTCCTCGCAAATGAAATGAGAGAGATACGAGGTGTGTCCGCTACCTTTGTTGGCATGCTCGCTTATATGCGCAGCTAGAAAACTTTCATACTTACTTAAAAGTTCCAAAATTCCGTAATAGTTGTCGTTGTTTGGTGAACCGAAACGGGTGTCGTGTCCATGAATTGCTAGTCCTCGTGACGTGATATACTTGATAACGTCGACACAGCGCCGCAAAACTTCCTGCCAGTAGTTGCACTCCTTTTCAAACTGGTTCACCAGTTTCGAATCAACACGGCCGGAGACAGACTTTCTAACCAACAAATATCTCATCGACTCCATATGTTGCTCACATTTTCCGTGTGCTTCGACCGATTGTCTACCATGCTTCCAGTCGTTGAACCCGATTGTGAACTTGCTGTTCGCCCTCGACATTAATTTACAGACAAAACAGTAAACACAGCCTGTGGACTCAGAATAGCACAGCCATGACACCTCAATCCTCTCATTCGTCGTCAGGCTATGTTTCTTAACAAATAATGTCTTCGTACATCGGCGTGTTGTACCACTTTCGGTAGTTGAAGAGTTACTGAAGTCGCTGTCATAATTTCGGCAATCTGGCGTTCCCCGCTCTATCCAGAACTCTCTAAAGTCATCGGTCAGCACTTGTGGCCACAAACCAATGTCATTAATTGCATGTCCTGAAGCTGGTGGGCCTGCTGAACGCACTGACGTAGACGGGTCTTCTGAAGACGCAGCTGCTGATGTAGCGGAGGCAACTGGTGGGCCTGCTGAAGGGGTTGACGTAGACGAGTCTCCTGAAAATGCAGCTGCTGGGCTTGCTGAACGCACTGACGTAGATGCGTCTTCTGAAAACGCAGCTGCTGAAGTAGCGGAGGCAGCTAGTGGGCCTGCTGAAGGGGCTGACTTAGTTGCTGATGATTTAATCCAATTAGTCAGTTTCGGCACCGTCGCAAGAAACTTCTCTGCGCTTCTTATCCTTACACTTTTCACTACCGGGTTTATATTTCCTTCTTCGATCCCGGTCACGGCTCGTTTCCATGTTGTACGTATTACAATGCCAACAATAAGAACATAAATCATGAATCTGCAACAGAAACAAGAAGTAAGTCAGTAACATTAGAAATGAGTAACACTAACAAGAACAACAAATTAAACACCATCAAAGCAAATATTAGAATGCCTGATGCCATGCCGCCTGCCGGAAAAAGTAACTCGTCGCAGATGGCAAATACGCGACGTCTAATTTTTTTCAATTGAAATTTGCGGGGCCTTGGACATTTGCCTGGTGCGCCACCCCCTAAATGCGGCCCTGAGCACACCTAACTTCTTAGAAGCTGGTTTAGAGAGTACATGTGATCTTTCCAGGAAAGATCACGAGAAAAGAAAACGCTGAGAATGTTAAGAGAAGACGAAGGATTGAGTTGTGTGTTGTTGAAGGTAAGGGGATAGTCGCGTGAAAGATTGTGACGAGTAAACAGATGGAAGAACTGAGTTTTTAAGGCACTGAAAGCTACAAGGTTTTCTCTGCCCCGATCAGATATAGCAGAAAGATCAGAGGTCAGGTGTCTCATAGCCGTCCTACGCGAATCATGAAGCGACTGCTGTAAGGAACGCTTTGGGAAGCGGGTGGAGAAGTGAAGAGTGGAATCATTGGCATAGGAGTGAATAGGACAGGAAGTGCGAATTAAAAGATCATTAATAAATAAAAGGAAAAGCGTGGGTAACAAGACAGAACCCTGAGGAACACCACTGTTAATAGCTTTAGGAGAAGAACAATGGCAATCTACAACCGCAGCTCTTGATCGGCCAGAAAGGAAATTAGAGATGAAGGAACAGATCGAAAGATAGAAACAGAAGGAAAGCAGTTTCAAAATTAAAGATTTGCGCCAGACTCTATCAAAAGCTCTTGATTTGTCTAGCGCAATAGCAAGTTTCACCGAAATCCCGAAAAGAGGATGACCAAGTCAGAGAGATATGCCGTAGAGCGTCCCTTGTGCAATCCATACTGACGATCTGAAAGAAGATTGTAAGAAGAAAGGTGCTTAAGAATCTTCCTATTAAGGATAGATTCAAAAACTTTGGAAAGGCAAGAAATCAAAGCAATTGGACGATAGTTGGAGGGTTGAGAGCGGTGTGAATGAACTCTGAAACTAATCTTTTAATTATATGTTTTCCTACTTTCCTATAAATCTTCTTTCGCCACTATTTTCTGTCAGCAGTGGCTGGTGGAGAAGGGAGAGTCTTGCCTTTTCTATACTTGTACCACGTGAGCATGGTACAAGTTTTCAGTGTTTTTTTTTAATTGCTATTTCTAACTTTTCTACTTCCTTCTTGGGCTAGCCTAGAGCGGATTTTAGAGGCTTTGTTAGCCTCTACCTCTGTAACCCATTAAAAAGGAAGATCTTGAAGGAAGTTCAACAACAAATTGAGGAACAGCTCTTTAAGGTCATGAACCAAAAGAAAAACTGTTACTCTTTACTACTGCAATGAACATGTTTACACTAAAAACAGTAAGTAATTCCGGCCATTTCTCACATTTCGTCGTTGAAATGAGGAGAGAACTAAAGTGAAAGTGTGCCGTTGTATCAAACACACTTCTACGTCGGCAATGACAATTCCTGTAAAACAATATCATGCACACACAAGGTCAATGAGACGAGGAAAATGAGTTACCATTTATTTGAATTAAAAAAATGTAATATAAAAATTTTAAATTATTCTTTGAAATGAACATAAACTTTGAAATTTTTTATTTTAATGTTTTACAGTAATTAGAATAGTTCAACCTCGGCATCAAATTTAAAAACAAAAAATAAAAATGGCGAAAGATGGAAAAGATGAATATAGCGAAAAAGCATATCCTAAAAGTAATGTAAAAATGGGGTTGTTTAACCTCCTTCGCAACATCTAAAAGGTCATTGCCGGAGGGGACTTACAGCTTTACTCGGGATCCGAACTACGGGTCGCTACGTAGTTTCCCATCCAACCCAATGTCGCTTAACTTCGCTGATCGACGGGAAGCGGTATTATGACATTGGCCACGACGTAGCCCTCCCACATCCTAAAAGGATGGAGTCTTTATCCCTTCAAGAGTTCATGGCTTTAGACTTTGCTCCAACCTCATATACGAAATATAAAACTGAGAAAGCTACCAAACATCCTGATGATGCACATCAGTAAAAATTAGTTAAAAAAAATCTACTGCAAAGAATTTTATTTTCTTTAATCTGTAACTTTTAATAAACTACAGTAACGCCATCTTTCCACCCGAAATTTATACACACCCACTTCCAGATAACAAGGATCCGTTGAGCCAACGTTGATATTTGGTATACATCAAACGCTGACGTCGGTCCAGCGGATTCCTGATATCTGTGAGCAGTGCCATACTCATCCAGAGAAAATCTATACACAATTATTTTTATGAGTTTTGCCATGTGCTACTTTTTCAATTAAAATACATATTTGGCTATTACCCCCACCAAATTCAATGAATTATATTTGCTATTTCTTCATAAACTTACTTCATTAGGGTTTGAACGACGGTTCCGGATCGACCTGCGGTCGACCTCTGCAGCATCCAGCCTCATTTGCGAATGTACTCTACCTGTAAATTCCAGGGTCTTCGACGTATAACTAAGTCGAAGGATTTACGGTATGGATCTTCCGAACAGAAATAATGGCCATTAAAACTATTATATGCATTTTCCTCAAATAAAAAAGCGCTTTGCTATTAAAATCAGAACCGAAAGCTTTAACGTTTACAAACGCTGAATCAGCTACTCTAGTTTTAATGTTTTAAGTTCTCGCCTTACATTTTTTTGCATAGAATGGATTCAAGTGTTTAACAATGATGCACTATTATAAAGGGTGATCCAGAGAAATGGGACCCAAAAGAAACCCCTGTAACTCTTAAAGTATAAGTCCTTTTATAAAATCATACGCATCATTCGAAAGAGGATAGTTACAAGTTTGTACAGGATTGTATAGGTTTTGACAATACAAGACAAGATAAGATACAAAACAAAATAAAAGTGTTAGTTAAAACTAACCCTTCAAGATGACTGCATGGACTGTGGGACAGCTGCGTTTCATAACTGAGCAATATTATGAGCATGGAAGAAGTGTAGTTTCAGCTCAAAGATCTTTCAAGACAAATTTTCAGATGTCAAAATCACCTAAGAAAGTAATCCGTCGGTGTGTCAGAAATTTTTACCTAACTGGCAGCATTGGAAAAAGAAAACCAACTGGAAGAGTGCGCACAGCAAGGATAGACGAGATCATTAACAGAACTCATGAAATTGTACAGGATAATCCTAACATAAGCATCAGACGTGCTTCTCAGCTGTTAGGAGTTGGATATGGAACAACAACAACACAGTATATTCAAGCAAAATTTAATGCTCTTTCCATATAAAATTCAAACAGTGCAACAACTAAACGATGGAGATTTCGCACGAAGACGACAATTCTGTCAATGGATCCAACAGAAGGTAAATGACACCACCAATTTTCTAGCAACTTTGATTATGTCAGACGAAGCCCATTTTCACTTGAATGGAACTGTAAACAAACAAAATTGTCGTTTCTGGGCAACAGAAAATCCATTGAATATTACCGAAGTCCCGTTGCATAGTCAGCGTGTAACTGTTTGGTGTGGTCTTACTGCATCTCAGATCATAGGGCCGTACTTTTTCGAGGATTCCACCGGAAACACGGTCACTGTAAATGGTGATCGCTACGAAAAAATGTTGACCGATTTCCTTATTCCTAAATTAAGAGATCTTTGTCTAGAAAACCACTGGTTCCAACAAGACGGAGCTACCTGCCATACCACGAGGAACTGCATGGCAGTTTTGCGTCAAACGTTTCCAGGCAAGTTAATCTCAAGATTTGGAGACGTTGAATGGCCCGCAAGGTCTCCTCATTTTTCTCCCTTAGATTATTATTATCTCTGGGGATATTTAAAGAGTAGGGTCTACAGAAATAACCCAACGACCTTGCAAGAATTGAAGGCCGCCATCACAAATGAGATACAGGCCATACCACCGCACACTCTTGCAAGTGATGCAGAACTTACAAGCGAGAACACTGGAATGCTCGGCAACTAATGGAGCACATTTGAAAGGAGTCATTTTTAAAAAATAAATATTTCATAATAAACTTGTAACTCTACTCTTTCGAATGATATATAGTTTTTATGAAAGGAATTAAATATTAAGAATATGTGGCTTTTTTTTATGGGTCCCATTTATCTGGATCACCCAGTATATACGTGAAAGCGAAAGAGGTCTACCTTATTCTAAACGAGTGAAAATTCGTATCTGCTATGATGGTCTTCAAGTTTTTATTATTACTGAGTAAATTTCTAGCAAGTTTTTATACTATTGGGATCAACCAAACTCCGAGACAAATTTCCTAGTCTTTTCTTTATACTCAAGCGCTTATGCGGCTGAGGACAAATAAATGACCCTACATACACCTTATGCTTCGCTTCTTACTACCTATCAACAAATTACTAGAGTAATATATATTTTATATAATACTAGTAAAACTAGTTCTCATGACACCAGACAATGATAAGCAATAGGGACTTCATATACTTAATTATATTTAAACAATTTGATAGGCTAACATACTTCTCAAGAGTATATTTTACATACACGTACAAATAAATACATACATATCTATGTTCCCTTACAACAGCGATTCCCAACCGTTGGGACGCTAAATTTCATGACAATGACAAAAATAAGTAACTGAAAATTTAAACGTTTTGGAAGAAATAGAAATTTCAAAAGAAACAAAACATTCACGATTTGTTACGTCCATAAGGAAACTGTGATACCAGGGGCCACTAAAGAAAAAATGGCAATAGGGTGACTCGAGACAGAAAAGATTGGGAACCGCCACTAACTGACACTTTACCAAACCTAATCTAAGTCTTAGCATTGTTAAGACATTTTAAAACGTTTTCAACCAACTAGTTATTATTATTATTATTATTATTTCAATAGAATAAAGCTACACTTTGGCTATGGCATTCCTATTAATCAACCGACTGACGGTGCCTACTTGAAAGCCTACTACGCAACTGAAGTCTGTTTAATATGCTGCAAAACGTGCCTTTTCAAACTACCTCTGTGATTAGTTTCAAAATTACACTTCGAACACTTCAGTTCTTTGAAGTTAGAGTGAGTCAGCTGGTGTGACGTCATATTGTATTTCCTGTTGCTCGTGTAATCGCATTTGCTACATTTATAAGTCCGTTCGTTCGTATGATTCAAGTTATGAACGTTCATATTGCTCTTGTGATTCGTTTTATAGTCGCATTTCGAGCATTCGTATAATTTTGTGTTAGTGTGTCGCAAGAGATGGGCATTTAAACTCGTCTTGTACAACGTTTCATAATCACATTTTGTACACCGAAATAGCTTGGTCTGTGAATGAGTTAATATATGAACATTTAATCGACTCTTGTAGTTCGTTTCATAAGTGCATTCGGAACACTTAAATAACTTGGTTCCAGTGTGTGTCAATTGATGAATCTGAAAGTTTCCTTTGTAATTTGTTTCGTATTCACACAAAGAACATTTAAACAATTTCTTTTCCAAATGTTTTAATCCGTGTACGCTTAAACTGCTCTTGTAATCGCTCGAGTAGTTACATTTCGAACACTGATAAAGCTTTGGTTCTGAATGCGTGGATTCATGACTCGTTAAACAAGTTCTGTCATCAGTTTGATACTCGCACTTTGAGCACTTATAAACGTACAAATTAGGATCAGATGAATGCATTAACTCATGCTGGTTAAAAGTGCCTTCGGAGTCGCTTTCAAACTCGCATTTCTCACACTTAAACAGCTGATCCTGACAATGGATTGACTGGTGCTCTTCCAACGCATTCTTGTTATTGGTTTCGTATTGGCACTGAGAACACTTGAGTTCTTTTCTTTCGGCGTGGAGCAGTTCATGTAAATTCAAACTACATTTGTAGTTAGTTTTATAGTCGCATTTGCTACACTCAAATAGTTTAGTGTCAGAGTGAGACAATTCGTGAACTTTAAAGCTTCCTTTGAAGTTCGTTTCGTAGCAGCATTTCTCGCATTTAAACAATCTAGTTTCTGTATGTGATAATTCGTGTAACTTTATAATATTTTTGTAATTTGTTGCATAATCACATCTGGAACATGGAAATAATTTCTTACCTGCGTGTCTCAATTCATGATTTTGTAAACTGGACTTGTACTTTGTTTTAAAATTACATTTAGAACAAGTGAACACTTTCCCGAGCAACTCTGTTTTATTCTTTAAAGGAGTATTACCAATTGTTCTTTTCTTTTCATAACTCCCGTTAGACGAGTCAATGTAATCATCCTTGCGGCGGAAAGAATCTGCAGACCTGACTGTGGCAATGTGCTGAAATAAAATGGGTCACTCAGAATTTGCAAAATGTTTAAATTTATACAACTACAAACCTACTGCCATTAATAAATATGCCAAAACGTCTAATAAAGCATAAGTGAAGATGGACAAAGAGGAGAAGACGAAGAAACAAAAGCTAAATTCTTAAATCACAACTCTATCGCAAGAACCTATAGCATCTTATCTTTAGGATTTTTTCGTATGACAGACACACACTATGCATGAACCTGCCATGCGGCTTGTTACGGAACTAGCACACGTCATCAAAAAAGGAAAACATACTGTACATTCACCAACCTTACTATAAAGGATTACACAAAATGAAACAAGGAAAATGTTTATGATGATAAAAACATTACCGAATTGCAATACGTTTTATAGGTCTTGGGTACACTTAGAATTTGGGCTCCATTTATCCCATAATATCATTCCTTATTGCGAAAAGGCAAAATCTGTTTCTGTGGTAAAAGGTTTAATAGTTTTAAAAAACGAGTTCTCAAAGTTTTTTTTTTAATATGATAACATATAGGGCCTATTTCCTAACATAAACGATGCTTGAAGGTCTTTTTTAATTTATTTTACTCGTGAAAACATGATCTTTCAAGATAAGTATTTACTTTTTAGATTCATTACTTTTATTCATTTTTGTTAATTAATTCCAGTTGAATTTTGATATATTGAATCGAACCGAAATGAATCGAATAACCTTTATTGATAAAATAAATACAATTTTTACAATTTTTGTTTTAACGTAAATAATTGTGAAATTGGACTATTTATTTAAATTGGCCCTTAAGCTTTTGGCTTTACTTGGCTCTTAATTAAAAATAAAGCATAGTTATTATTAATAATATATAAATCATGAATAAGAATTTCTAATTAGAGTATATATTAATCTCAAATTATTATTATAGATATAAAACAAATACGAAGTCATTATTGAAGGTATGATAATGATACTATACAAAGAAATCATTATTAGACATGAGACACGAACAACGAGTAATGTACATTTAATCCTAGATTACACACAAGAAATGAATAAGTAATAAGAGTAATGTATATTTTCCTAGATTTTTATTGGTATTCAATTATTAATCGAGATTTTAACTTGGTTTTAAATGAATTTATATTCACAATATTTTTAATATCAGCATTTAAATTATTCCATAGTTTCAGTCCACTGAAAATGGGTAACTTTTGAGATTTTTATTTATTTATTTATTTATTTTTTTGCAGACGATGTACCGCCGATTCGTGCCTATGTGAAGTGGCTCCTATCTCGGCGAGGCAGTGGGTAGGGGGTGTTGCTAGGGTGGGGGTAGTGAATTCGGAGGAGGAGGGGGTATAGTCCTAAATGCGGTGAAGTAGATGGGAGAGTGAATTAGGAAAGAGAATATTGATTCCGTTGGAAATCGGGAACCTTCGGCAAGTATGGACTGGAGACGCTCGAATGTGGAGATTTGGAACAAGGCAGGCAGGGTTGGCAATAAAAATACCCCCCCCCCCCAAAAAAAAACCTTGAAAAACCCACATCTAAGTGGGTTTTATTGTTTTTTTTTAAATGTTTACTTTCTATCAGGATATTTTTCATACCGGTAGGACATGTATTAGAAGTGTACTTTAGGTAAGTACTCCTCTATATACCTACCTTACCTACTTTTGCCAATAATCATTGCGAGAGTTACGTATTTTTCTTGAAATGTATATTAAATCTAATGTATACATTGAGAGGGTATTTAGTTACCTACTAGAGTAGACTAGTGGAAAAAAAAAAAAGAATGATAACAAATTAAACTGGAATTAGTTATTTTATGGTGATTAAAAAATTAACTTTAGCAAAGTTATATTTATTTAGAAAATCATACAAATTTATGCTCTTGACAAAATACAAATTGGACAAAAAGAAACTAAACATGGAAAGAAAATAATAATGTCATAAAAAAGTAACTCTCAAAAGCTCACTGAAAACTCGTTTAAACTTAAAAAGACGAGAAAATCAAAATGTCATTCTGACGACAGGTTGTTTTCCTTGGGTAACATAAGTTACAAAATTCATAACAGCTAGCTATTATATATACACGAGTATTATATATTATTTAAAATTTTAATACCAGCTATTAACTATTCATAATTCTTTAAAACCATAGTGTATGAAATAAAAGAATTACTAATCCATTATGTATATTATTTATATTGAAAAATGCATATATAAACAAAAACCCAAGTGGATTGGGTTTAATCCAACCCTGCAAGAAGGGGAAGCACCTATGGCGGAGAGCAGATAAGTTCGGGCATTCGACCAGGAGGTGGGCGACGGTGACGGGGATACGGCAGGTGGAGCAAAGCGGGGCTGGTGATTTGGCCATGAGGTGACCGTGTGTTAAGCGCGTGTGTCCTATGCGGAGACGGGCCAGAACCACCTCTTTATGTCGGGACCGATGGAACGAGGAGGTCCACTATCTCAATTGTGGTTTTATCCGGTGAAGCTTGTTATCTGTGGCTTGGTCCCACTCCTGTTGTCAGAGGGAAGGGAAGTGGGAGCGCAGAGTCGGGAAGAAGTCGGTGAAAGGTAAGGGTCGGGAGGAGTCTGGTAGCAAGCAGGCAGCCTTTGCCGCGCGGTCCACCTCCTCATTGCCCTGGATGCTGACATGTGCCGGGACCCAGCAGAAGGCGACCGCCTTATGTCTGAAAGCCGTCAGAAAGTGGAAAGTCTGCTGGATTGTGCAGACCAGCTGGGGGGGGGGGAATCTTTCGATGGAGAGAAGTGCGCTTTGGGAGTCTGAATATATTACGAAATCGCTGGCCGGGTGGGTGCGCACGATATCGAGAGCCTCTAAAAATGGCGAAGGGTTCTGCTGAGAACACACGAGGCCTCGCGGGGCAGGCGGACGCTTCAGGAAAGTGCCTGGGGTAGTATTACCACCAGGGCTGTGGAGTCGGAGTCGGAGAGTCGGAAGCAATTTTGGTGGTGCTGGAGTCGGAGTCGGTAAAAATGTACCGACTCCGACTCCTACCTCAATATAAATTTTAATAAAATATGTTTTTGTGTGTGATATCACTGGCAGCTATGGTGGTTAAACCACTTAAATAATAAACACAATGTTTTCCATTTCAGACACTAATGCCATTAATTCATTTTTTCTTTTCAGATAATATTTTTTATTTTTAATGCTTATTTAATTTCGAGTTCTTTCTAAATTTCATAAGTTTTTAACTTTCAAGTCTAAAACCCCTTTCACAATGGCAAAGACACTTCCAACAAAGTCTGCAGTTTTTTAATATTTTACAATAACCACAGATGGGAAACATTTCGTGTGTCAGCGTATGATAGAAGATGATGATGATGAAAAATTATGTGAAGCAAAAATCAGTGGTTTTACTGGCTCTGATAAAAATGCACCAACCAGAGCATCAAATTTGAAAAGACATTTGCAGTGTTTCCATCCCAAAATTTTAGAAGTTGTCATTGAGAAAGATAGTAATAAAAACCTTCTAACTACTTCAAAGTTAACAAAAGATCAGAAATCTACTGAACGACAAGCACCACTTACAAGATTCTTTACTACAGACAAAGTTACCGTAACAATGACCACAGATGATGATGCTTCACGTGGTGGTGATGAAATGCCTCTTGTGTAATTATCATCATAGCAGATTTAGAATTAATATACCTTCGGAGTCGGAGTCGGAGTCGGATAGACAAAAAATTGAGGAGTCGGAGTCGGAGTCGGTTTTTTATGTGCCAACTCCACAGCCCTGATTACCACTGGGGCGGCCGTGCCAGCCTCCGAGCGGGAACCGTCTGTGTAGATGAAGAGAGTGCCCCAGTGCCGAATTTTGTTCCCAGAAAGATGACCTATATGTCGTGGTGGTGGTCTTTGGCAGGGCACACAAGTCCCTGCAGAACGAGAATGGGGGTGAGGAGCCAAGCGGGGTAGATGTGGTATGTGATGGACATGACGAAGGGAGGGGGCATGTTGGAGAGGTCCAGGAAGGAGCGGACCAGACCAGTCGGCGCCCCCACGTGGAGTGGGAGAGATTATCTAGGAGAGCGAGGAGACACTGAAAGGAGTTCTTTAGGTGCCCAAGATGAGGAGCCCAACTGAACCGCGCAGAGGGTACCACCTCGAGAGGTTTGGTGTATAGCGTGACAGAGGGGGCGGGGAGGGCTACGGGTCTTCTCCTTTTAAAGAGCATGCACTTGGTCTTGGAGGTGGACAGGTGGAATCCAACCGACGTCACCCATCTCTCCACCCGATGGATGGCGAACTGAATCTGCCGTTGAACGACGGCCGGTTCCCGCCCCGCTAAGTAGATCGCGAGGTCATCCGCATAGATGACGAACGAACGGTGGAAGGCTTTTTTATATCGTGTTCATTACTATCGAGAAGCACAGCACACTAAGGATGCTTCCCTGTTGGACCCCGTCCTCCTGTACGAAAGAGTCCGAAAGGACTGGGCCCACCCGCACTTTAAAGGTTCGGGAGGATAGGAAGCCCTGATGCATGACTCCAGATTTGAAAAAACTTACTGGAGCACAGCTCTGAATTTACTTTTTTTCCCCTTACACCACTAGATAGGTTAATGATAGTAAACTCTTGAATTGACGACATACCAATTACAAATTGTTTTAGCTAAACATAATAATACAATAATGTACAGTTTATAACTCACCTTAAGTTTATTTATTCATTGCAGCAGCAACAGTGGACGATGTTAGACCTTGCATGTAGGCATTTGTTGTGAATTTACCGCCATGTATGCTTGGCCACTGATCAATGGCTTTCTGTGTGATCATTACAGCAGATCTAGTGCCTGGAGCTGGACCCTCCTTCACAATTCTGCACAGCTTAGTCAAATGAGATGGCTTAATGGATCCTTTGTGTTCAACAATGTAACCAAAAATTGAGAATGTCCCTTCAGCTGGTGCTTCACTCCAGGCAGTTGATCCATCTTTATCAAAATGCTTTAATCTCTCTGTGATTCCTTTCCACAGCTGTTCTATATATTCTGTCAGCCAATTTATCACTGAGTCTTTTGTAAAACTACTTTCAGATCTGGTTCTGGATGGTCTAGCAACTTCAGCAACCTGGTAGTAATCAGAACGTTTCTTGATGTATTTGTAAACTTCATTTAGGATGTAATCCTCAGCTGTTAGTTCCTTTTGCTGCCCTGTGGTATCGTGCTTAAATTCAGAAACTACATCATTTGCATTTCCTCCATTAGCTAATTTGGAAATTGTTTCCATCACTCTTAACATAACAGTTTTCCCTCCTTCTTTATAAAATATATTTTCTACAAATTCTGCACTAACTGTGGTTTTTTGAGCTACTTGCAACATAATCTTTGTTACATAGGAAATCAATACATAGAACTTGGCACTAATTTCTTTCTCTTGTGGATGATCAAAAAACACAATTTTCCACAAATCTGTCAAATTGATCAAATTCGTAATTAACCATGCGAGTATCAGATTTGAGTTTTGGTCTCTTAAAACCAATGATATTGTCAAGAACCATATTGGTATAGTCAAGGCCTGATCTCAGATTTGAAGAGTGATTCTGAATAAAGTCTAAAAGCTCACTTAGTTTACAAATTTTCTTCAATCCATCAACGTGGGCTCTGTTCACAAGATGCATTAAGTCCCATCGAAATTTGAAATTTTCTCCAAACAACTTTTTCATTTCGTTTTTAAATGGCTCGTTGTTCTTACAAAAAGCCCCATCTCCAACCATTCCAGATACCTTGGATTTAATTGCTTCTTCAGATAGTTTCAAGTGATTAGGAGACTTCAATACATCAAAAATTTCATTGGCCAAATAAACTCCTGATTTGCTGCGTACTAAATTTATCCCAGCAAGTTTTACAGTCTTATCTTCTTCACTCATAACTAATACAACTAGCATGCTTAATCCCAAAATTGTTCCAATATCAGCTGTTATTGTTACTGAAGTTTGTTCTAAGAACCACTTTACAGTTTGTTCTTTAAGTTGATTATCTAATAGCTCACAAATTGTCTCGCACGCATGTGTGCTATGATTCAAATTTCCAACCTCACAACCTGACCTATGTAATACAGCTAGAAGTACTGGATATAGAGCCCATGCAGTGTTTGTTTTCATTATGTAGTATAAGATGTTGCCACATAAGTCTTCTATGCGTTTAGTAGTGTTCCGAGAAGATGTTTTCATCACTTCATAAACAGCAGCTCTTTGATGATGCTGAAGTTTAATTAAATGTCTCTTCAGGTGGGTTTTCAGATTTCTAAACCATCTCTCTTGATTTTCTCCTTGTTTGCATACATAGGTTAAATCTTTAACATTGAAGTAACCTTTTATGTTAGAATGTTTGTCTGAAGCACATGCTTTGGGGTCTGTGCAAGCTATGCAATATAATGTAAACATTTTATCATCAGAAGCATCATCAATATCTTCTTGATTATCATCATCTTCATCCTCAACAGCTATATCTACATCAGGCATATTAGTGTCACTATTTGCAATGTTTTCCATTATATCACTTGGTACTGAAAATGAATCATCAGCATGCCCTAGATCCTTCTTTTCCACCAATTTGAATGTAGATTTGATCAAATCATTGTTCAGGATTTCTTGTATTGATTTACACTTGCTTAAATGGGCTATGGAAATGTCAAATTTGTTGATTTTTGCTTTATTAGATTTGGATGCAACACTTGAACTTGAAGGCATATTTGACTCTTCTCTTTATTAACCACAACAGCTTGGTGAGTTTCTTTTGTTAGGCGCAAAATTGCATTCAATGTCTTCTGGATTTGGGAATTTTCAAATTCCTCTAAAGCAGTTTTGTTAGTCTGATGCGCAGATTCCTCACTTACCTTTTGTTTCTTAGGTGGAGGAGAAGCACTTTCTTCAGTCTGTGAAACATCTAGTGAAAAAGTTTCATTTTCTAGATTAGCAGTTGATGAAGTTGGTTCATTTTTCTGAGGTCTAGCACTAGCACATTTTGTGAACAAACTAAATGACTGCTTTGCCGTATCTCTTTGCTGCACTTCATCCTGGTATTTCTTTACTGCAATATCTAAGCTGTGGGCCCAAACTCTGGGACCTCTTGTATTGTAACAAATATTTTTTTTGGAATTAAAATGTTCCTCCCAGTTTTGCTTCTTTGAATATTTGTTCTTGCATTGACCACAAAAGTAACCCCTTTTAACACCCTCACTTTTCTCTCCAACTTCATCAATATTAGGATCCATTATTGATTATTGACTACCTGAAAAAATACAAAATAAATAAAAGTTAGTAAATATAGTATGGTAAAAGTGAGTAAAAGTAAGTAAATATAGTACAATGAAAGTAAGTAAAAGTAAGTGCTTTAAACTTAGTAAAAGTAAGGAAGAGTAAGTAAAAGTAGGTAAGTTAAAGTAAGTAAATATAGTACAATGAAAGTAAGTAAAAGTAAGTGCTTTAAACTTAGTAAAAGTAAGGAAGAGTAAGTAAAAGTAGGTAAGTTAAAGTAAGTAAAAGTAAGTTTAAACTTAACTAAACTTTTCAATTCTAGAGTCATGGTGGATTACTTAAAACCGCACAAGTAATTATCTGGCCAATTTATCAAACCTGGCCGAGATCAATGGAACATAGTCCAATCCTGATAATTTTATATTAAAAAAATATACGTTTTAATAAAATTTTAATTATCAAAACATTGAAGCTTAACAAAAAATAAAAATAATTGTTAAATATGGAATTACCAACTAAACTTAAAATAACTAAATTTGTAATTTAAAAAAATTGGTTTGTACAAGAACGTATACGCAAAAAAATTGCATAACGTCTAGCGGATGAACAAAACCCAAACCCAAATTTACTTTTTCTCATGGTCAAATTTACTGGAGCAATGCTCCCAAGATCCCAGGAATCTGGAGTCATGCCCTGATGAAGGTCGACAGGGCTCCGACGAGACCCAAACTTTGGAGCTGATTGAAGATTGTGTGTCGATGGGTGGTATCGTAGGCCTTATCTATATCAAAGAAAGTGGACAGGACGAACTGTCCACTGCCGAAGGCGTTCTGTATTTCTCGGCTGAGGAGCAGAATTGTCTGAAGCGGGACTGGGTAGTCGGAAAGGAGTCACTATTTTCCAGGAAGGAGAGTCGCGTAGCAACCATTTTTTGGAATATCTTGCAGGCGCAGCATGTTAGGGCGATCGGTCTATAGTTTTTGGGGTCGAGGGGGTCTTTGCCGGGTTTGGGGATCGGGAATACATGGGCCTTCTATCCAAATACGGTTGTAGAGGTCCAGTAGAAAAATCTTTATGGTAGGGTGGATGCGCTGAATCATGATGTAGGGAATACTATCCGGGCCAGAGGAAGGAGACTGTCGAGAGGCTAGTGCCACCTGTAACTCACGCATAGTGAACAACCGATTGTAGGGGCTGTCTAGACACAATGAAGCGGGGCTAGTTTTAGTGGCAGGAACGGGGGAACTGTCCGAGGCGGAGAAGGCGGCGAAGGTGAAAGCTAATAGGTTTGCCACCGACCTGGGCTCGTAGAAGAGTCCGTCGTTAGTCCGGAGGACTAGTGGTCGGGAAAGGGTATGTCGTCCCTCGACACCCCGTACTTTCTTTTAGATGGTAGCCGAAGGTTTGGAGGAGGTGATCTGACACAAAGGCACGCTAAGAAGCTTGGCGCGCTCTCTTCATGACTCAGTGGCTGAGGAGCCTCCAGCAGGATTCTGTGCTCGGGCCAGGAAAGGGTGCTCTATTTCTTGTAGTGGCAACTCCCAGCATATCCGGAGTGACAACAGGAGGCACCAGAAGGACCGGGCAAGTGGGAGAGGAGACGATGTCAGGGTGGCTGGCAAGGGCCGAATCAGTGTGTTCTCGTGGAAGGATGGTGAAGATGGCACCAGGAGACAAGGGTAGATCCATTAGACTCGGGAGTGCGGCCGAACTCACCTTGGTCACACCATGTAAGCGCACCAAAGATTGTTGTCTCTACTGGGTCACACCATGTAGGCGCGCCAAAGGTTGTTGTCTCTACTGGGTCTCACCCTGGACGGCGGGTCATGTAAGTCAGCTACTACTCTCAGAAACTGCGGGGCTAGATTGGAGGGGCTTCCACGGTAGGGCGAGGGGGACGTAATAGACGAGGTGGGGGGTGTAGGGGCCTGGGCCGTCTTCTTAGATCTGGGGGAAGGAGAGGCATGTTGTATGGCCGGAGAGTCTGGCAACTCACTCCGGCGTCTCCGCCTCGTCGGTTTATCCCGGTCGCTAGGGTCGGGTGTGTGCAGTGTCGGGAGGTTGAGGTTCGCCCCCCCCCCCCCCCCCCGAGTGTCCTGGGAAGTCTTTGGCCGAGGGGAGGCTTGGTGAAGAGGGATGGGGGTAGGACAGGAGGTCGCTGAGTCCGGCGAGGGCTCCAATCGAGGGGGATGAGAAACAGTTGCCGATGGGTAGTGATGTAAAAAAACCATTTTTTTTGTTTTTTGTTGTTGTTTTTGTCGTTTTTTTTGTTTTTTTTCTGTTTTTTTTGTTTTTTTTGTTTTTTTTAATAATTAATATAGATATTGCCAATTTAATTATAAGGTATACTTTTGCAATGATATATATTATAAAAATAAATAATAAATAATAAAATAGGCCATATGG
Source organism: Bathynomus jamesi (assembly GCA_023014485.1). Taxonomy (NCBI): domain Eukaryota; kingdom Metazoa; phylum Arthropoda; class Malacostraca; order Isopoda; family Cirolanidae; genus Bathynomus; species Bathynomus jamesi. Next base: position 684,061 of record JAJOZX010001956.1, on the reverse strand, counting down.
TACCAGTATAGAATGTCCTTTTCAGCCTATTTACAGAAAAAACTGGCCTCTTTCTTGCACTGAAAGTCTTGTATCTTGAGATCCATTAAACTTGCGAGAACACTGGCTGGGAGCTGACTGCCCATTGTGCAACCTTCCCAGGACTCTCCCATCCTGCCTCGGATTTTGAATCTCCCACTTAACTATCCTTTAGACCCGCGATGACATATTCCCCCCCCCCCCCCCCCCCCGAGACCATCCATATATATATACATACACATACACCCTTATACATATATACCAATATATACATAAATACTTATATACACATTTATATCTATTGTATACCCCATACACATGCATACATCCAGAATTCCAGATACATACGCATGCATACTCACATATATACCTACACAAACTCATACACCTCTATTTCGCCCTTTCATTACCTCCGAGATCATTTAGCACATACAGTAATATCCATACAGCCAAAAGAAACCAATTAAGCACAGACAGAGCAGCAAAGCTAGTATTTATATCCCAAAATGCAAAATTCCAAGAAAGTGAAGTAAACATGGTGCTACATTGGCTTCGTCAACATCCAAATCTGCAATAAATACCAGTACCTGTGATATTGAAACTATTTGCTTTAATCAATCTAGTGATAATGATTCTTCAATGGAAATAGAATCAGATAATGAAAGTTAAACAGCATTAGGTTAACACAAAGGTTAAGAAAGAGATGAATATTTATATTTTTTTTATTTTTCTATTTGGATATATATATATATATATATATATATATATATATATATATATATATATATATACACACACTGGTATTCTTGCCAATCACAATTATATCTATTGTTTTATACCAGTATTATGGGTATTATACCAGTACCTGTGATATTGAAACTAGCATATATGCTCTACCCAATCTAGTGATGATTCTTCCATGGAAATGTAGGTTAACAAAAAGGTTCAAAAAAAGGTGAATATTTTCCTTTTCTATCTGGAATATATATACTGGTACTCTTGCCAATCACAATTATGTATATTGTTTGAAATGAGGAAGAATGTTTTATGTTCTAGTTAAAAAATATATATCATATAAAAAATGAGGGTTTGTTTTTCTTTCTATTATATACTTTTTGCGTGATTCAATTTTTCTAAAAGATGACTATATAGTATATATACTAGGTATAACCATATAAGCATGATAGTATAGTAAATTATAGGTAATACTAATATACTTATTAGATTAAAGGAAAAAAAATATGGAATAAGTTTAAAACAATAAAAAACAAAAAAAACAAAAAAAACAGACTACCTTCGTTTTAAACAAAAAAAACGACAAAAAAAACGACACAATAAAAAACGACTCACATCACTACCGATGGGGTTTGGGCGGCAGACCTGGGCGGCTTGCCGATGGGACAGAGCCGAGGGCAGTTGTGTGGAAAACCCCCGGCCTCACCTCCCGACCCCGCACCCTGTCTCGCGCCTCTCAGAAGCTGAGAAAATCCGCCACCTGTGAGGCTCAGACCACCTCCTCAGTTGGAGCACTGAGGTGGGTTGGGACACTTTGGGTGAGCGCATTCTCCGCAGCGAACGCACAGTTGGTGTGGTTGTCGGCAGATTGAACTGACGTGCCCGAACTTGTTGCACTTGAAGCAATGGGTTGGGTCGGGAACATATGGGCGTACAGAGAACTCCCACGACGGGCGGTCTCCTTTGTTCCACACAATACGGCCGGGAGGGACTAGGGTGTTAAAGATGAGAAGTAGGCGCGGGGTGAAGGGGAGGCCTCCCTGTCGCGACGTGAAGCGATAAATCTTGGTGATACTCTGGGGTGCAAGTCCTCCAGGAGCTCGTTCAATGGGATCGACAATAGGCAGGTGGCATAAATAATACCCCGATTCTGGTTCGGGTGAGGGTGAGGGGAGATGGACACCGAGCATCCAAGGACCTCAGTGAGGGAGAGTAGGGCTTTCGTCTCCGCAGCTGAACGTGATTTCATGAGGAGGGAACCATCCCTCTGTGGTCATACATTAACGGCTTGAGTTGCTGCTTGCTCGGATCACCTGAAATGTCCGTTCGGATTTCGTCGGAAGGGACCCAGAGGTAGGCCGGATCATTACGAATTTGTGGATACTGGGAAGGGATAGGGAAGCTGTAGATTTGAGGTGGACTGGAACATCCAACGGTCGATAGGACAAGTGAACGCCGACTTCCCCGTCCACCGTGGGGCTCTCTCCGTGGGGAGGCGGGTCGACGGCTGGCGAGGGGGACATACAGGAAGAGCGAGAGGCCTGGTTTTTGGGGAAAGTCTTTGATGGAACTTGTTGACTTGCCCGAAGGCGGCTGGAGGGGGTACCCCTGCTCCAGAGTGCGAGTGTTCCGCTGCCAGAGGAGGGGCGACCCCCTCAAGACGTGGTCTTCCAGTAGTAGAGAACTCGGGGGGGGGGGGGGGGGGGGCTGGTCGCCCACCACCCGAGTTCTAAGACAAGTAGTAAGAGTATCCATACACAAATATTGTCAGAGAAAAAGGACTCAGGGGACGTGAGAAACCGCCTACCGGTGAGAAAGGGAGGCCGAGCGCAAACCACAGGGGGGCGAAGTACCTCGTCCTCAGGGGACGCACCTTAGGTTTAAAAACAGCCCCGTGATGCGAAAACTTGCCCCCCGGCGCAAAGACACCAACTCCCTAACCCAACCAGCCAACACGGTGACGCCCTAAGGCCGTCACCTCCAGAGGACAACTCTGAAGACCTGTACTGGGAGCCAAGGACCTTATGACTCTTAGCCCGTCTCCGCAGTAGCCTGTCTGGCATGGGTGACCCTTCCGGGGGCTAAGCCCCCGCCGACGTATCCCACTGGGTCAGAACAGGGAGCCCCCCCCACCATAGCAAAGTGGCCACCACCCCCGGGGGGGGGGGCTTTTGAGATGAAGACAATCTAAACTGAAGAATAATATGCTTTGATCTATTCTGGTTTGATACGAGTGAATTTCTTGAGTTACAAAACAGTTATTTACCCATTTAAATTAATGATTTTGTTCTTACACTTGTAAATAAAAATAAAATGTTCCAGTATGATTACATCTTTGAGCTTTAGTAGTTTTAACTCTTTAAATAATGCACTTGAATGATCATGGGAATCAGCATCAGATAATAACCTTATTGCTCGTTCTGGGGTAACAAAGATACTGTTTAAAGGGTTGTTTAGGAACTACATTTCTAAGTTTAAACATTGTAGCAACGCTCCTCGAAATCTTTTTTCAGATATAATTTACATGGTCACTTCATTGCAAATTCTTGTCTAGGATTACATCAAGAAATCTTGTTACAGTACACTCCTTTACAACAATTTCATTAACATTTAGTTCAAAATACACATTTCATTTTATCAGTAAAAATGATGAAATTTGTTTTATTGATATTTAGGAAGGATTTATTGGTGGTCAACCATTTCATTACATTACTAAATTCTGATTTAAATATATTCTTAGCTGAATTGCAAGAAAAAGACAGTCGTATCATCTGCAAAGATTATGAAGTTAAGTATGGTATATGAGAAGTGTGGGAGGTCTTTTATATATAATAAAAATAACAGTGGACTCAAGACTGAGCCCTGTGGTACATCATGTGTGACGCGTTTTAGCTGAGCAGACCTTATTTACTAATACAAAATGATATCTATTGGATAAATAACTTTTAAACCAATCACTGATTGCTCCTAAAAAGCTGTAACAATATACAGGGTGGTCCAAAAGTTCCTATCTATTTTGATGAAATAATAGTATTTTAGGATAAAAATGTGGTAACATAATTAGATGTATATTTATTTGTCAAGCTTTGGTCTAAGATTCAACGCAAGCACCATCAGTATCTCTGCAAATCTCAAGTCTGTCCACTGCATTGCAGAACACATTCTCAAGCATCTCTGGGGTTATTTTAGCGACTGCCACAGCAATGCAGGTTTGCAGATCCAGCAGGTCTGTAACTCTTGTTTTGTAAACCTCAGACTTTATATAAAGCCCTACGTACGCAAAGGACGGAGATCGTCCTGCCCAAATCGCCGGATTGGACGTGGTGGAACCAGGCACTGGGCAGTATAATCTCCGAATTTAACACCATTAGACTTCTTTGCGTGGGGCTGTATAAAGTCTGAGGTTTAGAAAACAAGAGTTACAGACCTGCAGGATCTGTAAACCTGCATTATTGCAGCAATCGCTAAAATAACCCCCAAAGACGTTTGAAAATGTGTTCCACAATGCAATGGACAGATTTGAGATTTGCAGAGACAGTAATGGTACTCGCATCTAATCTTAAACCCGAGCTTGATAAATACAGTAAATATACATCTAATTATGTTACTACATTTTTATCTTAAAATACTATTATTTCAGCAAAATAAATAGGGACTTTTGGACCACCCTGTAGTTTGTTTTGGTGTAACTAAATTAGCATGTTTCAAAGTAGGTGTAACCCAATAAGAAACATTTAGTTTCATTAAGGAGATACTGCCTTTATTTGACTTCTCCAAGCCATTATACGACTCATCCATAAGCATTTTATAAATATAAATTGATGAAAGTTCACACATATGGATAATCATAATACTGTGTGTTTTGAACAAGGCTCAGGTTTCTACATCAAAGATCAAGGTCAAATGGAGCTTTTTCGTCTGTGCACCACAACTTTTGAGCCGCTCAACATAAATTGAGGAAACTTCATACAAGTATGTATCATCACAAGATGATGTGTTATGAGCAAGAATCAAGTTGATGCACCAATGGTCAGGGTCATAAATATATGAGGGGATATTGTTTCAACATAGTTCTTGTTCATTTTGTATATTCAGCGTCAGTGGCCTCGATGTTGCGACACCAGAGGGATGACTTTCAGTTATTCATTCATTCAATATGCTATTAAAATTTAACTCCACAAGCCCTTAAAAAGTTTTCAACATTTATTTACTTTTCAAAAAATGATGACTAATTGAAAATTACGATGCACAGTAAGCTGGTAGCCCCGCCTCTAAGTCTGGCTTGGTGGAGGAGCGAGTTGCTTTCTTGCACTCTCCATCGTACATAGCCAGGTATACCCGGCTCATCTGGTACCATCCTGAGCCAGGCATCTAGTCTTCTCTTGAAGACTTCAACTTTGACCCCTGTAACAAACGTTTCTGAGGTCCTTTGGAAGCTGGTTAAAAAATCTTGGACCCCTGACAACCAAGCTATTTTCCTTCAGTGTTGAAGAGGTCCCTTGTCAGGCCTTTGGAAAATAGGAAAGGCAGAATGTGTAGTGTTCCTAAATTAGTGTTGTTTGAATGGTAATTGAGTTTAGTTTGAGGTTTGGTACCAGTTTCTCGATCATTTTCCGTATGTAGATTATGGTGTACCTCTCTCTTCCTTTCTAGGGAGTACAAATTTAGTTTACGTAGTCTTTCCCAGGAGTTGAGCTCTTTGCAGCCATCAATCTTTGCTGTGAAATGCCTCCGAGTTTCTTCTAGTCTATTAGTTTCTTCCTTTTTATATGGGGATGTCAAGACTGAGCAGTATTCAAGTTTTGGTATAATCAGTGTTTTTAGCATGGGAATCATTACTGTCTTGTCCCTTCTTTTGAATGCTCTTAGTACCTGTCCAGGGACTCTTTTTTGCTTTGTTTATCGCTATCTGATTTTGTGTCTCAAATTTCGCATCATCGGTCATTACCCCCAAATCAATTGCTTTCGTGCTCCTCTGAATTTCCTGTCTATCTGGAGCATAATATGCAGTCTGTTTAAGTTCTTTTCTACCATATCTCAAGAGCTGAAATTTCTCTGTTAAGTGTCATGTTGTCTCCTGACCATTTCTATATTTTGTTCATGTCCCCCTGCAAGGCCTTCACTTCATTTACATCGCTGATTTTTCTGCTGATCTTTGTATTGTCTGCAACTTTGGCTAAATTTATCAGTCAAAGTATTTCCAAAGGAATATTCCCATCAATGCTAAACATTGGTTGTGTAACACCCCTTTCTAAGAGGGGTGATCCTGCATGAGCAACTAATTACAGGCCAGTGTGTTCATTATCTGTGTTCAGCAAAGTTTTCAAAGAAATTGCAAAAAGTAGAATCAGGGGATTTTTTTTTACATAGAAACTAATGGGATTTTGTCCCAGTGGCCCTTCATATTGCCCCAGCAGTCAGCCTCATTTATACTAGCAGCGATGTGCCCCTTGCCCCCATTTTTCAAAAGTACAGTTATTACGTGTTGTTATTATTTATATTTAAGTAATCAAATGTGAACAATTCTTAGCAAGGAGAAATATCTGGTATGCCTTTTTATTTATACAAACGTTTTCTATGATCGATATTCTCCATATTCCATAAGAGAAAACCAATTGTAAACAGCATAGATCTGTAGAAGTAAAGTGCCCTTTTATTACACAATTAGGTGCCCTTTTGACTTTTGCCCAAGCAGTAAAAATTTCTTAAAAAGTGAACTGAGTTGAATGCAGTGAGATTTAGAATCCTACAATTTATTATCTCCAAATCAATATGGCTTCCATAATAATAAAATTATGGAAATGGCTAGATATTTTAAATGTTATGGAAAATGCAAATATAGCCAAAGAAAACAAAGAACTAATTATATTAATATTTATGGATTTGAGTATGGTAAGGTATTTGATGTAATAGACCATAATATTGTACTTTGCTAATTTTAAATATCTTTCCACAAAAGTAAATGACAACTACAAAATGCCTGCTTTAATTAAGGACTGATGTTCTTGAACAATGAACCTTTATTTCTATTTATTTTTAGCTTACAGAAATAGGCTTAAGGTACAAAATGCAAATATTAGTATGTAGTATTACTAGGTAACCTATCTAGTAGCTCTTGTAGTGTATTATTTCTATCCTTACTAATGACTTTGGTACCAAAAATTTCACCTGTTTCATAGGCGAATACCGGGTTTCATCCTCACTCCAGTCTACTGGTTCTTCTTTAATCCAAATAGTATCAGAATCATTTGAGAGATCTTCACTCTGAAAGCGGGAATTTAATAAATAAGCTGCGCCAAATGCTATCTTGCCCCATCAACTACTACCTCTCAGTTTCAAATGAAAAATAGATGAACTGCACCTAAAAAAGTATTGATACAGTTTTCTTAAGCTATTCCCTGCATCAGAGAAACAGCCTGTAGCTACCATAGCTATATCTTCACTAAACTTCTGATACACTATTGTTACAAGATTTTACTAAACCACAAAATCTGGGTACAATTTGGTACGTAGTTTACTTTAAGATTATAATATTTTTTATTTTCATAAAATAACTGAATGAACACTAATAACAAATTTCATGAACTAATGAGTTTTGAATGTTTATGGACTATGACCTATCTCAATTTTAATCAATCAGCTTCCCTCTTGCAGAAAATGAAGTTTTTTGTGGTGTCCATGTTCTTACTGCATAGTAAACAAAGCACAGGATTCATTTTTCCATTCACTTTATAATACTGTCTACAACAGAAGTACTGGTTGTCTACTCATTCATTTACTAATTGATGAAAATTAAATTTAATTTCACAGATCTAATAAAATTAGCAAATGAAACCCTAAGAACTTCACCAACCTCTTTCCATGATGAAATTCCTGAACTAGAAGCTGCTTCTTCAACTTCTACCAAATTTTCTCTTCTGATTCTTAATTCTTCTTGGATTTTGTGTTCATCCATACTTCATGATATTTCAGAATTTAAATTACTTGTATTTAGAGGATGCAGTACCAGACTTTCCACACTTTCTCATTCCTTTTCTGTCCAACTATCTAATGCAAGGGTTAATCGGTATTTTCAGTCTTTCATCTACTCAACCAGTCAACTCTGGAACAATCTTCCTCAATCCATCTTTCCTCCTGTCTATGACCTCTCATCTTTCAAACGCAGAGTGTCTAGGCATCTCGAAAACCCGACCTTGATTCTGGCTCTCTTCCTCTATGGGAGGGGTGCTTTTGCGGGTATTTGCCCTTGGCCCCTCCTTCCTGCAGAAAAAAAAATTGTATTGTCTCTATGTTTCCCATCTCCTCCTTTCTTTCATTTTCTTTACTTTGAAGTTCAGAGGCCTCATGGTTTGGGGGTGGGGGCGATCGCCCCCACCCCCTAAATCCGCCCCTGGAGTGGAGGAATGCTGGGGGCATGGGGAGGTCAAGGTGGATGAGAAGGGAGGTACAAAGCAGGGTGGAGTGAATTGGGTTTCTGGGGTGGAGGAGAAGGGGGGTACAAAGCAGGGTGGGGTGAATTGGGTTTCTGGGGTGGAGGAGAAGGGGGGTACAAAGCAGGGTGGGGTGAATTGGGTTTCTGGGGTGGAGGAGAAGGGGGGTACAAAGCAGGGTGGGGTGAATTGGGTTTCTGGGGTGGAGGAGAAGGGGGGTACAAAGCAGGGTGGGGTGAATTGGGTTTCTGGGGTGGAGGAGAAGGGGGGGTACAAAGAAGGGTGGGGTGAATTGGGTTTAACTGGGGTGGAGCTGAGGAAGATGCCAAGGGCATCAGGAGGTCAAGGAGGGCGCAGGGCAGTGGAGAAAGGGGGATGTCAGCTTGAACTTGAATTTCAGTGGCCACAACATGACCACCATCAGGAATGGAGGAGGGAAGGGGATGGTTGTGAAATGAAACGGGGGAACTCAGAGGAGCTGGTAAAATGAGAGGTATCACTGGAAGCAGGAGGGATATGAGGGTAGGAGGAGTGAGAGGATAAGGAGACAAGGAACCTGAGCAAGGAAGCTTCACAGAGGGGCCCAAACACTGGGGGATGCAGCTGGGTCATTTAACAGAAGAGCAAGGAGGAGAAGAGGGACCAGAGGAAGGAGCAGTTTTTGATTTACAATAACCCCCTGATTTACACAGTTTTGGATTAATGTGATCCAAAACATATTCCATTTTTTTTATTAATAAAAAATTTTAAAAAAAATATATATTTTAGAGCACAACACAAACACAACACGTAAACTCTACCCACTACATGTTGATATGGCAAGTACCCAAGCTGCTTCACTGCTTCTACTACTGGGGGAGCCAGCCAACATTAACTCCTCCCACTACCACAGAGTCGTGAGTCAGAACTCAATGATGGAGCTAAAGCACTGGTGGTTAAGAAGCCAGCTCCAAGGTGGTGAGCGTTATTTTTTTTATTTATTACATGTTATTACTAATTTTTACTTTTTTTTTTTTTACAAATGAGTATTTATTTATTTAATTTTTTTTTTTTTTTTTTGCCAGATTATTATTATTTTATTATTACTGTATTTTATTTGAATTTATTTAATTTTATTTCATTTTTGGGCTGTCTTGGTGTAGAGTGGGGCCCATACTTAGCACATTGAATTATATGTTATAGTTCCCCCAATTTATGTGGAAGGTTCAGGAACACATCTACCACATAAATTGGGGGATTACCATACTGTATATGCTGAAATGTCAGCAATGGTTTTGGGAGGATGGTTAAGCAGACTAGTTAGTTGCCACTGAGGTGGATGAACAGATGGAGAAGAGAACATGGGGAATGATGATGCGAAGGTCTATATAGAGGATGGGATAGAGGAACAAGCGGATGAGGCCTGATCTGGCTGAGAACAAAAGGATGAGGAAGAGGACAGTACAGAAGTGACCAAAGTTCAAGGCAAACAGGAAATGGGAAGTAGCAGGGTAGGAAGGACATAGAGTCCGAGTGAAGGAAAGGCTGGGGTGAATGAACTGGAATCTAACACAAACCCTCACTTCCTAGAAGCTGACTCAGATTCCCAGACTGACAGGACCTCACACTCAAATAGTAGGTCAGACAGGAAGAAGAGGCAGTGGCATGATCATCTCCACAGTCGGCATAGCAGGGAGGATTGGAACAGGAGGAACCATGCATCAGAGAGAGAGAATTTTTATTTTTATTTTATGTACCGTACTTAAAATATAAAAATAATATATAATAACAATATAATAATATATTTAATATGATAATAAATATTTATTCATATATTATAATTGCATTTATTACTTTGGAATACTGTTAGCCTACTAAGAGTTCCTAATAGTTGAATTGAATAACCTTTATTAATAACAAAATAAATACATTGGTTTTATAATTTACAATGACATAAATAATTGTGAAGATGGACTATTTATTTTATTTAATTTGGCCCTTAGGCTTTAGGCTTTACTGGGCTTGATGCAAATACCAGGGGAACTTTAACACATCTTACTGATGTGACTGAACCTCTAGCGCATAAAACACTGATGGAACCTTGTTATCCTCATTTAGGTTCACTGTGTTGGTCTCTCTTCATATGAAGGTAGTCTAGAGATATAATAGTGGACCAGAAATTGGAGATACTGGCCCTAATTTTCTTGGGGTAACTGGGAACTGGCAAGTTAAAATCAATAAGGGGGATGGAACCCTTACCTCCTGGACCATATGGGAGGGGGGGTCAGTAAACACAGGTCACCTTCTGAGAAGAGAGGTGGGTGAGAAGATCCAATTCCAAGTATTCCAAAAGATGTGGGAGAGGGGAGGCATGGACTACACCTGTACAAGTGTTATTTTATTTTTTTATTTATTGAAGCTTGACTAGTTATTTTATTTAATTTGGCCCTTAAGCTTTAGGCTTTACTGGGCTCTTATTAAAAATAAATAGCTAGTTGTTATTAATTAATAATAAATAAATAAATAAATATTATTAATAGTTAAAGCATGTATTAATCTTAAATGATCACTACTGACATGAAAAATGCAAGGTTACCATTGAAGGCATTATACCAATAGTCCAATACCATACAAAGAAACCAATTATACACAAGAGATGAGAACTGAACAATCCCAAGAAATGTGTTTTTAATACTAGATTACACTACACTCAAGAAATTAATAATTAGTAAACAATATTAACCACTTAACGAATTTGCCCGAATATACTCGGGCTTCACATGCAAACAATAAAAAATTTAGCCGAGTATATTTGGGCACGTTCTTAATTGCATGTCTTTTGGAAATTTGACCAATTTATCTCATTTATTCATTCTCATTTGTTGTTTTGACACTTAGCCCCACCTCTGGGCGTGGTTTATGAAAAATATTAAATATTATTGTATCTAATTTCACCTCATTAGTACTGTACAGTCATCTGAGTCAGGAGACGTGTCTGGCATTGTGTCCCGACAATTTTTTTTCATATAAGATATTTTTAGTCCTTTGAAATTTTAGTCGTTTCAAAATGAATTATGATAGCAATGATGATGGTTTATTAGACAATAGTGAAAATATACATCTGAGCACTTCAGAAGATAAATGCAGCAATTCTAGTTGTTCAGAAAGCTTTTCAGAGGATGACTCAGATGATGCAGACAAATTTAGGAGTTGTCGTGTTTGGCTAGAAGAGCTGCAGCCTACATTAGCGTCTCCAAGATTCCCCTTCACAGTAAATAATGAAAATGCAAACATTCCCTCTGAAGGAAATCCATTAGATTTTTTCAATTTATATTTTGATGATGAACTGATAGATATTATAGTAAAAGAAACAAATCAGTATGCAGCTCAACACAGGAACAGTGCTTGGACAGATACAAACAGAAATGAGATAAGTGTTTTTAGCAATAACAATGCTGCAAGGCCTAGTTGCAAAGCCTAATTATTGGCTATACTGGACAAAGAAGCCTATCATGGATACTCCATTTTTCAGATAGTGCATGCCTCTCAAAAGATTTCAGCTTTTGCAAAGATATCTACATTTTGCAGATAATGAAGATTATGATCCTGATAACCACCCAAACCCAAAACTGAATAAAATATATCCAGTTTATGAAATCCTACGCAACAAATTCAGATCTTTATACACCTTTGACCATGATATAACAATTGACAAGAGCCTTATGCTGTATAAAGGATGTCTTGGGTGGGTACAGTAGTACATCCCTTTGAAGAGAGCTCGCTTTGGCATAAAATTATACATGCTGTGTGAATCTAAGTCAGGCTATGTTTGGTCAACAATCATATATATACTGGAAAAGGTACTCTGCTGAACCAGGCTAATAAAGATCTTCCAGTATCTTCTCAAATTGTTATGACACTGATAGATCCATTATTGGGATAAGGTCATTGCTTGACTAGACAATTTTTACACTTCGCCACAGCTGGCTGACTTATTGCTTCAACATCGAACAGACACTTATGGGACTGTAAAGCAGACAAGGAAAGAGATGCCTTCACAAATAAAAAACTAAAAAACTGAAAGGGGTGAATGTGTTGCATTCAGGCATGGAAAGGTTGTGGTTATGAACTGGAAAGACAAAAGGGATGCCACTCTTCTGTCAACTGTTCATTCCTCAGAAATGATAGAATGTGAACGAAGACGAGAAGTTGTCTGTATCCCTCAAATTGTCAAGGATTATAATAACACCATGGGAGGAGTCGATCGGGTTGATCAGTCACTTTCAAGCTACCCCCATCATGAGGAAATGAGGAAAGAAGTATTACCGCAAATTGTTTTTTCATCTCTTAGAATTAGCAGTGTGGAATTCATTTATTCTATTCAAACAAACTGGACAGAACAAGAAGCCTTTAGACTACAGAATGGAGCTGATTGACATGTTGGTTGCAAAATACAGAGCACCTTCTACAAAGTCAAAGGGTTGACCAGGCACTAGTGCAACACTACTTCGACTCTCAGAGCGTCACTTTCCAGATTTTATTCCCAGCAACAGAAAAGAAAACAAATCCAACAAGGACATGCACAGTTTGTGCACAGAAAAAAGTGAACATGGAAATTTTTTTTGTCATGAATTGAGATATTACTGCAGAGTGCGATGTAGGCCTATGCGTTGCGCCATGCTTTCGAGATTACCACTCAAAGTATGATTTTTCTTAGATTATAATGCTAATTTTCTTTTACTTGTCTTTTTATATAGTTTGAAGATGTTTTAAAAGGAGTTATTTTATTCCAAAATGTAAAAAATTGTTTTTATTTCATTTTTCAAAAGGAACGTATTAACTCGGGCAAATTTTTCAAAGAAAAATTATTTGTTTATAACTTCAAAATAAAAAAAAATAAGTCAATAAATATTATTTTCCTCTTCAGCACAATAAAGGCAGTAAAAATATCACAAAAAAAATAGTTCATTTTTTTTCCATCTTCTGGGAAATAAATAAGTTGGTTAAGTGGTTAATGAACATTAATCCTAGATTTTTATTAGTTGGTATTATTAATCAGGATTTCAACTTGGTTTTAAACAAATTTACATTCACATTATTTTTTATATCGACATTTAAGTCATTCTACAGTTTCAATCCAATGAAAATGGGTAGTTTTTGAGATGAAGACAATCTAAATTGAGGTATAACAAGCATTGATCTATTTCTGGTCTGATATGAGTGGATTTCTTGAGTTACAAAATATCTATTTACCCATTGTAAATTAGTGATTTTGTTCTTACACTTGTAAATAAAAATAAAATGTGCCAATTTAGTTACATCATTGAGCTTTAGCTCTTTAAATAATGCACTAGAGTGATCAAGGAAATCAGCATCAGATAATAACCTTATTGCTCATTTTTGGATGATAAAGATACCATTTAATGCATTGTTAGCAGAGTTTCCCCAAACAAGGGTGCAGTACATTATATAAGTGTCATTCCAGGACAAATCATGCCAAAAGAATTAAATTTGTAACCACTCTGACTTGGATTTTTCTCAAATTTGGTATATAAGGTTGTTTTTGTGCAAAAACATGAAATCTCAAGTTTTAGTGCAATCAGAGTAATGGTTCAAAAGTTATGGGCCCCCCCCAAGTTTGGGGGTGGGGGCTGGACCCTTAATGTTTAAAAGTCCATAACTCAGTTCCTAATTGAGCTATGAAAAAAATTTAAAAACCATTTGAAAGCTCAAATCCTAAAGAATAATTGACTTTAAGTAATAAAATGCATTTAATCAAATAGTTAAAAAGTTATATCAGTTTGAATATTTTTTGGGGGGCCCCACTCCCTATGATACAGATATTCAAGATTTTTTTTTTTGTCATTTTGTACCTCAATTACTCTTCTATATGACTTAGTCAATGACATTGTGTATTTTTACCTTTAAGTTATGTATTTTTTAGTGATGCACCAATTAATGAGCATCGGCTATATCAACCAACTTTTTGCCATTGGCATCAGCACTGGCTTCAGCCAAATTTGGCTGATGATGTGGCTGATTATATGAAGATATGACTTTTTTCAAATTTCAACCAAAGACTTTTCATGAAAGTTATAAATAATATTACACATTATATTTATGAACAATATTTTTGCTTCAGAATATAGATATTAGATTGCTAGATAATTATATCCTAATGTGCTTATGTGTAAGAGAGGCTAGCTTCCAAAATGTGTTAGATAGGAATAAAATAGTTGTTCAATAGCCTAGGCATCATGAAATACTGATTACTGAATTTTTTTATTAATTACTATTGTTTTGATTTTCAGTGTTTGCAGAGCACCTAGATATGAGAAATATTTCATTGCTTGGAAAATATATCATTAGTTATTTAATTTTGTAAATTCCATTCCCTTCCAATTTAAATTCTTTTGCATATTAAATACTGAAAACTGAGTAGCAATAATCAATAACTTTTTATTAACAATAAAATAAGCAAATAATAATAATTAATATTTAATAATATAAATTTGGTCAGGTAACTATAATTAAAAAGCTTAAAAGTGATAATGGCTGGTGCAAGCTCCACCGGTTCAATTCCAACAAAAACTGAGTTGGGTGTGGAAGCATTTTACTGTCAGTCGCGAAGATGACTCATTTGCTATTTGTGGTGAATGTAGCCAAAAATTATCCAGAGGAATGGACGGAAAATCAAGGAAAACTTTCACAACCACAAATATGTTACAACGTATATCAAAACAAAACATAAGGGCATTGCAAATTATGGAGAGCAACTTAAAAAGAAGGAAGATGAAAAGAAAAGGAAAAATACCAATCCACCTGCAGAACACTTAAAGAGAAACTTGCAAGTACAAGTGCTACGCAGCAAACCCTTTTTGAAACTTTTGAAAGGAAGAAAATTTGGGATATTAATGACCATAAATCAACAGCAATTCATAATTTGATAGGAGAAATGATTGCCACTGATATCCAGCCCTTTTCTATAGTTGAAGATATAGGGTTTCAAAGACTTTTGAATCATATCTGCCCCAACTACTCTATTCCAAATAGAAAGTACATAACAGAGACTGTGTTTGAAAATATATATGATAAGGTTAGGAAAAAGATACAAGATGCAGTAGATGAGGCATCATTCATTTCATTTACAACAGATGGGTGGACTGCTACCACAGCTAATTTATCATTCATAAGTTTAACTGGTCATTGGTTAACTACAGATTTTGAGCAAAGAACAGCCATCTTAAAGGTAACTCCGTTTGATGGGTCCCATACAGCAACAAATATAAGTGAGTGCATTCAAAATGCTATGGATGACTTTAAAATTCCATCTTCAAAAGTTCATGTAATTACTCGGGACAATGCTGCAAACATGGTGGCAGGAGTAAATCAAACTGGATATCACGCATGACCTTGTTTTTTGCATACATTACAACTTGTTTTAAATGATGCAAAGCTATTGTTGGTCATTTCAACCATTCTCCATCTGCATTTGACACATACAAAAATTATCAAGATCAATATGGTGTGCCCAATCACAAATTTATTCAGGATGTATCAACAAGATGGAATAGTAAATTATTTATGTTAGAGCAAATTTTAGAACAAAAGTGAGCTTTGATTCCATATCTTTGTGATCACCCTAAACCAAGATCTTTGGAAAATAACCAATGGCAACTTCTGGAGAAATTGGTTCACATTCTACAAAATTTCAATGATTTGACAAAGGTTTCAAGTAAACAAGAAGCATTAGCTTCTTCAATCATTCCTACCATAAAGATAATAGATAGCTTTTTCAAGAAAGCTGAAAAATCACAATTATTTACAGGATTAAGTTCAACTATTTCTGTTTGATAAACTTCATCAAAGGAAAGATTTCATAAATATGTACTTAAAAGATAGAAATACCATTCTAGCCACTTTTCTTGATCCTAGATATATGACTAAATTCTTTGAAAAGGAAGATTTTGAAAGAGACATCAATGACACACTGATTACTTGGATGACAGAGGATGTACAAGTAATACATCATCAATCAAACTCAAACACTGCAGGTGATTCTTCAAATGGTACTTCACCCACAAACTTGGGGCAATCTGAAAGTGAGAAGTGATACTGAAGGTTTCAGTTTCGATTTTTCATCATGCTACGCAGATTTTGTTCAGGAAAAAGCTAAGACAACACCAAAATCCAAGAGAAAGGTTGAATCTAAAGATTCTGAAGAAAACAATACCATCACTGAAATAAAAGCAGAAATAAAGAGGTATGGTATTTAGAACACAATCTCATTGGACCAACAGAATGCCCTTTGATTTGGTGGAAGAAACATGGGTCAAATTTTAATATTTTGTCTTGTTTGGTGTCTAACTACTTATCTCCTCCATCATCTGTTGAGAGTGAGCGATTATTTAGCTGTGGTGGCCAGGTTTACTCTCCCAGAAGAAACAAGCTAAGTGCATCCACTGGGGAAATGGTGATGTTTTTGCATCATAATTTACCATTACTAAATTTTAAATATTGGAAGGACTTCAGGAACAGTATTTTAAGGAAATAAAAAGGAAATACGAGTTTATGTTTAAAAACTAATTAAGCTTTTCATTTCTTTTTAGGTTTTTTGTAAATAGGGTGTCTTTTTTGCAAAGATTAATTTAGTGTACACTAGGTACTGCAGATGGTAAGCTGGCTAGAGAGGAATATATAAAAAATTAATAATTTGATACCAACATAAGAAATCTTAAAAAATTTTAAGTTTTTGTTTATTAAATAATCAGTATCAGCTAAAATCTGCCATCGGTGCATCACTAGTATTTTTTTGTACTTTATTATAGGGTACTTGCTAGCAAAAAGATGACATATTAACCCAAGTTCAGGAATTGGGCTATACTAACTATATATATTGCACACATACATATACACACATTATTAAAATAAAAAAGATAATTTGTACTGCCTGTTTGTAAGGTCGAGTGGTATCACACTTGTGTAGTCATGCTACAACTTGTCACAGCAAAATGAGATTGTCTGAGGGCTCCTTCCATTAGCATGAGCCTTGGTTATTAAGGGTTCAGTTTGCCTTTTGTGATCACATGATAAACACTTCTCATATATGGTATCTGCTTGCTATATTATTTTAGTGCTTTGCCTATATTGGCTGTGCTTGTGTTTGCCTGTTATCATTAAAAATCATTAACATTTAATATTCCTTCTACTTATTACAGGAACTGAAGCTAATATATAAATTTTAAACATGTCTTGACATTTAAATTATCATAAACAGTGTTGTGACCCCTTTAAGAGACAAGAAAAGAATTTTAAAAGGGTTTAAGAATTTGCCATTAAATGTAAGAGAAAAAAATCCTGCACTCCTTAATTGGAAAGTTTATACAAACTGTTCTGTAAGATTAAATGAACTTGAAGAACCTGATAAATTATTTAATGATGTTTTTGAAACTGAGTCATCTACAAGTACCTCTTCATTTCAAAGCAGTCCAGGAAGTACACATTTGCAAACTGACAATCCTGGTGAGATCACTGATATTGAAATCTGTATTGAACAAACCAAGAACATTCTTGAAGAAATGGAGACTTCGCCAATAAAATTCCATAAGTAGTGTATGAATTATAATTTGGGAACTTATTTTTGAAAAGTATAGTTATCAGAAAATGTATTATATGATTTTTAAAAATCATCTAAACTCTATCTTTGTGTATGCATTGTTTCATAGGTTATCAAAATAATGCAGTTTTATTAAACTTGTAAACATAACATTCTTTAATAATTTAAGGAATTGCAAAAAAATAGTTATGTACAATAAATGAATTCTGATTAGTTATTAAATTATGAAAATTTGTTGCTGTAACTTACAGTAATTCTAAATTTTGGATGATGCCTACCTAATTTCAGATGGTATGAACACTGACAGGATATCTAAAAAAAATATCAGACAAATACAACAAGTGTGTATCTACTTTGAAAAAGAATTTTGAACAGTCTTTCTCAGCACCTGTGGATGAGGGAGCATCTACATCTGAGAGAGAATGCATGGAAAAAGAATTGGAAAGGTAAGGACTGCTCAAATTCAACTAAATTAGCAACTCATGGTCACAATTAAAGACTCCTGACATATATAATTTTAAATGCTTTAAATTTCAATAGCCTAACTTCCTCAATATCATTCTTACATACAGAACACAATCACACCATTTTAACAATGTCTAAAAAATATCCATGGAAGGTAGACATTCTTATATTTTTTCTATTTAGGTCCTGATCTTAGAGTACATTAAATTAATAATTTCAATTTAAGAAAATTCTGATATCCCCTACCTTTTATTTATCTAAAAGGTACAAAACTATGATGAGGGAGCTCGCTGAAGCATTCAACTCTACAACTTCCTAACAAAGAAGGTTGCAGATTCTTACTCTATCCCCATACACAATCTCAAAAACTCAAGAGTTCTTTAGGGGTAGTAGATATCTTGTTGATAAAGTCAGGAGCATGAAGCAACTGTATGAAATATTGCCAAATGTTCCTAAATACAGTAAAGGGAAAAAGATAAGTAATGAAACTATTTCTAATGTGACAGCTTTTTATGAGGACCCAGAATTTAGTCGGGTGTATCCAAGAAAAAAGGACTGTGTTAGTGTCAGAGACAAAGATGGAAACAAAATTTACAAAAGCATCTCTTATTCAGTAATTTGAAAGAACTGTATCTTAGGTATAAAGAAACTGACTCAATATGAGAATAAAAACCCACTCTAATAGACAGAGTTTATTTCCACGACAGTTTCGACGCCCACTGGCATCCTCCTCGGGTGGATACAGAAACCCGAGGAGGATGCCAGTGGGCGTCGAAACTGTCGTGGAAATAAACTCTGTCTATTAGAGTGGGTTTTTATTCTCATATTTTGACCTTCACGTAAAAAAGTGAAGTTTTTTGCATTTAAACTGACTCAAGTATAAGTTTTTCAACAATTGCAGCTCTTAGACCCAAATGGTGTGTTATTGCTGGAGGTACAGGTACACACTCAGTTTGTATTTGTACCTATCACCAGAACCCCAAATTAATGGTTTCAGCAATTGGTGACAAGGACTTGACTTATCATTCATTGATTCAAAAAAGTGTGCGATGTGGACAACATTAAATGTATGTTACACCAGTGTAGAGAATGTCCTGGTGTTGCTGGTGTAAATAACTATTTGAACACATTAAATGTACTGACTTCCAGGGATTCAATTGAATATGACCAGTGGACCAGCACTGACAGGGCAACTTTGTCAAATGTAACTGTCACAGTGGAGGAATTCACTGAAAAACTTTCAGAATCAATTTATTCTCTTACTCATTACACTGGTCAACACTCATTTTATTGCCAATCATATTAGAGTGATTTTGGGGTAACTTTGTGGTGCTGATTCTGAATATGACATCGGTTTTGCTAGATTGGCTCTAATTTATGAGATAATTGGTACCCCATTGAAACACGTAAAAATGCAAAAAAATTAATGTTCAGGCGGAGCCTACTTACAAATCGCATTGAAATTGTCTCAAATCATACAAAAGTAAACACATGAAATACATAATGGCATTTTATTCAGTCTCACCATCTAGAATGTTCCGGTAGTTTCCCATATGCATGCGTTATGTTGTTGTTGACGTTATAAGAGGTGAAATTAGAGTTGTAGGAGTGATAACAGAAAGTGGGGAAATGGGAAATATAGATGAAGAGTTGATAGGTCCTCGGGCTCACCAAGGATGCGCAGTTTTTTTTTTTTTTTTTTTTTTTTTTTTTTTTATGGGGGATTTAAGGTCTGGTGATAAGTGAATCACCTTCCTTGCACGTTCAAGCTTTTGTAGGGTGTTTGACTTGTTAGCTTAGTTTGGGTTTTCTACCTCTTTTATTTTATTTATTTATTATTTATTTATTTTTTTATGTATTTATTTATTTATTATTATTATTTTATTTTATTTTATTTTATTTTTTTATTTTTTTATCTTCTATACGGTACAAAAAGTGCCATTGGTGGGGGGTGTCTGCTGCGGGGTAGACTTCTCTTGAAATAGAAGTACTCTCTCCCGCGCTGAGGTCCAATATAGAGTTCTTCATAGGTCTGTGGAGAGGTGTTTTGTACCTTCCTCCAAGTTTTCTCCGCCCTGCTGTGCAGGAGGACATTGAGGGCTGGTAAGTTCGCTTGTTGGTGCAGTGCCTGGGATGATATCCTGTCGCTGAGTCGTTTCCCCAGGATGAATCTTGTTCCAGCATTCTGTATTTTTTGTAGCAACATCAGATTTGTGTCACTCGTTGTGTGCAGTGGAATTGCCGGGTATTCGAGGATAAACCGTACCAGCGCCATGTACAGCATCTTCTTATTTTTTACCAAGAGTCCCCTGAAATGGTAGAGTTTACTGAGCTCACTTCTCGCTTTGTTTGACCTTGCTGTGGTGTGGTTTTTATAGCCAAAGCTGTTGATGGTCAGGCTGAGAGCTGTGCCTTGTTGCTTGTAAGGTTGGATTCGGATGTTTATTTCTAGTGCGTGAACGTTCCTGTGGCCAATGTTAATAACTGTGAATTTCTGTTGGTTCGTCTGAATTTTCCAACGTTCCTCGAATTCATTGATTCTTTCAATTTGTCTCTTCAGCCTGTTGGCGTGTTGCTCTTTGCTGAGGTTTGATGTTACTATTTGCGTGATGTCATCCGCGTAGATGACTTCTCGGGTGTGTGGTGGGGGCGGAGGCAATTGGGCGATGTACAGGTTGTACAGAGTGGGCGAAAGTATCGCTCCCTGGGGCACTCCCGTCTGGATGTCGAAGAGCTTGCCAGTGTGGGTCTTGTGTTGGACGTAAGCTTTTCGATCTTTGAGGAAGCTGCAAAGGATTTTCCCTAAGTTTGCGTCCATGTTCTGTTCGAGGATGCGGTATTGTAATCCTTGGTGCCACACTTTGTCGAAGGCGGCCTTCACATCTCTCAGTACTATCGAGACTCTTCTGCTGAACGCTAGTTTGTTTGCCACTGTTTCGTGCAGAATGGCGAGGGCTGTGGCTGTGCCTCTCTTTTACCTGAATCCATGCTGGGCGTCTGAAAGTGTTTCCATACACGGAGATGGGGTGATTAGAGTTGCACCGTGGTCTTGGGAAACCTCTAGCCCTGACATGCATTTCCCCCAAGAGGTGATGTCATGCCAAAGTTCGAGTGCAATTCTGGATGCAGTTCGAGTGAACCCTGATCTGGTCCGCAGCGGGCTAAGCCTCAGACCTCCTTCGTCAGATCCTATTGATGCACGCATCGATAGACGGGTTCTAGTGAAACCCCCCAACCTGCCCCTCCGGCTTGGCCCCAGCAAGCCCTGGGTCTCTAGTGAAGACACATACTAACGTAGAACGCGCTCAAATAGAAGTAGTCTTATTTCTGCGATATACTGGGTTTATACTTTTTGGCGCCAATACTATTGAAGCGTACGCTTCGGCTTTGGCGAAGAAAAATGAAGCGTTGTCTTGTCTGCGGGGTCCAAGCGAATTCAATGCTGCTCGTGTTAGTCTGCCTGGGCGAGATGAACTCTTATTCCCTTGCGGGTAGTGATTCTGGGCAGGCAGAAGCGGGCGAGAAATGATTCTCCGGGAAAAGAAAATTTTCCTCCAACTTTACCACCTTTGCCAGAGCGAGATTCAATCGACGAGAAGTTGAGGTAGAAATCAGCGTAGCGAGCAGTCACGCGTTATGGTTACGTTTACTATTAATTGAGGGTATTCATTATCTCAAGAACTAGAGCCAAATCGGAAAAACTACTTTCATTTTAGAATTCAGCAACCCCAAAATACCCTAAATTCGTACGAATTTCCTTGGCAATGAAAAAAAAAATTTTTTTGTTGACCTGTGTTATCATTATATAGTCAAGAGTCAAAGCCTCTACATGAAGACCCTTAAGCAAAATCTTAGTAAGATGAAGTTTTAGTACTGGGAGACTTTTCTGAGAACTGTTCTTTCATCCCTCAAGATGCACCACAGAGCTTCCATTGGACAAACGAACACCGCAGCAATGTATACATTTCAACAATTTTCAGTTCAAGACATTAAAGTGAGATTCCTTAATGTGAAAACATTGAAATATTTTTCTGATGGTTGTGCTGAACAATACAAAAACTGTTTTAATTTTAGCAATTTATGCCATCATGAAACAGATTTTGGTATAAAGGCAGAGTGGAACTTTTTTGCCACTAGTCATGGCAAAAATGCCTGTGATGGCATTGGAAGAAGTGTGAAGAGAGCAGCAGCTAAAGCTAGTTTGCAAAGAACAACAACAGGATACATCTCATCTCCACAGAGTTTCTATGACTTTTGTACACAAAATTTTGAGTCCATCAAGTTTAAATTTATTACAAAAGAACAAATAAATCATAATAAAACAGAACTCAGTAGTAGATTTGAAAAAGCAGTGACAGTGAAGGGCACACGAGGTTTTCACAGAATTGTGCCAATGTCTCAGAGTCGCATTAAAGCTTATTTAGTTTCAGACTCCAATGACTACAATGTTGTTAGGGTTATGACCTCTGAACAAGGTGACTCAGACATGAGTCCAGATTTATCAAATGAGCAAAAATTTCCTGTGGAAAAGTATGTTGCATGTACAGGGCATCCCAAAAAAATGTATACACACTTTAAATAATTATAAAGGCAGTGTTTATTAAAATACATTTCATTTTCAAAATGTAATAGAATCTACAGACATTATTTAATTGTTTTGTCAACGCCTGTTTTCAAACTGACGTCCGTTCTGGTCCAGGCACTGCTGATAACGCGAAGCAATGGAATCGCAAACATCACGAAACATTTCATTTGGTATTTGTGTGCATTCTTGTTCAATGGCTGCTCTCAATTCAGCAACTGTTGCAGGTTTTATAGCGTACACTTTGTCTTTTAAGTATCCCCATAAAAAAAAGTCTAGTGGTGTGAGGTCTGGTGAACGCGGAGGGTATTCTACGAAACCCCTTCGTCCAATCCACATCCACATCGTGCCAAGTACCACTCGCAATACTCCACTCTTCGGTCCGGATCATCTTCATTAATAGCATGGACTAATCTTGGAATGTAACTTTTCCATTGACAGCGCTTCAAAATGCGTTGGACAGACGATTCTGAAATTCCTACCTCACGACTCGCTTGCCACACAGATTTTCTTGGACTTTGGTGATACGTTTCCAGTACTCTTTCTTGCTTTGTGGGGCTTGTCGATGTCCGTGGTCTTCCGGAACGCTTCTTGTGGACATTCTGAACAGTTCCATCAGCTTCAAACTTATCTCTAATTCGAGTGATGGTAAGTCGCGTTGGTGGATCTGTTTGAAACTCCCTCCTAAACTGTCTTTGCACTTCAACTGCGTTTTCACACTTCCAGTAGCATTTTAGAATGAATTTCCTTTGTTCAAAGCTTAGTCTGACTGCCATTATTAATTCTAATGGGTTTAACTTGGAAAGAAAGAAACATCAATTGAGCTATCAGCTGTTAAAGTGTGTATACATTTTTTTGGGACGCCCTGTATTTATGATGGTAGAAAATATCTAGGAATCATTTTAGATTATTCAGAAGAATTCCAAGATTATAAAATCAAGTTTCTAACTCCTATTTCCAACAAAAACAATAGATACTATTTCCCAACTAATAAAGATGATGTTTGTTGGGTAGAAGCCAAAAACATCCTTCATGAAATGTTGACTCCTAATATTCAATCTGGCACCAGAGTTGTGTATATCTTTGAAATACATGATACTGAGAATTAGGCTAGGTACCAAAAATATTTCAGATTTAATGTATTGTACAGCAATTATTTTCATTCAAGTAATGTCTTAATTTGTTCAATAAAACATAACTATACTAGCAGTATTTCTTTTGCCTTTGCAGATCGACAAAGTTGAGAGAGAGTTATTATTATTATTCTTATTATTATAGAGTTTCAGGAAAACACTAAGTTTATCTTATAGCTATACTTAATCCACTTGTAAGTCAAGGAAAACATCTTATAAGAGGGCTTGATAAGTAAAATAGGCATAATGGTGCAAGTTCAAAGCCTAGCAAATAGAATGTGTTTTTAACCTCCACCACCATCTAATGAAGGGGAAAAATACACAATGTCATTGACTAAGTCATATAGAAGAGTAATTGAGGTACAAAATGACAAAAAAAATCTTGAATATCTGTATCATAGGGAGTGGGGCCCCCCAAAAGATATTCAAGCTGATATAACTTTTTGATTAAATGCATTTTATTACTTAGAGTCAATTATTCTTTAGGATTTGAGCTTTCAAATGGTCTTTAAATTTCTTTCCTAGTTCAATTAGGGACTGAATTATAGACTTTTAAAAATTAAGGGGCCAGCCCCCACTACCAAAATTGGGGGGCCCATAACTCAAGATGTGGTCTTCCAGTGGTAAAGACTCAGGGGGCCTGGTTGCCCACCACCCAAGTGCTAATAGTAGTAGTAAGTGAATCCATAAGCAAAGAATGATAAAAAAAATGAACCCAGGGGGTGTGAGAAACTGCCTACCAGTAAGAAAGGGAGGCTGAGTGCAAACTGCAGGGGCAAGGATCAAGCAATCTTAGATCTGGTTCTTTCCAATGGTCATGAACTTATTAGGGAACTTGCAGTAGGAGAGTCATTAGGAAATAGTGACCATCGGATCATACATTTTAAAATTGAATTAAATAGGGATCTAGTTAACAATGACCATCCAGTCCCTTACTTCTCAAAGGGTGACTATAGGGTCATTCCACGGAAACATCAACCTCAAGGCCAAAACTTAAAACTAATAAAAGGGAATTGAAACTGGTATCATTTGAATGCTAAAACATTGCATTTTTAAATTTAAAAAGAAATCTAACATAGATGAAGCATAGGAAAAATTATACAAGGAAATGTTAATATATATTGCAATGTTGCGATTTATTAAAAAAATTTGAGAAATTCATGGCGCTTTAAAGTAGTTTTCGTTTATGAATATAAAAAATCTGATTGCACTATTTTAAAGGCCAGGTTTTATAGTTTAAAATCATATAAAGAGAACAGGCTCAACTCTTAACCATACTGTAGTACTGTGGGATGATTTGAATTTACACATAATTTGCTATGTAATGAGTGTCACACTTTTGTTCATTTTTATTCTCTAGTTCAGTTAATTAATGAGTATATCATTAATACACAAGATTATAAATAAGCTCACTTCAAGTGTTAATATGAACCAACCTGTTTTCATTTACTGTTCTAGCCTCAGCTATGGCCTGTGATGCCTATTACATGCAAGTGTGACACATACAAAGAAGATCAGGGGACCAGCAGATATCTTTGGCAAGTATTATTTACTGTTAAAAGAGTGTGTGTGTGTGTGTGTATTATTGTATTTTATATATATATATATATATATATATATATATATATATATATATATACACACAGTGGTGTAGTGCTAAATAAAGTGAGGGAATGCATTTTGAAAGTGTTACTCAGATGCGGGGGGGACAATGGCGAGCGCGGCGAGCCCATACAGCTGGGGGGGTCCAGAGGCACTGTAAGGCCCCCGGGAAATCTTTTGAAATCTGACCAATTTCAGGGATATTTTGAGGTCATATGCACTGGATATTAGGATATATTCCAAGGTTGAAGATGCAGTATTTCCAGTGTCATTAGATATACGACATCCAGTACGATCAATAAAAATAGCTAACAACTGGAATGATTAACTTAAAAAAAGTTAACAACTGGTACGCCATGGTGACTGTTTCATAAGATCTTTATAGGCTAGCATTGCCTCAGTCGAAGCTAAAAGAAATGAAACAGTTAATGATTCTTTCTCATATTTCTTCTAGGGGTGGGAATTAAAATTTCATGACATTAGAGATTTGTAAGTTCAGATTTATTTGAAATAGTGAGGGAACACCGTTCCGTCTACCAAAAAAAGTAAGGGAACGCTGTTCCCACACCACTACACCACTGTGTGTATATATATATATATATATATATATATATGCGAAGTTAAGTGACATTGGGTCTGGGTAGTAGTTCGATGGGAGACCATCCTCCACGCCAGGATTATGTAGCAAACCATGGTTCAGATCACATGTAAAGCTGTAGGTCCCCTCTGCCATCTGACCTTAGATGTTGCGAAGGAGGTTAAACAACCGATTAAAAAATATATATATATATATATATACAGGGTGAGTCAAAAGTAGCGCCCGATTTCTGTTTTTTTGGCTGTCAGATTCTTTCTGGGAAGTCATGTTGTTAATAATTGTCTTGCAGATTATTAATTTTCTTAGTTTATTTATTTTTGTTTTTGTTTTGCAGGTTATTGCTGAGAGTTTGGAAAGTTACTGAATTTGCACCAAACTGAACCATGAATTACCTTTCAATGAATCAACGCATTGCGGCCGTGAAACATTACTACAAATGTAATGAACAACCAACGATGGCGGCACGCCGTTTGGCACAGGAATTCGATATTAACCCACCCCACGGAAGAAACATACGATTGATTGTCGAGAAATTTGAAGCCACAGGGTCGGTAGCCACTGCAAAGAAGTCCGGTCATCCAAAAATGGCAATGAATGTAGCTAAGGCTGAAGAAGCCATCAGGAGACTGGAACAAAGTCCGCAAAAGTCAACTCGCCGTTTATCTGCAGAGTTGGAAGTGAGCCAATCAAGTGTTATCCATATCCTTCACCAGAAAAAATGGAAACCTTACATTCCACGCTTACTGCATGCCCTTCATGATGGAGATGACGACCGCCGTCTTCAATTTTGCGAAGAGTTCTTAGCTAAACTTGACGAAGAGGACACAATGCTAGACAACATCTGGTGGTCAGATGAGGCATGTTTTAAGCTTAACGGCACAATTAACAGACACAATTGTGTCTACTGGGCTGCGGAGAACCCAAGAGTGACAGTTTAGAAGGAGGTAAATTTACCTGGCGTGACAGTTTGGGCAGCCATATCTCCATTAGGGATAATTGGACCCTTTTTCTTTGAGGGATCTGTCACTGCAGAAATTTACCTGGATATGCTGCAAACCTTCTTTTGGCCCAGGATACAAGATCAGGACTGTTATTTCCAGCAAGATGGAGCTCCACCTCATTATGGATGTCATGTTCGTCAGTGGCTTGATGAAAACTTTCCCGGAAAGTGGATCGGCTGCCGCGGTCCGATCGAGTGGCCGGCACGCTCCCCAGACCTTACACCTCCAGATTTCTTTCTTTGGGGGCTCATGAAAGACTTTGTTTATCGTGAAAAGCCTCGTACCATTCAGGAATTGAAGGCTCAAATCACTGCAAAGTTTGAGGAAATTGATATCGAACTCTGCAGGCGTGTGTGCCACTCTGTGCCTGCTCAGCTGCAATTGTGCATCGATCACGAGGGAGGGCACTTTGAAAATTGCAAGTAAAACAGCTTGGTACAGTTCCGTAATAATTTTCCCCCGAATAAATGGTTAGATAAACATGTCATTCATTTATTTCTACCTTCTTGTACACTGTAATACAAATGGCAAACAAACAATCAACTGACAGAAATCGGGCGCTACTTTTGACTCACCCTGTATATATATATATATATATATATATATATATATATATATATATATATAACCTTTGGTTAGCTTCCGCCCGAATTCTTTATTCTGACAAAGGTCAAGCTTTTCACTCCACCTTAGACCTACAGTTTAATGTGGAATCCAAACCACGCCCCATTAGCAGCCCAGCGTCTTAACCAGTAGGCCACCTAGGGTACCCATTTATCTACCAACCACTTTCTTCATTGTGTGGAAGGATGAACAGCTGGGTTTTGCTGCGTGCCAGCTGCCATCGGGTCTCAAACCCAGGGCCGATGGATACATAGTCAGTGACACGAACCACTACACTACCGAGGCACATTACACCTAGTGATGTTAAAAAAACGGTTTTTTTGTCGTTGTTTTGTCGTTTTTTTGTCGTTTTTTTATTGTTTTTTTGTTTTTTTTGTTTTTTTTAATAATTAATATAGATATTGCCAATTTAATTATAAGGTATACTTTTGCAATGATATATATTATAAAAATAAATAAATAATAAAATAGGCCATATGGTACCAGTATAGAATGTCCTTTTCAGCCTATTTACAGAAAAAAACTGGCCTCTTTCTTGCACTGAAAGTCTTGTATCTTGAGATCCGTTAAACTTGCGAGAACACTGGCTGGGAGCTGACTGCCCATTGTCCAACCTTTCCAGGACTCTCCCATCCATGCCTCGGATTTTGAATCTCCCACTTAACTATCCTTTAGACCCGTGATGACATATTTCCCCCCCCCCCCGAGACCATCCTATATATACATACACATACACCCATATACATATATACCAATATATATATAAATACTTATACACATATTTATATCTATTATATACCCATACACACGCATACATCCAGAATTCCAGATACATACGCACGCATACTCACATATATACCTACACAAACTCATACACCTCTATTTTTCCCTTTCATTACCTCCGAGATCATTTAGCACATACAGTAATATCCATACAGCCAAAAGAAACTGATTAAGTACAGACAGAGCAGCAAAGCTAGTATTTATATCCCAAAATGCAAAATTCCAAGAAAGTGAAGTAAAACATGGTGCTACATTGGCTTTGTCAACATCCAAATCTGCAATAAGTACCAGTACCTGTGATATTGAAACTATATGCTCTAATCAATCTAGTGATAATGAGATTCTTCAATGGAAATAGAATCAGATAATGAAAGTTAAACAGCATTAGGTTAACACAAAGGTTAAAGAAAGAGATGAATATTTTTATTTTTTTAATTTTTCTATTTGGAATATATATATATATATATATATATATATATACACTGGTATTCTTGCCAATCACAATTATTATGTATATTATACCAGTACCTGTGATATTGAAACTAGCATATATGCTCTACCCAATCTAGTGATGATTCTTCCATGGAAATGAAGGTTAAACAACATTAGGTTAAGAAAAAGGTTAAAAAAAAGGTGAATATTTTCCTTTTCTATCTGGAATATATACTGGTACTCTTGCCAATCACAATTATGTATATTGTTTGAAACGAGGAAGAATGTTTTATGTTCTAGTTAAAAAATATATATACATATAAAAAATGAGGGTTTGTTTTTCTTTTCTATTATATACTTTTTGCGTGATTCAGTTTTTCTAAAAGATGACTATATATACTAGGTATAACCGTATAAGCATGGTAGTATAGTAAATTATAGGTAATACTAATATACTTATTAGATTAAAGGAAGAAAAATATGGAATAAGTTTAAAACAATAAAAAACAAAAAAACAGACTATCTTCATTTTAAACAAAAAAAATGACAAAAAAAAACAAAAAAAATGACAAAAAAAAATGACTCATCACTAATTACACCACCACATATATATATATATATATATATATATATATATATATATATATATATATATATATATATATGCAAACAATCACAGGGAAAAGGAAACATGAAATCTGAGTGCTTTCATGATATATTCACATCTTCAGGGCAGCATTGGCAAAAACCCAGGCTTTTCACAAAAAAACCAACCCAACTAGGTTTTTGGGTCTTTGGTTTTTTGATGGGTTGAAATTTTTTTTAGAAAGGTTTGATAATTATGTAGTGCCTAATATATCTATTATTTTATTAATTTATTTATCTAATCTACAATATACATTAAAAAGACATCTTTATTTCACGGAAAGTTCAGATATGAGAGATAATAATGACATATTAGAATTTTCTCCATTTTAATTTTAGATCTTTCCTTTATTTCTTAACAGCAGATTTCAGCTTTATTTAGACCTAACTCAAATTCAAATTCAAATTTTTAAGATACCAAACTCAAAGAGTTATAGAGGTGGAAGATCTAAAGCTAGTGAATGGGACGAGGTGACTTTATTAAGTGATCAGCCTATTAGAGTACTATGCAATTATTGCAAAGAAAGTATCACTCGAAAAATTGAGAAAGTGAATCATCATCTAGAGAACTGCAGTAAAAGAAAAGTGGAATGTTTTGAAAATGAGGCAAGAGGTATGCCGAGACTCGAATTTGGAGCATCAGTTGAAACTGATTCACTTCCTCCAACTTTGGCTTCTGGCAAAGATGATCCAAAGATTATAAGTGAAAATGTGCCTGAAATGAGTGACACCAGTGAAGGTTCTTCATCATCCACATTCTGTCATTCAACACCAATAAAGCATAAAAGGCAACGATCAATTACACCATTTGTGGTAAGAACGACTGTGGACCAAAAGGAAGAATTAGATTTAAAAGTTGCAAGCAGGGTTTCGGAGCCGGAGTCGGAGCCGGAGCCAGAGAGTTGGTGGAGCCAGTGAATTTTGCTTACCTGGAGCCGGAGCCGGAGCCGGAGCCGGAGCCAGAAACCTTGAAAATACGGCTCCATGGTCTGGCTCCGGGCGATATATTGCTACCTAAATTGTTATTTGTTAAATATAGGTTTAGTTGCAAATTATAATTCTTGTAATATATTACGAAAAATGGTACCATAGGATTCTTGGATTTTATGGAGGTGTGGGAGTTGCAGGAATAATCTGCAAATTTCCATTTTTTAACCATTAAATATTTGGGAAGATTTGTCTTAACAACACTTAATTATATAGGTAAAAAAAATTTTATGGAGGTGGAGACCTTAGGTAGGTAGGTACTAAAATCTCTTTTTAAGTAAATAATATAACCTATTAAAAATTTAAAAACTGAATTTTTTGAAATATTCAGCTCTTTTTCAAGCCAAGTTGGCTTTCATGAAGCTTTCAAGTTTCAACACTTAAAAAAAGATGCATATATTATCTCAGAAAGTTTGATTGTTACTATTTTCCATACGAGAATTCTTAAGTTTGAACTTTGAACTAATTAGGAGGCAAGTTTCTCTAATTTATATAAGCTACCATTGTTAATAAATATTTAATATCATTTAGTTTTCATCATTTTCCTTTAGTTATTTAAATAACTTCATTCTATCATTATATTTGCCTAATTTAAAATCATAAGAAATTTAAATTTTGAGTATTAAAGTGATTTAATAAAAAAATATTTTTGTGCAATATTTTAAATTGGACAATTAGTTATATAAATCTAGATATTTATTTTATAATTAACAGAATTTACTATAAAAGAGCCGGAGCCAGAGCCGGAGCCAGACTATAAAAAATTTCTGCTCCGGAGCCGGAGTCGGAGCCAGAAGTTTTTTTACCAGCTCCGAAACCCTGGTTGCAAGGTTCTTTTTTTTCAGCTAACATACCCTTCAATGTTTTAGAAAATAAAGAATTTATAAAATTAATCAAAGGTCTAAGATCAGGATATGAACCACCAAACAGGAAAAGGTTGGCATCTGATCTGTTAATAAAAGTTAATAATGAAGTAATCCATGAAATGAAGAATGACCTTAATCTTGATGATTGTACCATTACCCTTATACAAGATGGCTGGAGTTCAGTAGGTAATGATCCTATTATTGCACACAGTATTCATAATGGAAAAAAGCCATATCTGATTTCAGCAGATGCTGGAAGTACAAAAAAGACAGAAGAATATTGTGCAAAGTTAGCTAGAGAAGCAATAACAAAAACTAAAGAAATATATGGCATTGATGTAAGTATAACTATTTTGTAGGTACATTTTATTTTAGTTATAAATTGAATGTAATTCTCTGCCTTGGTATACTCAAATGCTCAGTTCCTTATGAGTTATGACATTTTATTTTCAGGTATTTGCTGTATGCACTGATAACGAAAACAAAATAAGAATGAGAGAAATTCTTAAGGAGGCCAACTACAGTCTTATTACTTATGGCTGTTCAGCACACCATCTAAACTTGGTAGAAAAAGATGTCTCCCCAAAATCAGTTCTCAAGCATGTTGTAAAAATTAACAAATATTTCCGAAACCACCACCAACCTCATGTAAGCTAAAAACAAATCCAATAAATTAGCTACTGTCAGCTTTACTTTTATGCATTAGCACTGTCAATGTTAGCATTAGCACTGTCACCAGTGTGAATCCTAATTCATGACTCATTAATAAGTTGCATAGCCTATTTATTTATGCTGTCAAATCCAGCAATATTTGTAATAAAAATTTATATTTTAGGGTTGGTTAATGGAGAAAGGAGGTATGATGCCGCAACTACCAAATGAAACCAGATGGAATTCTCAGTTAAAATACATAAAAACCTATTTGTCAAATTACTCTTTATATATAGAAATAAGAGGAGAGCATATTGAAGACATTGATCACAACATCGGAAAATTGATAGATAACTTATCTATACAGAGAGAGGCACTCAATTTACAGTCACAACTCTTACTTGTTGGAAATGCTCTAGATAAGGTGTTTATATTATGCAGTTAAAATTACTTAACTTTAAATACCAATATTAATTTCCAAGATATTTTATACTTATAGTGCACATTTTATTTACAGAATCCTGTACTAAAGCACTACTAATAAATAATTAAAATACACTTCATTTTATGTGTTGTAACTTGTAACACCAAAAAATAAATTCTAACAATGCATAATTCTAAATGTTTACCTGTAGAGGTTTTCATTCAGCCATATATAACTTTACAGTTTTTATTTTTTCTGTTACAGTTGCAGGCTGATAATACAACATTATCTGATGCTGTTGAAATTTGGCTCAATTTAATCCAAGATGAAAAATTAGCTCCATTCAAAGAAGATATTATTAAGAGATTTAAAAAAGATAAGGAGCCATGTCGTCTTTGGGCAAATATAACTGACCCAAAGTATGGAGGTAAATAGGACCTAAATGCTTAACTACTATCAATATATAAAACATAGGTAACTCAACTGTATGGGCAGAAGAGTTTTCTCTAATCTGAATCAAATCATCTGGCATTGCCATATTAGATAACAATTAGCATAAATTAGATACCATAACATAAATTATATAATCTATATTATTAGCTTTATTTTTGTTTCCACACAGTTCTATTATTTTTCAGGACAAAAACTGAATAGAGTTCAAGAAGAAGAAGCTGAAGAATGGCTGACTGAAATAAATTCAGAATACATGGCAGGATATTATGCATTCCGCTTAAAAGACGCACTAATTTTTCCTCCTTATTTATTCAAAGATCGTATAGTGAGCTTTACATCAGCTAGTAATTGGTGGAAAATTGTTGAAATGAAAGAAAAAAAGATGAGGTTACCATTAGGTTTTGCTAAATTTATGAGATCTATTCATAGTTGTCTGGCCAGTTCTGGATCATTGGAAAGATTTTTTTCAACATTTGGCTTGGTATGGAGTAAAATGCGAAATAAGTTAGAGAAAGAAAAGGCAGAAATGTTGGTTTGAATCTATGGCCACCTAAGGTCAAAAGATGCTGAACATACTGATCAATAATCAATATTAGGTACCACTTAAATTATTTAAATTATAAAGCTGAAAAGAAACAGGATTTATTTTTAGATATAGGTAGCCAATTAGTAGATAGATAAATTAAATACAGTACAGTGGAACCTCAATATACAAACACATCTCTATTCGAACAAATCGGTATATGAACAACTTTTTTGAGAAAAAATTGTCCTTGTATACGAACCATTCCCTCATATCTGAACCGAAAGAAGCCGGTCAGTGACTCCTGTTCCAAACAATAATCTCCCTCCTCCACCCCACCTTCCTCTCCAGCTTCCACTTAGGCCATCATCACTCCTTAGCAAAGGTAAAGTTCAGGTTAAATTTTCATTTATTTGTATAATATTGCATTATTTATTGTTGTTACAGGTTTCATGTATGATTTTATGCATGTAAGTCTTATTTTACAGGTTTAATTAACCAATATTTTGACTTAAAAATGTTTCGTAAGGGGTAACTTTTGGGGGTCTGGAACGGATTAATCCAATTTACATTATTTCTTATGGGAAAAATTGGTTCAATATACAAACAATTCGATATCAGAACAACCCTCAGGAACGGATTAAGTTCGTATATTGAGGTTCCACTGTATTAGATATAAAGTTCATAATGAAACATGTCAAATAAATAGTTTCTGGAAATTTTAGTTTATATTGGCCTTATCACATTAATTATAGTTTATAGTAGTTAATATATAAGACTGCATAATCATATTATAAAAAATGGCAAGTTAAAAATAAGCTCATGAGAAGTATATTGATGTGGGTTTTTAGTCTTGGGTTTTTGGGTACCAACCCTGCTAACACTGAACCCTGAGGGACACCACCACCTACATCCAACCACCCCGATTCCTTACCATTAACAACAACCCTGTTTCCTGGCACAAAGCCTTTCCTCTAACCAGTTAGCTACCTGACTGCATATACCATGCGCTTTAACCTTTGCAATTAAACTTCTATGCAGAACTGTATCAAATGCTTTTTTAAAGTCTAAATAAATAATGTCAGCCACTCTGTGCCTAATGGATTCACACATTATTTTGTTATAAAACTCTAACAAATTAGTTAAACAAGATTTATGGTGTCAAAACTCATACCAACTACTATTAATCAAATCTCGACTTTCTAAGTGATCAATGATACGATCCCTAACTATGGATTCCAAAAGTTCACTGACAATTGACATTAAGCTAATAAGCATATAATTGCTAGCTACTATGCAGTTGCCTTTCTACCACCCAGATTCATGACCATTTTGAATGACTCTTTATTCTCTATCTTCTAACCATTTTTCTACCCAATTTATAACTGACATCAATATCTCATAAGCTTTTAATTTATATACAAGTCTCCTATATGGAACCTTGTCAAATGCTTTACTAAAATCCAAATTAATAATCATTCCATTATCTACTTGATCAGTTACAAATTCTAAAAAATCTAAGAAATTAGATTAGACAAACAAGATCTTCCTGATCTAAATCCACATTATGAACTTGAAATAAGATTAAAATTTTCCAAATGATCCTGAATATTATTCTTTATAATTCTTTCTAGTATCCATGCCTTTCTCTCTGACAGAAAATAAATAACAATTGTAAATGGAGTCAAATCTACAGAAAAAGAGGTGATTAGTAGAGTGCTGCAAGGTACAGTACTGGAACCAATACTATTCATTATAATGCTAAACAATATAAACTAACTTAGGAAGCTCTCTCTTGTCATTCACGGATGATACCAGAATACTAAGACCAATTCCAGAAAAAGAAGACCGTGTAGAGCTACAAAATGATCTACAAACTATATATGCATGGGCAAATGCAAACAATATGGCCTTCAATGAAGACAAAGGTAAAATTAGTGTGTTTGACCCTACTCCGCTACAAAGTTGAAAATATGTTTTTCCAATGGTTTTTGATGCGTTTTGAATGATTTTGACCTTCATTTCTATCGGAAAACAGTAGTTTTTAAGATATCACCCCCTTATCCAACGATAATGGGGGACCCCCAGTAGGAACCCAGGGTTTTGGGTATGGGGAAAACAAAAACTATTAATTTCCAATAGAAATGAAGGTCAAAACCATTCAAAACACATCAAAAACCATCGGAAAAACATTTTCACCAAACCTAACCTAAATCGCGGAATGAATAGCCACTACACTCTGAAGCCATGACTACAGTGATTTCAAATCATGCGGCATCATCACTGATGCGATATGGGGCTGTGATTGGTTAACATGAACAAAGAACTAATACGCATGACTGTGACATCATGCGCATGCCTACTGACGATGAGTAACCAACATACGAACACACAGGAGTTCTCTGAGAAAACTTGCAACATAAACATTCCAACTTAGAAAAAATGTAGGGCCTCCCCAGAAACTATTGCGACTTCCTCGGAAACTATTCATTTGCAACGAAAGTGTTATAGAAGAAAAGTGTCTTAGAATTGTCTAAACTATCGGAAAAACATTTTTTTAATTATCAAAACAAGTAGGGTCAAACACTCTAATAATACCAAGACAAATTTGAACTAAGTATAGACCAAATAAATGCCTAAAAGAACAATTCAACTACACTGGACCCACAGGAAAAGATATTGTACAAACTGATCAATGATCATGTAAGGGATCTAGGGGTTATATTATCTGAAGATGCAACATTCAACAGGCACATTGACAAAATAACCTCATCATGCAAACAACTAATAGGATATATACTGAGGACATTCAGAACTAGAGAGAGTATGACCATGCTTACCCTGTGGAAATCACTTGTTCTTCCACGCATCAACTATTGCTCTCAATTATGGTTTCCCCATAAACAGAATGAATTACAAAAATTGATGGCCTACAAAAACCTTTACTTCATATATTAACCTGATGAGCAACAGGCAAAACAAATTAAACAACTGGGATAGGCTCAGAGACCTTGACCTTTATTCCATAGAGAGGTTTGAGAGATACATCCTGATCCACACCTGGAAAATTCTAGAAGGGCTTTTAGTTGCCCCCAATACTGAACCAATTGTGCTCACCTCGACAAGAACTGACAGAATGTGTCAAAAATATCACCTCCCACCAAACAGCCTGAGAAGGATTCAAACCTTCAATATAATAGTATCTCTAGGTAGGGTTCTCGCCTGTTTAACTTCTTGCCTCAGTACCTTAGAGATATAAGTGCAGTCCCAGTAGGTACTTTTAAAACACATTTGAATATGTTTTTAGCCAATGTACCCGACCAACCCACAGTGCCAGGGTATTCCTCTACCAAACCAGCCCTCACAAATTCAATAGTGGACCAAATCGTGGCAGAAGCAAGAGAAAAGAAGGGTGGCGACTACGTTATGGACCCGCCTCAGCAGGCGCTGGTCGACTTCGTAAGGAGCAGCGCACCCTTGAGGCAGAAGCGCTTCAAGGTAAATCTTTCCTACCAATGATGTTAATAAACTGACAGGCCTATAATTTCCTGTCAAATGAATGAGATAGTTTGTAAATTGATAATGCATTTTCTTTGCTTCGGTTGTGTGGGCTACTTTGGTTGCTCTATGGATAGCTGTATGTCAGTGGGCTGATTTGAGATCGATGTTTTGCACAATTTTATTATGAAATATAGCTCATGACTTGGATAACCTCCATCACCCCGAGTGGGTTCATATTTTCCAAATGAAATGTACTGTAATCATATTTTTAAGCATTAACTACACACTCAATTTCTTTGTGCAATTTGTCAATTTTTCCAGTCATAATAACAACTATTGCCAAAAGTGACTAGCCTAAGCCTTGGCGTAATCCTTTTGTTTGGCTATAATAATAATATAGGCTTGCTCCTACATTCAATTTCTTTTTCGGTAATCATGCAGTTTACGATCAGATTTAAAGTCAAAATAAAAATTTCCCAACAATAAAACGCATTCTTTACTTAATTTAATATGATACAAGTCTGAAATATTGTTAACCCTAGACTGCATAGGCGAGTCATCGTGCATACTGGGTTCAGTTGGACCCAGGGCCGCCGAGAGGGCGGGGAAGCCGGGTTAAATCCCCGGGGCCCGGAAAGAGGGGGGATAAAATCTAAAAATATTAATAAAGCAATTGATTAAATAACAGAGAGGAACTATAATTAATGAACATACATTTTATAGAGATTATCATAGTCAAACTGAAACAGATAAAATATTACCTGCGGCCCACCAATGCCCGAGACCGACTGACAGATCTGGGAATCATTGTAATTGAAAGCCAGTTAGCCCGTACTACTAACTTTATGATGTATTTGAATCTGATCATATCCCATTTGTTGTAGGGCTTGACTGTATGGTAGCACCTGACTTAGACAATGACTGTGATAATACTGATTACTACAGGGGCGTACGGAAGGGATGGGGCGACAGAGGCGGTTTGGGCCTTGTACCAGCGTCTATTGATGTGCTTATCTCTATAACTATGTATTAAAGTTTGTACATACAGTTACAGAGATAAGCAGGTTTTGTTTTAGTTTGTATATTTTATAGTAAGAATACATTTTAAATTATTACGAATTTATTCCATATGCATTAACATAAAATATTATTAAACCTGTCATCCCAGGCCAGTGTTACCAAGTAAAAAATTGAAAACCCGACAAATCATGCTTAAAAACCAGCCCAAAAACAGCGAATATATGAGCTCAATACGAATCATCTTTCAGTATCCCAAAAACTGGCAAATTGATATGCGATAGAAACGCGTTCTTTGAAGAAGAACCACAAGGGGAAAGTATAACGGATTTCGACTTTACGACGGATGATATTACACAAGCCATAGGGAAACTAAAAACACACTCAGCGGCAGGACCGGATAAATGGAATGCCACACTGATCAAAAACTGCAAGAATGCAATCGCTGAGCCCCTATACTGGATATGGAGACGATCACTAGACACGGCAGAAATACCAGGCATCCTGAGGAGCGCGAACATAGTCCCAATATATAAAGGTGGAAATCGATCCGAAGCCAAAAACTATAGGCCAGTATCGCTTACATCCCATCTCACTAAAATATTTGAAAGAATAGTTAGACAGAAAATCTATGACTTTTTGGAAACTCAGAAAAAATTCAATGATAACCAACACGAGTTTCGGTCAGGCAGATCATGCCTATCACAACTAATGGAACACTACAACAACATTATTGATTCGCTTGAAAGTAATGAAAACTACGATGTACTATACACAGACTTTGCTAAAGCGTTCGACAAATGTGACCATGGAATCATAATATATAAACTGAAATATATGGGAATAACAGGAAAATTAGGGAAATGGATACATAATTTTAGGCTGACCATACGTACCGTTTTGAACGGGACAGTACAGTTTTTTTTATGGGTTCTGTCACTGAAGAATAATTGTAAGCTCAATATGTTTATGTACTTACTTTTCCATGAATACAGAATATTACATAACCCCCGTCCCTTTTTTGCCATCCCAATGTCCCGTTTTTGTCTCAAGGAAATATGGTCAGCCTATATAATTTCCTTAGTGAGCGGCGGCAAGTCGTTAAAGTACAAGGAGTATCTTCATCAGAATCAGAGGTCCTCAGCTCGGTACCACAAGGAACAGTATTAGCTCCACTACTCTTCATAATTATGCAACTGACATAGATGAGGACGTTACCAGAGACAGCACAGTAACATCCTTTGCCGATGATACAAAGATCAGTAGAAAAATAAGAAACCCAGAAAACATAGGATTTCTACAAACCGACATAAACAGAATCTACAAGTGGACGGAAGACAACAATATGAAGTTTAACACCGAGAAATTTCAGCTATTACGGTACGGAAAAAGAGAAGACCTAAAATCCATAGAATATTATACCCCAAATGGACAGGAAATTCAAGAGAAATTCCAGAGCAAAAGATTTAGGGGTTGCAACAGTGGCGACTCGTGGGTTTTGGCCGCCCTGTGCGGTAGCCAAATTGGTTACATTTTATTGATTGAGGAACAATGTAATAATGATGAAAATTGAAACCGTGATGATAGACAATAAAAAAAAAAATTTAATAATTCAATTTAAAACATAGAAAACAATATGGTATTTCGTACCATACCGTACCGTAATGCCAGCCTTGGCCAAAATTGGCCGCCCCCCAAAGTGGCCGCCCTGTGCGGTCCGCACACCCCACGCTACGCCACTGGGTTGCAATGACAGATGGCGCGAAATTTGAAACACAAAATAAGATAGCAGTAAACAGAGCAAAGAGAATAACGGGTCAGATATTGAGAACTTTTAAACGAAGGGATAGGAATGTAATGATTCCTTTACCGAAAACCTTGATAATACCCAAATTGGAATACTGCTCGGGCCTAACATGCCCATATAAAAAAGAAGACATTAGACAGCTGGAAGGGATCCAGAGAAGCTTCACAGCCAAGATCAACGGGTGCAAAGAACTAGATTACTGGGAAAGGTTACGCGAACTAGACCTATATTCACTGGAAAGGAGAAGAGAGAGATACACCATTATTTACACTTGGAAAATAATGGAGAAACTAGTCCCTAATCTTACTCTGAACCCTATAACTCCCCAAACAACGGTGGAAAGTAGAAACGGTAGACTGTGTCGTATTCCCAAATTGAAGGCGAGACAGGGAACACCCTTAACCCTGAAAGGAAATAGTTTTGTAGTGAGAGGACCAAAACTGTTTAATCAGTTGCCCAAAGACCTAAGAAACACGAAGGGAGTTGCAGTGGACATCTTCAAAAGAAGACTAGACGCCTGGCTCAGAACAATCCCCGATGAGCCGGGCGTACCTGGCTGTGTGAGGTGGAGAGCACAAGAAACCAACTCACTACTTCACCACGCCAACTCGAGAGGAGGGGCGACAAGTTTGACCTTCGCGAAATGAGGAATCATCGCGCGGAACCTTTGTAAGGTTGTAAGGTAAGGCAATGTGTATATGTATATATATATATATATATATATATATATATATATATATATATGGATCTTTTCCAAAATCAGAACCGTTCTTTATAATTAGAAAGTTACATTATTATGTGGTTTTGCGTGCCGAGTTCAAAAAGTTATTCTGTTTTTGGATGAATGAAAAATAAAAAAGTTATCTCATGGTTTACCTTTTAGGGGCCACATTGAGAAATTTGGTTCTATCCACAGTGGAAACTTTATAATGGCTTTGGAATTTATTGCTGAATTTTACCCTTTTCTGGCGGAACATATTAAAAAATACAAAAATCCAGGAAAAGGTCAGACCTCATACTTGTCTTCGTTTACATGTGAGCAATTCATCAAACTAATGGCTGACAAAGTTACCAAACAAATAACTGAGGAAGTGAAATGTGCGAAGTACTATTCCATTATTGTGGACTCCACTCCAGACATATCACATGTCGATGAACTTGCAGTTATTCTGAGATAGGTAAAAGAAGACGGGCATCCCGTAGAGCGATTTTTGACATTCCTTCCCAGCGTAGGCCACAAATCAGAGCAGCTTTTCAACTCAGTTTCCAGCATATTAAAAATGCATGAGCTCGACATTGCAAACTGCAGAGGACAGTCGTATGATAACGCTCCCAACATGTCAGGGACTTACTCTGGCTTGCAAGCCAGAATAAAAGAAGTGTCCCAGTAACAGTTTACGTATCCTGCTCTGCACACTCATTAAATTTGATTGGACGGTGTGCAGCAAGTTGCTGTAAGGAAGCCATTGATTTTTTTGCGCTTCTCCAAAATCTTTACGTGTTCTTCACTGCCTCCACTCACCGTTGGGAAATACTACAAAATCATTTTACCAAATCTGAAAATGTAACGCTAAAGAACTTATCAGACACTCGATGGTCAGCCCATGAAGAAGCGTGTAGGAGTCTCAATAAAGACTGGGAAGAGGTTATAGAGGCACGTCCATTGAAGAAGATGAATCAGAAAAGCCTTGCACACGCAATGAAGCATCAGGCTACCTCAATCAAAT
This sequence comes from Bathynomus jamesi, assembly GCA_023014485.1. Classification (NCBI taxonomy): domain Eukaryota; kingdom Metazoa; phylum Arthropoda; class Malacostraca; order Isopoda; family Cirolanidae; genus Bathynomus; species Bathynomus jamesi. Next base: position 642,462 of record JAJOZX010001956.1, on the reverse strand, counting down.
GCAACGCCTTGAAACTACAATTCTTTCTTTAATAAGGGGTGACATTCTGGAAAGGTTCAATGCTACTAGTAAACAGCTCCATGCAGTTAACATTGATCTTGGTGTCGTAGCAGAACTGTATGCATCATTGACATTCTATGTAAAAGATGCAAGACACAACTTCGACTTTTATGAAGAAGCAGTAATTAAGAAATCATCTATCCGCGAAGATGAAATTACAATGAAAAGAAAAAAGAAAAGAAAACTTCGAGTCGACGAAACTCGCGAAGGCCAGGTAGAATTAAATGGACGGAGGAACTTCTTCATTGGTACTTATCTTGTGGTGCTTGACAGATTATTGTCGGAATTAAACCGTCGCAAAGATGTGTATGAAAACCTCCATGCACGGTTTGCATTTTTTACAAAAGTCACCACCTTGAATCCGACAGATATAACCACCAATGTTATTAAGCTTTGGGAATTTTACGAAGATGACTTGGCGGAAGCATTTGTTAATGAGTGTCTTCATTTCCGTGGGTTTCTTCTGAATTTGGAGGAAACTCCTATGAGTATTCTTGAGATGAGTGAAATGATCCAAGCAAAAGGATTAAAAGAAGTTTACCCATATGTTGATATTGCGCTCAGGATCTTCCTATGTACGCCGGCTTCCAACTGTTCTGCTGAAAGATCTTTTTCTGTACTGCGACGACTAAAGAACTACCTACGGTGAGTGATGTCAGAAAATCGTCTCAACTCTTTAGCTATCCTTAGTATTGAATCGGAACTCACGAGAGCTCTTAGCTATACAGATCTTATTGACTCCACTTCTCAGCAATCTCGGCGGAAACTGCTTTGAGTATTCTACAACGGTCGATTTCGTAACTAAACATAAAGATCGTAAAGATAACCTACAATGCATTTCTGTTCACACATTTAACCCTTTCATGCCGTATGGGCGCAAATGAGACCATCAAATTTTATGAGATTTTAGTCATTCTGGAGATATAACACAAGTGTTTTTTGTGGTATGAAAAGTAAACGAAAATCAGGTATGAAAGGGTTAAGGGATTGTATATATATATATATATATATATATATATATTATTGTATGCTTACTTCTTACTTCAACTCCCAGGTAGTCAGAGCTGGGCAGTATTTAAATACATTTGTATTTAAATACATTTGTGTATTTAGAACTGTATTTATAAATACATTGTTTTTCATGTATTTAAATATAGTATTTAAATACTTTAATGAGTATTTAAATACAATGTATTTAAATACTCAAAATATAAAAATGTAAATACTTTTACTGGTTTAATACACGTTCTGTACTAGCACAGTACGACGCGTCGACAGTGTAGTACAGCATGGTTCATGTTTCAACGTGTCAGTTCAATCAGTTGTGTGCCACTCTTAGTCGAAAGCGGTTGATTTCTTTATCGTGTGCGTGTCATGGCTTAGTGAATTAGTGAATGCATATGTTAAAATTTGTATGTATTTAAAATGTATTTACAAATGTATTTAAATACAATTGATGTATTTTGTATTTAGTATCTAAATACATTCGTAAAATGTATTTAGTATTTAGTATTTAAATACATTTCTCCCATGTATTTAGTATTTAGTATTTAAATACATTCAATGTATTTATTGCCCAGCTCTGCAGGTAGTTAGTTAGCCTGTCAGTGGAGCCAGCCTCCTTCGCCACTCCACCCTTTCCAGCAGCACTCCCGTTTCCCCGAGCTCCTGCATGCTGGGCAAGTCGTATCTTCGCAAGCTCTTCTTACTTCGTCCCTCCATCTCCTTCTCGGTCTCCCCCGCGGTCTTCTGCCATTCCCTGGTCTCCACTCCCAGCACCTCCTCGCATTTCTCCCCGCCTCCATTCTCTCCAAGTGACCCAACCATCTCAATTTGGCAGCATCGATTTTTCTCAAAATCGGCGTTACTCCCACATTGGCTCTTATTTCTTAATTTCTTATCCTATCTCTTCGCGTCTTTCTCAGAATAGTCCTCAATAGTCCTCAACGGTCTCATTTCTGCCGCCTGAATTCTACTTCGATCCGCCATGCGCATTTTCCAGTGTTACGACCCATAAATCAGTATTGGTGTTAAAACTGTTTCGAAGATTTTTTTCTCAGTTCCAAGGGACATACGTTCATCTCTCAGTAGCGGATATAACATTCCGACATTTTTACCAAACTTTGCAATTCTTTCAGTTATTTCTTGCATATTATCACTTTCTTTAGTAAACATACTCCCTAAATATTTAAATTTTTCAACATTTCTTATTTCCTTATCTCCTATTTGACCTCCATATTCTCCTTCTTCTCTTCGACATACACTTAATATTTCTGTCTTTTCTACATTCATTTCCATTCCCCCCTCCTTCAAACATTCATTCCAATCAACTAAAGCTTGTTCTATATCTTCTCTCTCTCTGTCGTCTAGAATGCTATATCATCCGCCTATGCCATTATTCCATTATTATTATCAGTGGCGGCTCGTGACTAAACATTCTAGGGGTGCTGTCTCTAAGAATGGGTTGAAATAATTACTGAAATAAAAGGATGAGCATTGAGCAATGAATAAAAGTTTCAAAAGTTATTGAAAAAGTTATTCAGTGAGCTCATCCTTGATTATTTCAATTGTAAATAAAAAATTTAGGGGTACTGCAGTTCCGCAGTGCCTACCGACGAGCCGCCACTGATTATTATTCATTTCATGACTTCGCTTGAAACTTACAATGACTGTGTCCATGTAGGCTATAAACAGGAGTGGTGATATAACACTGCCCTGCTTCACCCCTGTTCTAACTTCAAACCACTCATCATTTTTGTGTCCAGTCCCTACTTTGCATTCGCTAACTTGATACAAACTTTTCAAAGCCCTAAGTGTTCCCCTTACCCAGGGCCGGATTAAGACCTTTAGAGGCCCTAAGCACTTAAAAGATTTTGGTGCCCCATATATATGTAATTCAAAATATAAACAAAAATAAACCATAAAATAAAATTTTATTTTTTGAAATGAAACAAAACTTACAGTAAGATGGAAAATAATGTTTATTTTTGTATACTTCCACTTCATTTATATTTGAAAAGTTTTCTCCTACTTTTTTTAATTGCAAAGTCTTTGATCAGATCCTCAAAACTAATCTTACGTAACACATCTGCTTCTATACTTAGTAGAGATAAGGCATCCAGCCTGCCTTGTTGCATAGTTGTTCTGTTGGTATTTTTAATATACTTCAACTGAGAAAATGAACGCTCAGCTGAGCAATTTGTGACCATTAATGTTAAAAATATACGAAAGGCAATTTCTACATTTGGGAAGGCACACTCAATATTGTCTTCTACAATTATTTTATAAAGTTCAGCATGACTGAATCTTGTTTTTACATTTACTATAGCACACGAAAATATTTAATCTATATGTATTTTTAATATGGCGCTCAAAGATTTGATATAAACAAAATAATAACGCAAAGCGTAAAGTGTGTGATTACAACGAAATATATTTATTCTCTCAAAAGGGTTGTTGTTCACTACAAATTCAAACAATGAAAAAAAATAAATACTCTATATGAATATATATAATTCAGTTTTCAACAGCTTATAGGCTATAAGCCGCGATTATAATAGTATAATAAATCCATGGTAAATCCGACAATGGAAAATTTCTGTGGTGCCCCCCTTCCCTTGATGCCCTAAAGCACGGGCTTATTTTGCTTAATGGTTAATCCGGCCCTGCCCTTACCCCATAATCTCCTCTAAACATCTCCACATTCTTCCTCTGGGCACTGTATCGAATGCTTTTTTAAGATCTATGAATTTACATAGATGTTAGTATTAAATTCCCATGCCTTTTTTATAACAGAACTGAGCCAAAAATAAGATCTACCGTACTTCTATCTTTTCGATAACCATGCTGTTCCTCTCCCAACCTTGCTTCAATTATTTGCCTTGCTCTTTTTTCTATTATCTTTCATAAAGTTTTGTTTATGATTAATAAGCGATATTCCCCTATAATTCTCACATCTACCTGAGCCACCCTTTCCTTATATATTGGGACGATGATTGTTTTTCCCCAATCACCGGGACTTGACCTTCTCTCCAATATTTATTCAACAGGTTTCGAATTTGTTCGTTCATGGCTCATGGCTTCGCCTCCCTCCTTTATAAGTTCAATCGAAACTCATCCACTTCCATTCACTTTCCATTCTTCATTTTATTAATAGCCTCTTCCATTTCTTCTCTGGTAATAATTACCTGTTCTGCTAATTCCTGGTATATTCCATCCGCTTCCTCCACTTCTTCTTCTGGATCTCCATTCAATAGATCTTTAAAATAATCTGACCATCGTCTATTAATTGCTCCAGGTTCCACTATCACATTTCCCGCTTCATTTTTAATACTGTATACTTTTTTCTTTTCCTTCCTATAAGATTTACAAGGCTATAAATCAATTTTTTGTTTCCTTTCTCATCTTCTCTCAACTTTTCTCCCAATTCCCTCAGTGCCACTTGTTTTGCCCTTTTCTTCTCCCTCTCAGCTTCATGCTTGCACAATTCCCGTCTTGATTCCTGTGTACGTTGCCTCAACCACTTCCTTGTTTTATAGTTTTTCTGTTTTACTGCGCCTCTCACTATATCTGTCCACCATGGCGTATGTCTTCTTCTTCCTCCCCCCACCCACTCAGTTCCCAAAATCTCCTCCGCAACCCTCTTAACACAATCTCTCACGGTTTCCCATTTATTGTTTTCCTCCGTCTCAGCTATATTTCTTTCAAGTTCCTCTCTGAATCTGACTCTAATGTTCTTATCCTGCAGTTTCTTTTTCTTAATACCTTCCTCTCTCCTCTTTTGTTGCTACTATTTTCTGCATTTTCAAATCTGCTGTCAGTAATCTTTGGTCGGCGTCTAACGTAACCCCTGGTATCACCTTGACGTTTCGAACAATTCTCTTATCGGAGCATATAAAGTAATCTATGATGGATCTTTGGTCAAAGTTTCCTGTCACTTGGTTCCACCTTATCTCGTAAACTTATGGGTCTCCTGGTGTTTGAAAAATCCGTTCATGAGCTTTAGTTCGTTCCTTACACAGAAATCTATTAGTTTCTCTCCCTCTGCATTTCGGTTCTGTTCTCCGAAAGGTCCAATTACCTGCTCCACTCCCTCCCTCTCCATTCCCACTCTACTATTGAAATCTCCCATAAGCAATCCCACCTCCTCTCCTCTCACTTCATAATTGTCATCTAATAGTTCTATGAAGTTGGTCTTCTCCTCTTCACTATGCCCCTGTTGTGGCGCATAACCTGGTAGAGAATAATATTATATGTTTTATTCCTAATTCTCAACTTACATTCCATTAGTCTTTCGCTTATTAATTCTACAGTCTGTATGTTTGAGGACAATCTCGGTCCAGTAATCATTGCCACCCCGTGCATCCTCCTCCGACCCTCCTCCACTCCTCTGTACATGAGCACATATCCACCCCCCAAGTATTATATATATATATATATATATATTATATATATATATATATATATATATAATATATATATTTATTATGACATATATTATGATTGTTATAAAGATATCTTATATATTGATATATTTTGCTAGAGTAAATGCCTAAACCATTTAACTGCATCTTACTGAAAACCCTTATATCACATCAGGGCCGGATTTAGGAGTGGGAAAAGTGGGCAGCTGCCCATGGGCCTCCACATCTTGGGGGCCTCCACATATTGACAAGCCATTATCAAAAGAAAAAACCCGAAACTAGAAAAACCCGATAGATGATCAACAAAAAACACGCGCATCCAATACCACTGTAGTACATAAACTTTTACCAATTACTATTTGTTGTGTACTGATATTATTTTGTTTTTATTACTCTTTTAGGCCTACTCTCACTATAATGGAATACCCGAGTAACCCGAGGCTTTCATTTTTTGCAGAATGAGTGGAATGGACAGACACAAGAGTGCACGATGTTTTGAAAGTGTATGTATGTTAATTATATTATGAATCTTATGGATGACTTCATTATGTCTTCCCTAAGGTAGGGGGGCCTCCACACGTCTAAATCCGGCTCTGTATCACATAACTATTTATTGTTAAATGGTAACTTCGTAAGTGTCCGAAGGGCGGCCAAATCATACTGATTTGGCGCCCTTGGCGCCAGGAGACCTAAATCCGTCCCTGCACATAATAATAATGTAACTTTCTAGATATAAAGAACGGTCCGGATTTTGGAAAAGAGCTAGCTATATATATATATATTATATCATATATTATATTATTATTGTATATTACATTATTATTATATATTATACTTTATTTTATCACACTATTGTAACATCTAAAGAGGTTATATTATTGTACAGATAGTTTTTTAATTTTGTCTCAGATTTCCGTGCTCGAAGAGTTAACACATTGTTTCTTTATTTGCAGGTATAGTACAATGAGTGATCGAGATAAACTTTTCCGTTTACTCGTTCATCATATCGTGTTGAACAGCATTTATATTATTGTACGAATGAGCGCGTAGAAAAGCGCTCCAAGAGAAAAGTTTGTATTCGATGTAATTATTCTACATCTGCGTTTCGGGGTACTTGGCTGGACCGTGCACATATCTCACCGAGCCAGAATCTTTTGTTTTGCCACGATTTTTTTGAAGAAGTCTTTCAACCAGCGTGGTGTCCAATACTATCTAGGCATTTCCTCAGAAAACTGCAATGAAGTGGCAGTCATTTTGGCCTGAAGTGTGCGAGAATTAACTGCTTAATCAGGAACCCATCGGTGGCTCAGGCATTGCTCGTTATTTGTTTCAAGCACACTTTTCTGACCGAGATACCCGCCTGCATCACTTCCTTATCGAGGCAGCTAAACTGTACCCTCCACCACCTCTCCAGTATGGTAAAAAAATTAGGCCGAGTCGGATATCGCAGAAGTAGGGTTAGGTTATATTAGGTTAGGCTTGTTTACGTTATATATATATATATATATATATATATATATATATATCATGAATAAAACCACGAAGGGAAAAGAAACACAAAGGGGTGCTCAAGCGCTTTCGTCTAATGACATCCTCAGGAACACTGAGGATGTCATTAGACGAAAGCGCTTGAGCACCCCTTTGTGTTTTTTTCCCTTCGTGTTTTATTCATCATAAATATTTTTCACGTGTCAGTTTCGTGAAATATATATATATATATATATATATATATATATATATATATAAAAATTCATAAAGCTTTAGTTACCCTAAATTCATATTACACCGAGAGCAATTTTAGTTTTTCAATTTAAAATATAGTCTACTTTATTATATTTCTAAAGTTTGATAAGATTTAGTAACAACACTAATATAATATCTTACCTATTAAATAATATCTTTATAATAAAGTTTAGTAGAAACTGGACAGCCTAAGTTAAGCTAAACTTAAAAAGGACTTTATTGTCCTCGATTTTTGTGGTGCTTGAAATGCATCTAAAAAGTAATTTACAACTGAACTGGATACTTAAAAAATGCTAGTTGTTTATGCATATATGTATATTATATATATATTCATGTGTGTGGTGTGTGTGTGTCTGTCTGTACACACAGACTGTGCACGGTCCGTTTGTAACGTGTGTAACATAAAAGTTTCTCAGGGAACCAGGGCTCTTCATTTTGAGGTAATTATGAATTTATACATAACTTTATGGTTCGGCTCCATTTTCTCTAAATTACTTCAATTTACCTCAGACTTTTTCCAATAAATTTTTCAAAAATTTTCTTAGATTTACCTTAATTAAATTTAGCTCAGATTGCCCCAAATTACTCAATCTAAGATAATTACCTCAAAAATGAGAGCCCTGCAGAAGACCATTCCTTCGGTTTTTATTCATCATATATATTATATATATATATATATATATATATGGGATGAATCCTTGTTTTTTTGCATCATATATATATATATAATATATATAATATATATATATATGATACACACATTTATGCAGGGCCGGATTTTCCAATAGGCAACATAGGCCATTGGCCTAGGGCCCACCAGTAACTGGGGGCCACTGGGGACCTCCTACAATCCCTTGACACAAACAGTATCATTGACAAATTTGCCATAGAAAAAAGCAGGAAAAAGTCATTTTGAACTTCACATAGTTGTGCTTGCAAAATTTATTATGCTTCAGTTTCATTGTATTTTTCCATTATTCCTATGTGTAAGATGTACATGATATGGAACTTGATTTACTTTGATGTACTTGATATGGAACTAATTTGATTAAAAATTATTAATGTGTAATGTATTACTTTATGTTGTAATTCTTATTGCAAAATTTATTATGCTTCAATTTGACTGTATTTTTTTTCCATTATTCCTTTGTGTAAGAATAAGTTGTACATGATATAAAACTAATTTGAATAAAATTATTGATGTGTTACATTATGTTGTAATTCTTTTTTTTTTTACATTACAATATTACGATATATATATATATATATACATTCAACTGCAAAGAACACGCAGTATAAATAACGTAAAGAACGACGCTTGTATAGGAGATATTCCGCGCAAGACGAGAAAGAGAAAACAACAAATGAAAAAATGAAGTACCACCTGGGAATCGAACCCGGGATCTTCCGATTGCCGGTCAGACGCGATAACCACTACACCATGGACTTCACTCTTCCAAATGTCGTAATTCCTCTACATACTCGCAGAAACCAATGCCCCAAGGGGGCACCTCCCGCTTGCCGTATCATTATATACATTCAACTGCAAAGAACACGCAGTATAAATAACGTAAAGAACGACGCTTGTATAGGAGATATTCCGCGCAAGACGAGAAAGAGAAAACAACAAATGAAAAAATGAAGTACCACCTGGGAATCGAACTGATAAGGTTTGGTCTAGGGCCCACAAGCAAGTAAATCCGGCCCTGCATATATCATATATATACATATATGATATGATATATATATATATATATATATATATATATATATATATATATTAGTGGTGGACCGGATGTCAGTTTTTCATCATCTGCGGATCTTTAATTTCAATATCCACGGATGCGGATATTTAGTTATTCATAATTCTATATTATATTGATAGATTATATGACAATTTTTCAAATTTCGTGATATTACTATTATGGCAGGCAGTGCATAAGAATTAATATTAATGTTTTCATTATGATAAAAATAATAACTTTCTCAAGAGTTTCAGCCACAGAAAATTGAATGAAACAAGTTTCATTGAATTTTCTGTGTTACCAGCTATTTATATTTTGAGGTTTATATATTTGTTTGTTCATTAATAATACTTTACATGAAATGTGCATGACTGGGCCTTATAAGCTACTTTATAAGCTAATTTAATTGTAAATTGCATAATTTATTAGAGGTAATATCCGCAGTGAGAAGTGCGGATGCGGATGTTAAAAATTATGCGGATGCGGATATCCGGTCCACTACTAATATATATATATATACAGTGGAACCTCGCTTAACGAGCATAATTCGTTCCCGAATTGTGCTCGTTATGCAAAATGCTCGTTAAGCAAGGCAATTTTTTCCATAGGAATCAATGTAAAATATGATAATGCGTTCCATGCTTAAAAAATACTTAAAATAATATTTATAATGATATTTAAAGGCGTTTTTTAAATTATTATTGCATGAAATGAAAAGATTATTAATAAAAATTAACCCAAAAGAGAATGTAAATAATTAGTAAACGGTGAAATTTATAAATAACTTACGAAGAGAGAAGGTGCTCCTGACGCACGCAAAGGAAATGAAGAGACAGGGGAGGAGGAGAGGGTTATTGAGGGGAAGGAGGAGAATCGTCTTCGTTCAATGCAATAACATTCTCGACGAGCTCACAGTCACTAGCTTTAAATTTTTTAGAGGCACTTTCACTTTCTTTTGGATCCTTTTTCACGAGGAAACTGTCTAGAGACATTTGTTTTTGTCTACGCTTTAAATTTTGACGAAATATTTTGCTCGTTAAGCAAAGTGTCGCTCGTTATGCAAGGTAATTTTCCCCCATTCTTTTGGCTCGTTATACGAATTTCTCGTTATACGAGGCACTCGTTAAGCGAGGTTCCACTGTATATATATATATATATATATATATATATATATATATATAAAATAGCTACACCTTTATACTGGATATGGAGAAGATCCCTAGACACTGGAAAAATACCGAGCATCTTGAAAAGAGCAAACATTGTCCCTATACTTTATATAAAGGAGGGGACAGATTGACGTCCCACCTCACCAAAGTATTTGAAAGAATAGTTAGAGAAAAATTTATGATTTCTTGAAAACGCTGGAAAGATTCAACGAAAATCAGCACGGATTCCGATCAGGTAGATCATGCCTATTACAACTAATAGAACACTACAACAATATCCTAGATGCACTGGGAGACAACTACGATGTCATATACATGGATTTTGCTAAAGCTTTCGACAAATGTGATCATGGTATAATAGCACATAAAATGAAATATATGGGAATAACAGGCAAAGTGGGAAAATGGATCTACAACATCCTCAGAGAACGTCTATAGGTCCTCAAAATTCAAGGTATATCATCATCAGAATCGAAGGTACGCAGCTCAGTACCACAAGGCACAGTACTGGCCCCAGTCCTGTTCATTAGCATGCTAACAGACATAGGCAATGGAGTAAACAGCAACAGTATAGTAACATCCTTTGCAGACGATACAAAGATCAGCAGAAAAATCAGCGATGCAAATGAAGTGGAGGCATTGCAGAGGGACATGAACAAAATATACACATGGTCAGAAGATAACAACATGACATTTAACACCGAGAAATTTCAGCTCTTGAGATATGGTAGAAACGAAGAACTTAGACTACATATTATGCTCCAGATAGATAGGAAATTCAGAGAAGCACGAAATCGGTCGATTTGGGGGTAATAATGACCGATGATGCAAAATTCGAAAAAAAAATCAGATAGCGACAAATAAGGCAAAAAGAGTCGCCGGACAGGTACTAAGAACGTTCAAAAGAAGGGACAGGAGAGTAGATTCCCCTGCTAAAAACACTGATTATACCAGAACTCGAATAGTGCTCACTCTTGACGTCTCTATATAAAAAGAAAGAAACTAATACACTAGAAGAAACGCAAACACATTTCACAGCAAAGATTGATGGCTGCAGAGCTCAACTATTGGGAAAGACTACTAAACTAAATTTGTACTCCCTGAAAAGAAGGAGAGAGGTACACCGTAATCTACATAGGGAAAAAGATAAAAAAATTGGTACCAAACCTCAAACTAAACCTACGAGGGCCCCTCAATATATTTTGCCCGACCTGTTTTTTTTTCTTTCCAAGTTTCCTTGTAAGTTCCAGAAATTTTGTACACAAGTAGTTACATACCTTTTTTACGGCTTTCCTCCACCTCGAAACAAGGGCCTTTATTCCTTGCTGGCAAAAGTCCGCTGGGTTCTGCTGGAGTCACCTCTTAACCTCCTCAACAACCTCATTGTCACTCTGCAACTTTCTTCCACGAATAACATTCTTCATTGACCCAAACAAATGGAAGTCTGAAGGTGCCAGATCCGGGCTGTATGGAGGGTGGGGTAAGACCGTCAAGCTCATTTTTGTGATGGCCTCTCTTGTTTGCAAACTGTTGTGTGGTCTTGCGTTATCGTGCAAAAGAAAGACGTGTTAAAGTTTTCTCTCCGGTCGAACTAGCTTTATACGTCTCTGGAGTCTCTGTAGAGTAGCAATATATGCCTCCGAGTTGATTGTTTGTCCTTTCTTCATAATGTCCACCAGAATCACCCCTTTTATGTCTCGCAAGATGGTGGCCATAACCTTTCCTGCAGAGGGAGCCATTTTGAACTTTTTCTTGCGTGGGGAGTTTGCGTGATGCCACTCCATGGATTGGCGTTTTGTTTCAAGTTCGAAGTGGTGTACCCAAGTTTCATCCCTAGTCACAATTCGTGAAAGGAAGTCATCCCCTTCTGTCTCGTATCGATCCAACGACTCGAAAGCAATTTCTTTTCTTTGGGCTTTATGATCTTCAGTCAGTTCGTGAGGAACAAACCGTGAACACACTTTTGAGTATCCTAGTTGCTGAATTATCGTCTTCATACTTCCTTCACTAATTCCTAGCTCCAATGATAGCTCCTTGTATGTGACGCACCGATTTGATCGAATGATGCTGTTAGCACGTTACACAGTGTGAGATGTCACAGCCGATGCCGGGCGACCGCTGCGTGGCTCATCATCGAGGCTGGCTCTCCCCCTCTCCGATGATCTCCCTCTCTCCGATGATCTCGCATGTTTAGATCAGCGTCCAACTGTGCTTCGATCAACAACACCATCTCCGTAAACGTTTTGTAGACGTTTGCAAATATTTTCAACTGTTTCCTTCTCTGCAGTTAAAAACTCGATAACAGCTCAGTTTACGACGCATATCACTGTCAGACGCCATTTTCGAAACTGCGTTAACCATCGGTTTTATAGAAGGGCGTTTAAAAGCTAAGAAAAAGGGTGGGACAAAATATATTGAGTACCCCTAGTAGTTACCATTCAAACAACACTGGAAAATAGGAAAGGCAGAATGTGTAGTTTCCCAAATTAAAGGCCCGACAAGGGACCTCTCAACACAAAGAAAATAGCTTGGTTGTCAGGGGGCCAAGACTTTTTAACCAGCTTCCAAAGGACCTCAGAAACGTTACAGGGGTCAAAGTTGAAGTCTTCAAGAGAAGACTAGATGCCTGGCTCAGGACGGTACCAGATGAGCCGGGTGTACCTGGCTGTGTGGTGGAGAGCGCAAGAAAGCAACTAGCTCCTCCACCAAGCCAGGCCTGGAGGCGGGGCCACCAGCTTGACCTTCGTGTGAAGAGAGACCAAGACACGGAACATCAACGAGGTGTGTATGTATATATGTTACCTTGGTTAGCTTCTGCCCGAATTGTTCATTCTGACGAAGGTCAAGCTTTTCACTCCACCTTAGACCTACAGTTTAACGAAATCCGAACCACACCCCACCAGCAGTCCAGCGTCTTAACCACTTGGCCACCCAGGATACCCATTTATCTACCAACCACTTTCTTTATTGTGTGGAAGGATGAACAGCTAGGTTTTGCTGCGCGCCGACTGCTGTCACTGGGTCTCGAACACGGGGCCGATGGATTCGTAGTCAGCGACACTAACTACACCACCGAACCGAGGCGCATAAAAATGTTGTTATGATGTATATATGCAGTATAATTAATTAAATATATGCATATTATATATAAACACACAAATATAAATAATAATATGCATAATATAAAGATTTTATACAAAATAAATGACTAATAATAAATTTCGTATTATGATGCAAACTGAGAAATGCTATCTCGACCTCAAAGGGTTTTAAATTGCAAATCCCTCAAAAACTGGCCTGATGGATATAAAAAAGCTTATCCAAGCAAAACTGTTCATGATGCTCAGTTAGCTGCACGAAATATGTGGATTACAATTAAAAATAATTCTACATCTGAATTAAAACATGAGTGTGATAATTATCAACTACATATATGGAAGGAAATTGAATTGAAAGTTGATGACATTTTGGTTTGAAGTGCCAAAGCGAAACGTTAAAACAGATTCAATTGCAGGGAAAGAGACGTCATCTCAGGGCACTTCAGAAATAAAGCTCAAAAAATCTGACCAGAGTAGATGAGCCTAAAGGAAAGTCAAAGCCAAAGCAAAAGGAACTTTCTAAAAAGATTTCTGATATAACAGAAGAACTGTATTTTTTGCATAAAAAGTCATACGGAAGAAAGAAAAACCATTACAAATTTATATATATAATAAAAAAAAAAAAGTTAAAAGAAGAGTGAGGAAAACTGCAACCATGAAAATGTTAGAGATAATTTTAAACGAAAGATGGATGAGCTTCCAGATGAAACAAAACATGTTAAAGAAGCAGTGCTCAAGCTCCAAAGCTTCACCAAAGATTGATAATATTAATTTATTACATGAAACAATTATCAAAATAACATTGCACGGCTCTGCAGCTGATGAAAAACGAAGGACTGAGATGATACGAAGCGTTAAGACGCTTGACGACTTAACATCTGCATTGAAACAGCATGGGTTTCATCTATCAAGAAGCTCTGTTTATCTCCACCTTTTGCCAAGAAATGTGAATAGTAGAGAAGGAAAGAGGCATGTGACAACCGTGCCGGTGAAGTTAACAAAAGCAAAGAATACGTTGCACAAGTCACATCCAGATACAGTTTTTGTTAAGACAAGTATAAATTATTTAAATAAAGTTGCAAGCATTTTAGGGCTAAAAGGAGTTTGCTTTCATTCTCAAGATGATAAAGCGAGGGTGCCTATTGGGTTAACAGCAGCTTACAAGCAAGCTCCGTTGGTGATGCATATGGAATATCAAGTAAGATTAGCTGATCATGACTTTGTTGTAGCTCCAAGACATAAGCTAATACTTTCTGTTATAGCAGCCAACTATATTTTGGATAATGATTACACTGGGGATCAAATTTCAAATTTTTGTCTATTGAATTAGATTTGACAGTTAGTTCTAGGTAATTTGGGTGCGCTGAGCACGAATTTTACTCGGTTTTGCTCTATCAGGTCCTGATTTTGCTCAACACCCCTCCTCTTTCGTCGTATTCATAAAAAGGTTTTTTTCTCAATACTCGCTGTCTTTTTGCAGTTACACATTATGCAACTAGGTTTTTATCTAGGTATTTGTACCTATTGTTATGGTATTGTTGTATTATGTATATTTTTATATGTAACACCCTAAAAATATTTTTAATTTTGTCATTTTTAACCCATTTTAATATTAGTAAATTAAGCTAAAAATATCATAGAATTCTAAAATTTTCTCGAGCGTTCCTGTTCTCTGTAGAGTATTCTAGAGGGACAACTAAAATATATAAAAGCGACTCGTTTCCAGAGTTAATCAGTCAATTCAATCAGTCAGTCAGTCAGTTGAGTTAGTTAATTAAGTTTGGGCATTAACATAATTTTGAATTGGCATATGATTTAGTGAGTAATTTTGTCATCGTGATTTAATATAGTTGATTTAATTAGACGTAATTTATATTGTACCTACTCATCCGTGTTTCTAGTTTAATTTCATAGGTTGTAAGTACCTATTTCATAATAAGTACCTATTTAAACTAATTTTTGTGTTTATATTTCAGATTTTCTTAAATTTATATGAATTAAGGGCTTTAAATACCTTTACAAATTGGCAGAACAATCAAGCAATATGTCATCAAGCACTAGAAAGTTCAAATGCAAAAACAACCCTGATTCCTTCTGTTATATATGTGGAAATTTTACACTTCCACATCAACGAGCAAATATAACTGACTTCGTAAAAAGAGCTTACTTAGCTTATTTTGGCATAAAACTGGGCAACCCAGATAAATCGTGGGCTCCACATAAAGCCTGCACTATATGCATTGAAAGGCTGCGACATTGGACGAAGGGTTCGGATTCAAAAATACCTTTTGGAGTTCCGATGGTAAGTTTATGATTTCATAAAACTACGTAATTTAATCACTAGTATACTGTAACTTACCTAAATGTAATTGTAACTTAGGTACATAAACAAAAATTTACAGAAAATGTTTATAAGAATCTCAAATATTGCATAAGGTTGAAACACATAGAAATGTTAAATGTTTGGGTGATAACTTTTGATAAAATTCATAAAAACAAGTCTCTCGTCGCTTTTGTTAACGCTTTACAATTTTTTTTCCATATCAGGTGTGGCGAGAGCCTACTAACCACGAGACCGATTGCTACCTTTGCTTTGTCAAGACTTCGGGCTTCACTAAGAAAAATAAACATTGTATCGAGTACCCAAATTTCGACACCGCGATACGACCTGTGCTACATTCAAATGAGATCCCCATTCCAAAATTTAAGGGTCTGCCAACTCAAGAATTAGTTGAAGATGTTCCTGAAAATATTGTTATGCACTTTGAGGAGTCAGACACCGATTTTGACCCCAGCGTATTTGAAAGTCAAAACGATCCGCAAAAGTTTAACCAGGCCGAGTTGAATGATCTTGTAAGGGATCTAAATTTGCCAAAAAAGGCTGCGGAAATTTTAGCTTCAAGACTTAAAGAGAAAAACTTGCTTACTTCAAACACATACATTTCATTTTACAGAAAAAGAGAAGAAGAACTTGTTAAATATTTTAGAACAGAGGATAGTTTAGTATATTGCTGCGACATAGTTGGTTTGTTAAAGAAGATGGGGGTTGAGTCTTACGATGCAAATGATTGGCGCTTGTTTTTAGACAGTTCGAAAAGAAGTCTTAAGTGTGTGTTGTTGCATAATGGCAATCTATACGGCTCGATACCGATTGGGCACTCAACAAAATTAAAAGAAAAGTATGAACATATAGAAAAGGTTTTAAATCTTATCAAATATAGGGAGCACGAGTGGATCATATGTGTTGACTTAAAAATGGTTAATTTTCTGCTAGGACAACAAGGAGGGTATACTAAATATCCCTGCTTCCTTTGCTTATGGGACAGCAGAGCCAAGGAAGAACATTATTTCAAACAAATCTGGCCAGCACGAACATCACTTACTGTCGGAGAAAAAAACGTAATTAATCCACCTTTAGTGAGCAGAGATAAAATCATATTTCCTCCTCTGCATATAAAACTAGGCCTCATTAAACAATATGTAAAAGCTTTAGATACGAACGGCGAGTGTTTCAAATACATAACTTCAAAATTTCCAAGTTTAAGTTATAAAAAATCAAGGCGGGAATTTTCGACGGTCCACAAATAAGAACAATGATTAAAGACAGCAATTTTCCTAATGTCATGAATGAACGCGAAAAAAATGGCTGGTTCTCATTCGTGGACTTGATAGAAAACATTTTAGGCAATTATAGGGCAGATAACTACGAAGAAATCGTAAAAAAACTTTTAAGGGACTACAAAGAGTTAGGTTGCAATATGAGCATAAAAATGCATTTTTTGAATAGCCATCTTGACCAATTTCCAAGTAATTTAGGTGATGTAAGTGACGAACAAGGGGAGAGATTCCACCAAGATATCAAAATTATGGAGGAACGGTACCAAGGCCGCTGGGATTCCCACATGATGGCTGATTACTGCTGGTGCTTGAAAAGAGACCTGCCATCAACAAGCAAATACGCTAGAAAGTCTTACAAAAGAAAATTTTTGCCACAGTGAAAGCTTCATATGTTTGTTTTTTTATTTTAAGTCATTTCTATCGTTATAATGTAATTTTACTGTAGTTTGAACTGCTTGTATTCATGAAACTTGAAAAAAAAATTTAACACATGACTTAATTTTTTAGTCCTAATTTGAAAAATCTGGAAAATGGCACATAGGCTGTCGACAAGAATCAGGACCTGATAGAGCCAAACCGAGTTGAAATTCGTATTCAGCGCACCCAAATTACCTAGAATCAAGTGTCAGATATCATTCAATAAAATACGTGTTGCCCAGTGTTATCAAAGCAAAGCTGTGACGTATTCTGGTCCAACGTATGTTGGAATTCGAAACGCTAAACATTACTCTTCTACAGCATATCATCATTTAGCTGATATGAAGCGTATTCACGAGTTTGAAGAGTTTCAGTCAGATTTGCACACACATGATGGTTTGCCGAAACCCGTCTTCATTGTTATTGTTGATGGCGGTCCAGATGAAAATCCACGCTATGAGAAAAGCATCAATTGTGCAGTTGATTACTTTTTGCATTTTAATTTGGATGCAATGTTTGTTGCAAATAATGCGCCTGGGAGAAGTGCGTTCAACAGAGTAGAAAGACGCATGGCCCCACTTAGCAGAGACCTTGCTGGAGTAGTTTTACCACATGATCAATTTGGTACCAGAAACACCTTGGTCGACTTTCGCCTCGTACGCTTAACAGTTGCAGTCGATGAAATGATTTCAAGTCTGTAAAGGGAAAAATAGTGCTTCCAGGAGTCGCGTTCGCTCTACCCTAGCTCGAAAGTGATATTACCCTAGATTGCAAATGATTACCCTATAATATATATATATATATATATATATAATTGCTGGTCGTTTCTTCCTAGTTTAGCCTCTAGAATCTAGATATATCTACATATATTTTTCTTCTAGTAACATGA
Organism: Bathynomus jamesi; assembly: GCA_023014485.1. NCBI lineage: Eukaryota > Metazoa > Arthropoda > Malacostraca > Isopoda > Cirolanidae > Bathynomus > Bathynomus jamesi. Next base: position 624,300 of record JAJOZX010001956.1, on the reverse strand, counting down.
AAAATTAAAGAAATGGCTGTATCTACATATATTTTCCTTCTAGTAACACACACACACACACAAAAGAAATCTGCAAACTACAGTATATGCCGGTACCGTACCATATATTATTATATTTGTTATATATGCCGTGATTACTTCAACTCGGAGCATTCAGCGCATATCGCATCACTTTTTACGCAATTTATCGCTTTAATAAGCTTTTCATTGATGTCCATATTGTGAGCAGATAGTACCTTATTTTTTAGGTAATAGACAGCATGTAGCAGGCCACATAAGGTTTCATTTTTCAAGCTTGATCTTTGAGAAGTCTTGGTGAGATTAAGCTGGCTGAAAAACCGCTTGGCTGAAGCATTAGAGAAAGGTAATGAAAGAAGGGACGAAATAACAAGTGTAAGGTTTTGATAGCAAGGAAGACCAGCTTCATTTTTCCTGCTAAATACTATACTCCAGTACTTAGTGAAGGGAAGCTGAGATGACAGCTCTTCGTCTAAATAATGTGTTCTCCATTCCTCATCAAGTTTATTTTTGTCTGCCCATTTTTTAAGCTGCGGTATTTCGTCGAAAAGAAATGCTAATGATGGTGGTCTTAAATTTGACGCTGCTTTAGGGTCAACACAAGCGACTATGTCATGAATGTTGTCATTCAAGGAGAACCTATCTTGAATTTGAGCAACAGATTCTACTAAGAACGACTTACAATTCTTAAAGAATTGTAAAATCTGTTCCCTTGTAATAGTGTTTGACTCCCTCAGTTCAGCTATGGTATCTACTGCAGTTAAGCCAACGTAAATACTTTCATCTGGGATAAAGGCACTGGAAAATGCTGGATGGATAGGATTTAGCATAGAAATTTCAGCATTTTTTACATAGCTTGTGCTCATAAAGTCTGAGCAGAAATTTCGGATGAGCTTGCAAGTTTCAGATTTAATACAAAAAAAGTTAGGCAATTCTGACTGAAAGAGTGTGTTGAAGCTATTAAACTTGCCCAAATTGTAATCTAGGAACTCTAAATATGCGCGCGTTAGCTTGTTATTCAACGCTTCAACAATCATGTCATTCACATGAGTAGGATCACTAAAAGCCAAGTGTGTAAAATAAAGCTGTAAGACGTCCCACTGTTCCAATAACCTTTTCACGCATGTATGTAGTGATAACCATCTTGTTTGACCCGGAGAAAGGATTTTGTGAGGCTCAATATCGACAAACTTTTGGAATTCCTGAAATGCACGCTGCCTCTTTGAACTTAGATTAAAATGTGAAAAGATATTACGGCACAAATCTTCAGTGTATGTGGGAAGTTTAAGGCATGCTTTTGATGCACAAAGATGGATCATGTGACAAGAACATTTTACTCTGATGATATGGGGACTCACTGATTTAAGCAAAGTTGCCACTGAATGTTTGGTTCCCATCATGACATTAGTTGTATCCGAACAAAAACCTATTATATTTTCAAGGGGAATGTTTCTTGAAATAAAGCATTCTTTGAGAGCCGTGAAAATACCATTTGCGGAACTATCACACACTTCAATCAAATCGAAAAATGAACTTTCGAATTTTCCTGCATGGAAATATTGTACAATCACACACAACTGTTTGCATGTGCTTCTGTCAGTTGTTTCGTCAATAATTACAGAAAAAAGGCGTTCACGTAGAACTGCGCAAAGTTCATCGACAAAATGCCTACCGAATACCTGTCTAATAATATTAGATGATCTTTGTTTACCCAACTTAACCTTTTTCACTGGAACATTTTCAGGAAACATTACTTTTAAAAGATCAAGGAATGGTTCGCACAAAGATATCGGTAAATGATGTTCTGATAAAAAGGCACATATACGGAGCTCAATTTTGCGAGCTGATTTCTCAACAGGATCATTTGACAAAATATAGCTTGCAACTGAACGTGTTTTACCTATCTGCAAACTCAATTGTTTATGTCTTTGTGATTGTCCGTGTCTAGTAATTTCAGATTTACCGCAGGTTATATCGAGATTGCATATTTTACAAAATGCAATGCTTTTCAGTGTTGTTGATCTCGTTGATTTCGCCAGCCAACCAGAGAACTGAGGTTCTGACAACCAGCTTTCCTTCCACTTTTGTGTGTAAGTCTGTGATTTACTGGTCTTTGATTTCTTCTTAGGGGGTGTAACGGGATCATCTACAATGGAAGTACTTTGCCGATGTTCATCCATTTTGTGTGATCCTACAGAGACAAATTAATTTCATAGATACTCAAATGGAGCCATGACAAAACGTATATATTTTACACATAATTAAGTATAAGATTTCTTGTAAGACAATTTCCGTTTTTTTTTTAAAATGCAAAGCTTATATATGTTATCAACCAAATGATATATATAATTCAGTCGAAGGTTATAGAATATCACAAAATATACGCAAAACACTCATTTAAAATGATAAGGAGTTTCTTATTTTCACAAATTAGATAGCATAGTACCTGTGCAAAAAAAGTTTTCTTTGAGACTATAACTCATGTTTAACCTAACGAGACTAAATTAAAGATTTTTTTGTAGGAAAATTGCTTTTCTAAGGAAATGCACAGCTATTTTTACATACTCATCATATAATTCAGTTGAATATATATTACAGAATATCAAATAATATACGTAAAACGTGAATTTAAATTGGTAAAGAATTCATCCTTATTTTCACCAATAAATAATATAGTACCCGTCCAAAAAATATATATATCGTTTTCTTTGACATGATCAGGTCTCATACATGTAAATCTATCTAAACTAACTTTTATTAGGTTCGTTTTATTTTTATTTCAATCATATATTTCAAGCTTTCAAATAATGTAACTTTTTGTATCCTCATGAGAAGATATAGCACGGGTGAACTAGTCGATGTTAGAATATCAGTAATACTAATACTTTAATGGAAAACAGTTGGCTTATTCAAATAACCTAATGTAGGGTTGCCAGATTGAGCTTGTAGCTAATATGGGAATTTAAAAAATATAATTTAAAAATACATAATATGACTTTGAATAATGATGCCTATAAAATTTATAAAACTTTCGTTTATCTAAAATAAGGTGAAATTTTTATGCACAATTAAGCAAACAGCACATTTTTTAAATAAAATTGTTGAATTATCCAATCGAAATGGGAAGTGACTAATGCTTGTTAGCCTTTAAATTCCTAAAGCTATGTCTAAAATATGAAATACTCCAGAGAGGAGTGCGACTTACCTGTTATACAGGAGTGAAAAAAATCGGGAGTTTTATGCTATATTTTGAAAGACTTCTTCGACTGAAAGTTTGAGTTGACTCGCCAATTCACCCGCCAAACGATTGTGGCACTGCAAGTCTGAGACAGAGACTGCGCAGTGCGTTGTGTGGATAAATAAGGTTTGAGTATCCACCTAGGCTGAGCTAGCGATAGGACTCTTACCACTTCCCAGCGTTTGTTTGAACTAAAAGAACAGTTTTGTCGTCAAAGTGTTTTTCTTTTCACACTAATGAGGTAAATGTTGCAAACCTACGTACATGTAATTGTATTTTAATGAACTGGAACAAGATAGGTCTGATTACCCTAGATTCTGCATATTTTTTTATTACCCTAAGAACTACCCTAAGACATATGTGATTACCCTAGACTAGGGTAATTACCCTAGGAATGGAAGCACTGCCCGGGCGGTGACTCCTCTAAAGTGTATAATTATAGTCAGTCGTGAGATGGAATAAGCCTTCAAACTACTTTTGGATATATATATATATATTATAATATATATTATATATATATGACACACACATATATATATATATATATATATATACATGACCATAAGGAACTTTCGTTGATGATGATTATTTACTAAAACCGAACCATTAGGAGGCGGAGCAATCGAAGAAGCAACCCAAAAGTTCACTGAGTTCACAGAGGGGAGAATACAAAAATGCCCGGGAAAGGTTTTAAAAATTATCGGGTTGCTCTCAAACTTCACATGATATTTTTATGGCTATTCGCACAATATCCGGGGGCGCAGTCTAACAATTAAAAAGTCGCAAAATAAGAACAACCCTAAATTATATAGTCTAAAAGTCACTAAAGGGAGTCACTAAAAGAAAGCTGAATGGCAACACAAAAAGATAAATAGCGGGACGCGTCCTGTTCGTTTATTGGGCTCAACTAAACAGCATGTACTTTTGTATCTGCAGCAATCGTTGATTGTAAACTTAATGTGGTAATGCTTCGAAAGTGACTAAGTGAAGAGTTTAAGTTGTCTAATTATTATATCAGTTAGGGGAATGTCTATAGCATCTAAAGTAGTAAAATAGGGAATTAAGTGGGTCGTATGTGGAACGCTGGCACAAGTAGTAAGCCCTAAAGAAGATCTAAATCAAAGCATCTGTAAGTACTTTTTATGTCGATTTGATATCCTAATACCTAACGGGGTCTAACACCCCCACGTTATTACTGGCATACTGTTTGATTAATTATTTATCTGACAATTTTATGTATATTGTTATTACACAAGACATCATTAACTGAAAAAGATCATTTGTATACGTAGGAGGAAATAATTGTAGCTTAATGAAGAAATCGGAGAAATTATGAAAATAAGTGTGTTTAGTGAAAATGCTGATGAATTATGGGAAGCTGAGTTCGGATATGATTTTGTGGAAACTATATTTTAAATTACTAATTATGCAACAAACAAAACGTCTTTGTTGCGGATCATTCACAATCTATAGACATTTAATCTAACAAACAAGTACAATCTTACGTATTATACATTGAACGTAATAGAAAAATAAGGCAAACATAGCCACTTAACTTAACATACAAGTACAAAAATAAGGCCAGCATAGCCATTTAACCCAACATACAATATGCATATATAATCTTTGCTACATTACAAAACTAAGGTATTGTAAACCAGCAGTTGTCTGAACCAAGACTGCCATATAGGTGAGAGGTACACAGTATTCTGAAGACAGGACATTGCACAATAACACATCAGAGCTGTTTTGGACCCAAACCCAAGTAATGAAATTATATACATTCTTCCGGATTAACATTTGGCTGTAGTCTGTCGAGTGACTTTCATGGGATAGGGGAGGCTACCTGGTGGGGTAGCTATTCTATGGATAGAATATGGGAAATATATTAGTAAATTAAAACTTGGTTAAAACTGGCTAACTGGAATAGAAATTTGTGTTGACAAAAAAAAATTTCATTCTGTGTATCTGTATATATATATATATATATGTATATAGTCTAAAAGTCACTAAAAGAAAGCTGAATGGCAACACAAAAAGATAAACGGCGGAACACTGTTCGTTGATTGGGCTGAACTAAAAACAGCATGAAAGTTTTGTATCTAACTAAATCGTTGGTGCTAAGTTTAATTTGTTGATGTTCCTAAAGTGGCTTAGTAAAGCAGGAAGTTGTCTAATTATTATATCAGTTAGGACTAATGTCTATAGCTTCTAACTTAGTAAGGTTAGCTAATTTAGTAGGTCGTTTGTGGGACGCTGGCAGCTATGGTAGGCCCTAAGATTTAAATCAAAGCACCTGTAAGTACCTTTATTGTCTATTTAACAACCTAATACCTAACGGTGCCTAATACCCCCACGTTATTACAATATCTATATGCCTTTTCAGGCAGTTGATAATGCAGGAGGTTACTTCGTTAAATTGGAAAAGGTCAGCATTATTAGTGATGAGTTGGATACAACTGTGTAGCTATTGGTGATCTCAATGCTGATTGCTTAATAACAAAGCTGGGCACAAACCGTTAATCCGTTAATCGTTATTAACGAAGTTAACTTTTTCGTTAACGATTTAACTTTTAAGTTACTTCCGTTACATTTAACTTCCGTTAACTCAAGTCCGTTAACCCAAAAAATTCATAAATAAACGTTTAAAAGTTTCTATTATTTCAGTGCTGAGTAGGTGTGCAATTAATCCGCCACTGTTAATAGTGATGAACGAATTTCCATTTCCGCAGTGCAAAATCAAGGCGATATATTTGTTTCCGTCGCCACAATTTGTGTCTTACCAAATATGGTAGTTATTTATGGTATTGGTTTGAGCAAAACATGGTCGACTGTAAAATCAGGCGAAAGATTTGCCATTTGAGTTGAATGTTTCAACTTCTTTCAAGAAATATCACGAGCATTTTATAGCACTTTCAATAATATATAGGTAACAATTAAACAAATAACTACATTCGTTTCATTTGCAGTCTGTCTCTTGCGCAACATGTTGTGCTAGTGAATATTTAAAAATAATTGTTGTCAAGTAAGTCATGTATATTTATAATATGTCTGTGAGTACCTTATTAGTAGTCTCCTTGATACATTTCAAGAACCATAAAACTGATCAGGTAAGATTTCATTCTCATGTCACTTTGATGACATAAATTAAGTCAATTGATGTCTTACAATGGGAGCGTTTTCACCTTAACCCTTTATGTCCTGGCGGTACTTCTAGGTACCACATCTTTAAAATCTCCATAATTATTTTTCTACCCGGTTGATCCTGCAGGTACTTTCAAGTCCCAATGTGAATTAGTTTCTTTATGAGATAATAGATGGCGTTGAGAAGTAAATGTGAGCGTGTCGCGCCAGAGGCTGTTTACTCTTTAGTATCTCTGCTGTGAAGACCGAAGAAATTTCAGTGCAATTACTTCCCGAATATTCTGTGCCATATCTGTTCAAAATAACAAAGGTAAGGGTTATTTTATTTTTTATCTTGTTCTTGAACGTTCGCCTCATCTGGTTGGACAAGTATGACAACACCAAGGTCGCCAGGGTGAGGAAAAACATGGAGGGTACAGTCGAGGAGGCCATGAAGCAGCAGTCCAACGAAGTGGGCAGCAACAACGAGGAGGAGGAGGATGACTTCTTCAGTGCTGTCATCCAGACAAAAGAGAGCAGCAGAAGCCACAGGTCACTCAAGGGCAAGGCCCAGAACTTGGTCAAGACCTGGCTGGAGACCAACTCCAAGGACTTGCTGACAGATGCTGCCTTCTTGGGTGAGCAAGTGTTGGTGGACTTGTTCATCAAGTTCAACACAGCCATCCCCTCCAGGTGCTGCAGTGGAGCGTTTGTTCTCTATGGGCAAGGACATCCTGAGGGCCAAGAGATCATCCCTGTCTGATGAAAACTTTGATATGCTAATTTTCATGAAGGGCAACATGCATCTCATGGACAAAATGGAGAACGAGAAGAAGAGGGAAAATTAAATTATATATATATTGTGTTTTTCATTTTTTTTTATAATAAAAGTTAACGTTAACGGTTTATCGGTAACTTCCGTTACATGTTTAACGAATTAACGGATTAACGGTTAACGAAGTTAACTTTTTGGTTAACGGATTAGCGGTTAACGAATATGGAAAACTGATGAGTGGGTAGTTGGGAGGTAACGAAAATGGTTCACTGAGTAGGTAGGTAGTTAATCTAACAATTATTAAATTCCTTTTATGTCAATAACTGGGTGGATGAAACCAATTGGTTGCTCACCACAGTTATTCTCCACACTAGTATTTATATACTGTGTGAGAAGAGCGTGCTCGGTAATAGATATACATTACCGATCAACCAACCGGGGAAAAAACCAAGACAACGCTGGTGGAAAAGCCCCGCGAAGAGGAGAACAAAGGAGAACGAAAACGAAGAACGGGGCGAGAGGACGGAACTAGAGAAGGGACGAGAACAGACACCGAAGAAAGATCCCCACCAGCAAGTGCGCTCTCGACAATTATACAAGGAGAAAAGAGACTCTCTAATAACTAGCAGTAAGTGACTAATTGTGTTTTTAACCCAGGTTTACATAGATTCATTAAATTAAGCTGGGTCAGACAACTTAGGCCTACATTGTGGCCTAAGACCCAGCATCAACTCATAGCTTAACAAAGGTGAAGGTAGATTGCCCTAACCTAATTTGGTGAGGAATCCTACTGTGGACCTCAATTTATCTGCCCGCTCAGGACCATTTCCGGAATCTCTAGGCTGACCCCTCTAGGCTAGACTTGATCTACTCTATAGTTAGACTGGAGATATAAGGGGTGGGTTAATTGTGAACCAATTCATACAGAGCATTTTTCGCATTGGTGGTCCGTGTGTGGGGAATTTACAAACCTTAACCTTACTTAACACAAAAATTGCAGAATTAGGCTAAATGGTCTAGCCTAAGCCTAAGCCTAAGCCTAACCTAATCAAGCCTAATTAGGTCTACAACCTAGGGCCTAACTAGGAAACATTTACATTTAAGGAGTCTCATTCTCTTATAAGCTTAGACCTGAGTGACACATAAGTACTTGGGGGGGATTAAACCAAATTTAAACTTGACTGTTTTGTCTGTGCTCTCTCTTCTCTGGTAATTTCTTCTTGTCCTCTATTTCATTACGATCCCCAGTTAAACAATTTTGACTTAGACATGGACAGTGCGGAATTGAAAAGTTAAAAAAGAAAAGGGGGGCAAAGTTGGGAGCTGTTACAAAGGCTGTGAACACTTTTAACAATATTACACAACCAGGTAAGGAAGATTTAGAGTGTGTAATTCTTAAATTGGAAACTAAAAAGAAGGAAATAATAGCCATTAATGAGAGTATTTCAGAGTTAGTTGAATCCGAAATGGCTGAAGAACAATTGATAGACCTTTACGCTGATAATGATGATCAGGTAATCTCAATTGAACAGCAAATAAGGAGACTACGGTCTCGTTTGACTGACTTAACACCAAATAAACCTAATTCTGATTTTAATCAAAGTAGAGCTAACCTTCAACAAAATTTAAGTGGCATGCTAAATCCTGAGTCACAAGAATTGAGGGCTCAGTTACCCATTTTGCTAGTACCAACATTTGAAGGGGACACGGTACAATTCCCATCTTTCATTGACAAATTTGAGAGTTTAATAGGTAAAAACCTTATATTTCAACTGTTGAAAAGTTTAGCTACTTAACTAGTTTCCTTAAAGGCCCAGCCTATAACCTGATAGCCTATTTACCAGCCGTAGGGAATTCATATGAAGTAGCTATTGATCTCTTAAAACGTAATTACATTAATAAAGATGAGATTGTATATGAATTATCTCAACAAATTTTTGATTTTGCACCCATAAAAGATAACCATAGTGATATGGAAAATTTTTATACAAAATTAGAAGCTATTATAGGACAACTGGTTAGCAATGAGATAGATATTAAAGCTTCATCTTGGATTATACAAGGCATAGTTCTTAGGTGCCTTCCTTTGAGGGTTAAAGATATTTTAATTCTAAAGACGGGAGAAAATTATCCAAATCTAGAAAGTATCAGAAAACACTTTCCCAATATCCTAACTAATTACAAATTGAGAGATTTTCCAACACAAAATAAGACCCAGACTATGGATAAACCAAAGACTGTTCCCAGAGACCAACTAGCTACAGCCAAACAGACAAAACTTGATACTGTAGAATCAAATGTGACCAACTGTAATACACGAACACCTACATTACAGAACTTTAATGTAACTGCTGCCTCAACTTACACACTACATTGCAAATTTTGTGCAAGTAATGAACACAGTAGTACTGGGTGTGACAAATATTCAGACTTTAACCAAAGAGCTAAAAGATGTGAACAGTTGAACCTATGTAAAAAGTGTACTGGCCAGGGACATTATAAGAAAGACTGTAAATCTAGGTTAAGATTCAAGTGTAAGTTTTGTAAAAGTTTACGACATGTCTCATCAATGTGTGATTCACCAAAGTGTCCAAACAATAGTACTCAAACTCAAAAGATACCTCCACCAAACAAAGGTAATCAAGAAAATGCCACTTTCATGGGACATTCTGTTTGCTCAAACAACATAACAAGAAACACTGAGATTCTTTTACCAACTATTACTTTGGACTTAGTGAATAGTGAGGGTAGCACCACTCCAGTGAGATGTCTTATAGACTGTTGTTCTCAACAAACATTTGTTTCACAAAATGTAGTTAATAAATTGGGTTTGACACCAAACCCGAATGAACAAAACCTCGATATTGTATCCTTTGTTAAGGATAACTCGGACAAAAATAGCTATAAGACAATTGACCTGGAACTACATTTAGAAAGTAAATTAGAGAAAATTGAAGCAGTTATTATTTCTAAAGTAGGACAAAACAAACTGGTTATACCCAAACTAGAACAAACCATAAATCATTTGGGAAAACACTACAAAATAGCTGATAGACATATCACAAACAACACAGTAGCTAACATTGAAATGTTAATAGGGGCAGATTATATTAATCTTATTCATAAGGGCATAGTGAAGATAGGTAATGGTATAGCTATTCAGACTCCATCAGGGATAGCCCCTTTGGGTGATCTATCCAAATACAACCTAGACCTAAACCAAAATAGTTCATGACCAACAAATACTATGTGCCTCAACTCAGTCCTACATAACACCTGTAAGAATAGCAACACTTTGAATAATATTATCTCAACTGAGAACATTAATTCATTCATTATCAAATGAAACTTTGGATTAGGCAATTCAAACTTTATGGTTGCTAGAATCTGTGGGTATACATGACACAAATCAAACTTCAGAAGATCAGTTAATGGTAGAAAGATTTGAAGACACCATTCAGTGCAAAGACAATAGTTATTTTATTGAGTTACCTTGGAAAATAAATTGTCCAACTTTAAGAGATAATCTCAAAGTAGCTAAAGGACATTTATACAAAGTAATGAAAAAACTCAAACAAGATAATAATATAAAACATATAATGATGTCTTCAAAGAACAGCTACAGAAAGGCTTCATTGAAGAAGTAACAAATAACCCTTTTAAAAAAGATGGTTGTCATTATTTAACCCACAGGGGGTCTATCGACAAGATGCCCCAACAACAAAACTCAGAGTAGTATATAACTGTAGCCTCAAAGACAGTGATAAACACAGTTTGAATGATTGCCTGATTGAGGGTCCTAATCTCATTTCTGACCTTGTGAAGATCTTACTGAGGTTCAGGTTAGATAAATATGCCGTACAAAGTGACATTTCAAAGGCATTTTTGAGAATAAATCTTAAAAATGAATATGATAAGAACCAACTTAGGTTCTTATGGTTCAAGGATCCATTTGATTTGAATAAAGGGTTCATAACCTATAGATTGAATGTTGTGTTGTTTGGAGCCAATTGCTCACCTAGCCTATTAGCATTGACAATTAGACATCATTTAAACCAGTTTAATAACTCTTTAACATTGAACTTCCTTAAGGAACATTTTTACGTAGACAATCTAATAGGCTCAACAACAACAAAATCTGAAGTCTATGAACACTCTCAAAACATTATGCAACAAGGTAACTTTGAACTTAGAGAGTGGATTTCAAATGATGAGGATTTAAATAAAAAGATTTTAAAGGATAATAATGGTCTTACTGAGCCATCAGACAGAGTTAAAACTTTAGGTATGAACTGGTATTTGGATGCAACTTCTAACAGTCATGATTCAATCTGTACTAAAGGTTTTAAACTTGATGAGGAAGCAAATACTAAAAGACAAATATTATCAGAGGCTTCCAAAATTTTTGATCCTATGGGTCTATTCCTGCCTTCAACAATAAAATCAAAGATTCTCCTCCAAGAAATTTGGAGGACAAATGTTGGGTGGGATGATCCAATAACAAATGAAAATCAAAAATCTTGGAAGAAGTTAGCTGCTGATTTAACAAAAGTGCAGAACATTAAAATTCAAAGGTGCTGTGGGTTTAGAGATAAGCCCGAGACTTCATGTGTTTGCTGATGCAAGCACACAAGCTTATGGGTGCTGTGCGTATTTTAAGTCCTACAGAAAGTCATCTAATTTATGCAAAAGGGAAAGTTGCACCTCTCAAACCTACCCGAACCATACCTCAATTGGAACTATTGGCTGCTGCATTAGCCATTAAAACCATTTCATTGCTTAAGGATGCTTACCATGTGAACATAACTCATATCCACATCTGGCTTGACAGTCAGATTTGTCTTGCCTGGATACGGAATGATAGCATTAATAGTAAGAATATCTTTGTAAGAAATAGGCTAAAAGAAATAGCTGAAGCTAATGAAAGCCTACAAGTAAACTTTCACTATGTTCCAACTAAACAAAATCCAGCAGACTTTCTGACCAGAGGTTTATCCTACAAGTTGTTGAAGTCAAACAAAACTTGGTTTATGGGACCTAAGTGGCTCTGTAATACAGACCAATGGCCTGTGGAACAAGTTAACTTGACATTAAATTTAATCTTTTCAAATGAAAAGGTTGAACCAATCACTAATTATGAAATTTATTCTGATTTCAACAAACTTGTCAGGGTTACAGCCTACTGTTTGAGGTTTGCTCACAACTGTTTAACTACAATTAACAAACAGCTAAATAAAAACAATCATAATTATACAGAAGTTGCAACCAAATACTGGATAGGCCATGCACAACAAAAAGAGTACAATAAAGAGTTAGAATTCTTAACTAATGGGAAACAAACAAAAGAACCTGTACCATCAGTAGTTGTGGATCTAAACTTGTTCAGAGATGAGGAAGGCCTTCTAAGGTGTAAAGGGAGATTAGACAAATCAAAACTGTCATACAAAAGCAAACATCCAATCCTTTTACCTAGATTTAGCTATTTGACAACATTAATCATCAGAAAAACACACAATGATGTATATCATATGGGGGTACCACAGACACTAACTACATTAAGAAAAACTTATTGGATACCCAAGGGAAGGATCACTGTTAAAAACAGTCCTGAGTGAGTGTGTCACATGTAGGCATATTCATGCTAGGCCCTATAGGAAACCAAATCCTCCTGCTTTGCCAGAGGAGAGAGTTACTCTCAACAGACCCTTTGAGACTGTAGGCATTGACTATACAGGAGCATTGACTGTAGGGGTGGGTGACACTGAACAAAAAATGTACATTGTACTGTTTACATGTGCTGCCTCACGAGCTGTTTATTTGGATGTTGTGGAGGACCTTACAGCAGAATCTTTTGTTGCTGTCTTTAAGAGATTCTGTGCACGACATTCAGTACCAAAGACAGTTTGGACTGACAATGCTACATATTTCAAGGCTGGTGAACAAGTCATCCACGACTTGTTAAGCAATGAACTCACACAATTATATATACAAAATTCAAACATAAAGTGGAAGTATATTCCGGTTGCCTCTCCTTGGTATGTTCTATCTGGGAGAGGAATATACAAACAGTAAAGAATTGCTTGAAGAAAGCAATTGGTAAAAAACAGATACACTTATTTGAGTTGCTCACTCTCCTGGCTGAGATTGAGAACATCATCAACAATAGACCACTCACTTATGTGAGTGACAACATTAATGACCCAGAACCATTAACTCCAAACCATTTGATTCGGGGAGAACAAGTTAGTCTCCTGCCGGACTACAATATAGACTCTTCAGAAGACCCAAACTGGACTCAACGACATGATGAGCTCCAGACTAAGTTACAACATTTAACTAGAGTTAAAGCTCATTTCATTAAACAGTGGAAAACTGAGTACTTGATGGGTCTAAGGGAGAGACATAAACAAATGACTAAGAAGGATTGGTCTGACACAATTAAGGTAGGGGACCTTGTTCTCATACATGACAGTACTCCAAGACAATACTGGCCTCTGGCTAGAGTTTTAGAACTCAGACCAGGGGCAGACGGGGTAACAAGAGTGGTCAAATTAAGGACTTCAACGGGTGACACAACAAGAGACATTTCTCTTTTGTACCCTTTAGAGTCTGGACCCAAAACAATGGACTTTGGAGAACCTTCTCCACTGACAGTAACAACTGGAGACACTGAACTTCCAGTAACTATTCCTTTGACAGTAGGAGTGGTAACGCATCCTACTACAACATTGACAGACACAAGACCTCAGCGACAAACAGCATTAAAGGCGCGACTATTTTTACAACAAAAAATAGATGCTGGGGAATTGTAATTTTATCTTCTAACTTTCACTTTTTCTTTTCTTATGGTAAAGACCATAGACAGTTTCATCCTATGGATGTATATTTTCTCTTCTAATTAAATGCTACACCTTCTCCATGAGAAGGTGAGGATAGGCACTGTTAATCAGATTAACAGGCATTTACAGTCAAATAGTTAGCTAGTCTACACTCAGACATAAAAATTGGTGACAATGACACCAAAATTTTTATCTCCCGGGGCCCCCAGTATATGGAAAACTGATGAGTGGGTAGTTGGGAGGTAACGAAAATGGTTCACTGAGTAGGTAGGTAGTTAATCTAACAATTATTAAATTCCTTTTATGTCAATAACTGGGTGGATGAAACCAATTGGTTGCTCACCACAGTTATTCTCCACACTAGTATTTATATACTGTGTGAGAAGAGCGTGCTCGGTAATAGATATACATTACCGATCAACCAACCGGGGAAAAAACCAAGACAACGCTGGTGGAAAAAGCCCCGCGAAGAGGAGAACAAAGGAGAACGAAAACGAAGAACGGGGCGAGAGGACGGAACTAGAGAAGGGACGAGAACAGACACCGAAGAAAGATCCCCACCAGCAAGTGCGCTCTCGACAATTATACAAGGAGAAAAGAGACTCTCTAATAACTAGCAGTAAGTGACTAATTGTGTTTTTAACCCAGGTTTACATAGATTCATTAAATTAAGCTGGGTCAGACAACTTAGGCCTACATTGTGGCCTAAGACCCAGCATCAACTCATAGCTTAACAAAGGTGAAGGTAGATTGCCCTAACCTAATTTGGTGAGGAATCCTACTGTGGACCTCAATTTATCTGCCCGCTCTGGACCATTTCCGGAATCTCTAGGCTGACCCCTCTAGGCTAGACTTGATCTACTCTATAGTTAGACTGGAGATATAAGGGGTGGGTTAATTGTGGACCAATTCATACAGAGCATTTTTCGCACGAAGTTAACTTTTTGGTTAACGGTGCCCACCACTGCTTAATAATAATTCTTTGTTTAGTAACTATAAAATCCTTCTGTGAAAATAATTTGGCCCTTTCATCCATGTGTAGTCTTCCTGGTGATAGCTTTACTTATGTCCAAGTGCGTAGGAACAGGGGTGGCCGGAGGGGCATTGGCCCACCGACTTTTTAAAGTGGGTAGGACAACAATGGAAACTGGCCCACTCATTTTTCAGCTCTAAAGTGAGATTCAGTTCAACTTAAAATAATGAAACGTTAATTAATTACTGCATAACTCATATTATGGTAATAGCTAGTTATAACAGAATAGATGGTCCAGCATATATAAAGCAATTTAGCCCAATTTTTAGAAAATTTTGCTAACTTTCCAGAAAGTCGATCTGCATCACCTGGCAACACTGGTCACTTTTTCATGTTTTTCTTAATTATTTTTTTATCATATTCGGAAACAAACAAACAAATACTTTATTTCAGACTCAACAGGTATAAACATTATACAAGAGGTCCATAGAAAATTAAGAGATAGTTGTCTGGAGCACTGACTAAGTAGGCCAGTGAATCACTGTGTATAATGAACATACAATTGCCTCCGTCAATGCTTCCAGATTTGAGATTTATAAAATATATCGGACCAGTCCACTAACCATGGCTTCTATTATCTTATTGACTGACTCACCAAGCCTAGTGATAAATCTAAATACAAAATTGCGAATGCTGGCACAGTTAGGCACCTTATTGACTACAAACAGCATACTGACACTAGAAGGAGCACCATTTACAAATCTTGGAGTCCTTAATAAACTCCTGAAAATATTATTGTATGCAACAGCAGCAACATATAATTTCCTCAAATTATACATCCTGTAGTTCCACCACATATGAGCTGGAGTACAAAAAGTTTTGAACAAAATCAACTGAACATCTAATGACAACACATGAAAATTTTCTAACCAAAGTATTTTCCTGAGCATATAATTGTCTACATTGCCTTAGAATATTACAATCATCTGAAAGACTATCCGTTAGTATGTGGCCAAGATACTTAGTCTGGGTTACTTCTGACAGCACCATACCATTCAATTGAAATTCAAGAAATTTTATATACTTGTAGGCCGTAGTCCTCATAATTATGACTTTTATCAGGATTATATTTTATGTCGTTATCTTTCCCATACCTTCAAAAGTGTGCTGAGCCCTTTCACAGATGGAGAAATAAGAACTAGATCATCTGCATACATCAAATGATTAACAATCATTGTACCAATATAGCAGCCTATTTTACAGGTGTTCAGCACAACAGATAGATTATCCATATAAACATTGAATAAGTAGGGGCATAGTATCCCTCCCTGCCTGACAGCACTGGTCAAAGGATATGGATTTGAATTAACCCCACCCCCATCTTACAGTCATTGTCTGGTGATTATACCAGAATATTA
Source organism: Bathynomus jamesi (assembly GCA_023014485.1). Taxonomy (NCBI): domain Eukaryota; kingdom Metazoa; phylum Arthropoda; class Malacostraca; order Isopoda; family Cirolanidae; genus Bathynomus; species Bathynomus jamesi. The sequence continues at coordinate 607,916 of JAJOZX010001956.1, read as the reverse complement.
ACATATGGACCAAGCAACCAGGTACATTACGATTTACAAGTTTCATGAATAATTTGTCATGATTAACACGATCAAATGCTTTAGAGGCATCCACGAAACACAAAAATACATTAGCATCTAGAGTGGTATTTACAGACTATTTCCTTCAAGGCATACACACACATATCAATACTGTGTTTCTTTTTTAAACCAAATTTGTTATCACTAGTATACAGGTAACATTCAAGTCTATTAATGAGTATATATTCAAATACCTTAGACATAATACTGGCCAAGGCTATTGGCCTATAGTTGATTTTACTCTTTTTTTTCTTTTAGTACTGGCACCAAAACAACGGATTACATTGTATCCGCCAAAACACCATGTATGAGTAAACCTGTGAAGCACAAAGCTAATGGAGGCACTAATCTGTCACTACTAAATTTCAGATGAATACCACATGATTTGTTACAATCTACACGTTTTAGTGGTTAGTGGACTGGTATCTGATTATTTCATATTCTCAAATCTGGAAGAATTGGTTTATGCAACTGTATGTTCATTTTTATAGTGTTCCATTGGTTTATACAGTCACTGCACCAAACAACTATCTCTTAACCTTCTATGGACCACTCGTATAATGTTTGTACCTGTTGATTGAAATAAAGTTTGCTTGCTTGTTTGTTTGTTTGTATTTTCTGAAAAATACTAAAGATGAGCTTTCCTCCCAAAATTATGTTACCGCTGTACATATTTATAAGATATATATTTGTAAGTGGCTTCATAAAATATTAAATTTCTTAGCAAACTAGAGTATTTTATTCGTTATCATAAATAAATGGAAGCTATTTACTTAGAAACATTATTTAAACTTATAATTTTAATGAACAGTTAGCAAGAGATGGAATCCCAACCCAAATATAACATTCTCTAAATATGTGAGAGTGTTATAATTTATTAAGTGCAAGAGCACTGTAAGTACGTTTAGTGTTTGAGTATTAATTTAATTAGTTATTGATGAAGATTACCAAATAAGCTATGACACACACTGCTTTTAAATTCAGTTGCTAGTCCTTTTCTGTATTTCAAAACTGAAACGTTGAGATCCTTCTTGCACTCTACATTATTGTAATTCCACTTATAGTTTAATTTACAATTTACTTTATACTGTAATATACAAATTATCTGATCAGTTTTGTACAAAATTAAGTTAAGATTCGGTTTAGCATCAAAAACCCAATTTTTGCATGAAACAGGTTTAAAGATGTAGAATTTGATTGCAAATCGATTTTCTTATATAACATTTCTGGATCACTTTAACATATTGCTTCCCAAAGCATTCGGGGAGCAATATATTAAAGTGAGCCCTCCTGGGAAGCAATATGCTAAAGAGAGGTTCCTGGGAAGCAATATGTTAAAGAGAGGTTCTTGGGAAGCAATATGTTGAAGAGAGGTTCTTGGGAAGCAATATGTTGAAGAGAGGTTCTTGGGAAGCAATATGTTAAGTAATCCAGTGATTATATAAAAATATTGATGCTACTATAGTGTGCGGTCTACAAAGATATTTACACTATAGGCGTGCGGCCTACAACATAGTTACAAATTCAATTACATTAAAACAAAAATTTTAAAGGGCAAATAAAACAAAATTCGGTTCTTTTGCATTATCCTCCAACACTATTTTTTTTTATATAATGTTGGTTTGGTTTTGGTTATGGTACTTTATTTTCCTTCCATTATAAAAAAAAATTGGTTAGGTTAAGTTGTGATATTTTCGTTAATATATATATAATATATATATATTATGAAAATTATTTCACGAAAGTAACATGAAAAATATTTATGATGAATAAAACCACGAAGGAAAGGAAACAGAATGGTGCTCAATTCATAATTAATTCATAAAGCTTTAGTTACCCTAAATTTATATTACACCGAGAGCAATTTTAGTTTTTCTATTTAAAATACAGTCTACTTTATTATATTTCTAAAGTTTGATAAGATTTAGTAACAACACTAAATATATTAAATGGTGCTCAATTCATAATTAATTCATAAAGCTTTAGTTACCCTAAATTTATATTACACCGAGAGCAATTTTAGTTTTTCTATTTAAAATACAGTCTACTTTATTATATTTCTAAAGTTTGATAAGATTTAGTAACAACACTAAATATATTAAATAATCTTTATAATAAGTTTAGGAAAAACTAGACAGTACAAATTAAGCTCGTGCTCGACTAAATAAAAAAGGACCCTGCAGTCCTTGATTTTTGGTGATGCTTGTAATGCATCTAAAATGTAACTTTTAATGTGAACTGGATACTTAAAAACATGTAAGTAGTTTATATATACAATATATATGTGTGTGTGTGTCACACAGAGACTGTGCACGGTCCGTTTGTAACGTGTAACATAAAAGTTTCTCAGGGAACCAGGGCTCTCATTTTTGAGGTAATTATGAATTTATATTTATCATATATATATATATATATATGATGAATAAAACCACGAAGGAAAAAGAAACATAAATACTTTTCACGTGTCACTTTCGTGAAATAATTTTCATATATATATATAATATATATGACACGAAATGAATGGATGATGCAAATCCGTGTGTTTTTGCGGTGCTCGGACGTTTCGTCGAACGGACGTTTCGTCAAATGGCTATTTCATATTTCTACCACCCCCATCTCAGATAATGTAATGGTGCAATTACAGGTTAATCAACCAACCAGGTAATTGCGCACTTAGAGGTTAATAAACCAACCAGCGTCCACAGCCGGGTAAAGTTTACGTTCCCCCTACATTATCCTAGTGTAGTTTACATTCCCCTACATTATCCTACTGTAGTTTGCGTTCCCCAACTTTGTCCGCGTATACCTAATCAAATAAAACGTTAAAACTAACGAAAATATTACGACTTAACCTAACCAATCGTCAATATATATATATATATATATATATATATATATATACACTGTATATATATATTGACGATTAATTAGGTTGTCGTAATATTTTCATTAGTTTTAACGTTTTATTTGATGGATTCATTTAAAAAATGTCTCCTAAAGATCCTAGTGTAGTTTACGTTCCCCAACTTTGACCTAGAGTAGTTTGTGTCCCCTTTTGTGTCGGGGAAACGTAAACTACACTTGCTCCTAATATATTAATATAATATATTATATATAAATAATATATAATTACTAAATATATATAAATTACCAAATATATATACCTAAATACCTAAAAGCTATTGCACATAATTTGTAAGTTTATAGGGGTTCAATTTTAAAATTTCTTTCTTCCGAAATTTAAATAAATATATTTTATTTTTAAATGAAAATACAGTTCTTTCCAAAAAAAAATCCCGTAAAGGAAAATAAACCTTTTAAACAAATTCATTTTATTTTTACATGAAAATGAAGTTCTTTTAAAAAAAATCTTTCGACGAAGAGTCCGTCGACGAAACGTCCGGCCACGGTTTTTGCACCACATTTTATATATATATATATATATATATATATAATTATTATATATATATATATGATGAATTTCACACTTAGACACGAAGTGAATGGATGATGCAAATCCTTGTGTTTTTGCACCATATATATATATATATATATATATATATATATATATATATATATACTGGATATGGAGATCCCTAGACACTGGAAAAATACCGAGCATCTTGAAAAGAGCAAACATTGTCCCTATATATAAAGGAGGGGACAGATTGACGTCCCACCTCACCAAAGTATTTGAAAGAATAGTTAGAGAAAAATTTATGATTTCTTGAAAACGCTGGAAAGATTCAACGAAAATCAGCACGGATTCCGATCAGATAGATCATGCCTATTACAACTAATAGAACACTACAACAATATCCTAGATGCACTGGAAGGCAATGACAACTACGATGTCATATACACGGATTTTGTTAAAGCTTTCGACAAATGTGATCATGGTATAATAGTACATAAAATGAAGGGTTATTATGTATTTTATCACACTCAGTCATTTTACACACCAAAATACATTTTTCTAGTAGTATTTGATGTGATTTGTTCAAATATGACCTCCATTTCCGTCGGAAATGAGATCCAACAAAGTTATAGTACTTTGAAGTTTGGCTCATTTTCAAGGGAAATGGAAGTCAAAATCTAAGCAAAACACATCAAATATTACTAGAAAAATGTATTTTGGTATTAATTAACCTAACCTAACCTAACCTTACCCAACCTAACCCTGGCTAAACGAGCCTAACCCTGGCTAAACGAGCCTAGAGTATTACCTTATTATGGATTAGGTGGTGGATACAGACAAGAGCTCGTTTAGCCAGGGTTAGGATCGTTTAGCCAGGGTTAGGATCGTTTAGCCAGGGTTAGGCTCGTTTAGCCAGGGTTAGGCTCATTTAGCCACGGTTAGGCTTGTTTAGCCACGGTTAGGTTAGGTAAGGTTAGGTTAGGTTAATTAATACCAAAATACATTTTCCTAGTAATATTTGAGTGTTTTGCTTAGATTTTGACTTCCATTTCCCTTGAAAATGAGCCAAACTTCAAAGTACTATAATTATATTTGCTTTTGATATTCTGAGTACGATAAAACTCATATTAACCGTGTATTTATATATATAGGTTAATATGTATTTTATCCTACTCAGAATATCAAAAGCAAATATAATTATAAAATATTAAAGCATAATTTTCTCATCATTTTCATATAAGTCACTATGCTCGCAGATGCGTACTTAACAAATTATGTACATTTGAATATTATGACATTTTTGCATTTTTTTTCCCGCCCTTCCAATATTTTGATTGGTGACGTCATGAGAACATGATATATGAGCAAGATTTTTTAAGTTCTTAGGCCTTTTAAGTTGCTAGTCTACTTCTGTTAGTTTTTGATAGATGTTTGTGGCGATGACATGTGAACGGTGCGAATATTATTTTGAGGATTTAATATACTCTAGGCTAGGTTAGCCAGGGTTAGGCTAGGTTAGCCTAGGTTAGCCAGGGTTAGGCTAGGTTAGCCAGGGTTAGGCTAGGTTAGGTTAATTAATACCAAAATACATTTTCCTAGTAATATTTGATGTGTTTTGCTTAGATTTTGACTTCCATTTCCCTTGAAAATGAGCCAAACTTCAAAGTACTATAACTTTGTTGGATCTCATTTCCGACGGAAATGGAGGTCATATTTGAACAAATCACATCAAATACTACTAGAAAAATGTATTTTGGTGTGTAAAATGACTGAGTGACTTAATATACATAATTACCAAATGAAGTATATGGGAATAACAGGCAAAGTGGGAAAATGGATCTCTACAACATCCTCAGAAAACGTCTATAGGTCGTCAAAATTCAAGGTATATCATCATCAGAATCGAAGGTACGCAGGTCAGTACCACAAGGTACAGTACTGGCCCTAGTCCTGTTCATTATCATGCTAACAGACATAGGCAATGGAGTAAACAGCAACAGTATAGTAACATCCTTTGAAGACGATACAAAGATCAGCAGAAAAATCAGCGATGCAAATGAAGTGGAGGCATTGCACAGTAACACGAACAAAATATAAACATGGTCAGAAGATAACATGACATTTAACAGCGAGACATTTCAGCTCTTGAGATATGGTAGAAATGAGGAACTTAGACTGCATATTATGCTCCAGATAGCTAGGAAATTCAGAGAAGCACGAAATCAGTCGATTTTGGGATAATAATGACCGATGATGCAAAATTCGAAACACAAAATCAGATAGCGATAAATAAGGCAAAAAGAGTTGCCGGACAGGTACTAAGAACGTTCAAAAGAAGGGACAGGAGAATAACGATTCCCCTGCTAAAAACACTGATTATACCAGAACTTGAATACTGCTCACTCTTGACGTCCCCATATAAAAAGGAAGAAATAATAGACTAGAAGAAATGCAGACACATTTCACAGCAAAGATTGATGGCTGCAAAGAGCTCAACTATTGGGAAAGACTACGTAAACTAAATTTGTACTCCCTGAAAGAAAGAGGAGGTACACCATAATCTACATATGGAAAAAGATCGAAAAATTGGTACCAAACCTCAAACTAAACCTACGAGGGCTACTCAATATATTTTGCCCGACCTTTTTTTTTTCTTTCCAAGTTTCCTTGTAAGTTCCAAAAATTTTGTACACAAGTAGTTACATACCTTTTTTACAAGTTTTTAGTTTTCCACGGCTTTTCTCCACCTCGAAACAAGGGCCTTTATTCCTTGCTGGTAAAAGTCCGCTGGGTTCTGCTGGAGCCACCTCTTAACCTCCTCATCGTCACTCTGCAACTTTCTTCCACGAATAGCATCCTTCATTGACCCAAACAAATGGAAGTCTGAAGGTGCTAGATCCTGGCTGTATGGAGGGTGGAGTAAGAGTAAGACAGTCAAGCGCATTTTTGTGATGGCCTCTCTTGTTTGCAAACTGTTGTGTGGTCTTGCGTTATTGTGCAAAAGAAGGACGTCTTCCACTTTTCTCTCCCGTCGAACTCAATTTATACGTCTCTGGAGCTCTGTAGGGTAGCAATATATGCCTCCGAGTTGATTGTCTGTCCTTTCTTCATAATGTCCATCAGAATCACCCCTTTCACGTCCCACAAGATGGTGGCCATAACCTTTTCTGCAGAGGGAGTCATTTTTAACTTTTTCTTGCGTGGGGAGTTTGCGTGATGCCACTCCATGGATTGGCGTTTTGTTTCAAGTTCAAAGTGGTGTACCCAAGTCTCATCCCTACTCATAATTCGTGAAAGGAAGTCATCCCCTTCTGTCTCGTATCGATCGAACGATTCGAAATCAATTTCTTTTCTTTGGGCTTTATGATCTTCAATCAGTTCGCGAGGAACAAACCGTGAACACACTTTTGAGTATTCCAGTTGCTGAATTATCGTATTCACACTTCCTTCACTAATTCCTAGCTCCAGTGATAGCTCCTTGTATGTGACGCACCGATTTGATCGAATGATGCTGTTAGCACGTTCCACAGCGTGAGATGTCACAGCCGATGCCGGGCGACTGCTGCGTGGCTCATCATCGAAGCTGGCTCTCCCTCTCTCCGATGATCTCGCATGTTTAGACCAGCGTCCAACTGTGCTTCGATCAACATCATCATCTCCGTAAACGTTTGTAAATATTTTCAACTGTTTCCTTCTCTGCAGTTAAAAACTCAATAACAGCTCAGTTTACGACGCACATCACTGTCAGATGCCATTTTCGAAACTGCGTTAACCATCGGTTTTATAAAAGGGCGTTTAAAAGCGGTTTTATTCAATGATGGGAGGTTCAAACTGGAAAAATCCGGTTATATGAAGCGCAGAAAGTTCAAACTTAGACCAAAAGAAATTTCAGCCCCATGGCCTATTATTTAGCTAAGAAAAAAGGGTGGGGCAAAATATATTGAGTACCCCTAGTAGTTACCATTCAAACAACACTGGAAAATAGGAAAGGCAGAATGTGTAGTTTCCAAAATTAAAGGCCCGACAAAGGACCTCTCAACACTGAAGAAAAATAGCTTGGTTGTTAGGGGACCAAGACTTTTTAACCAGCTTCCAAAGGACCTCAGAAACGTTACAGGGATCAAAGTTGAAGTCTTCAAGAGAAGACTAGATGCCTGACTCAGGACGGTACCAGATGAGCCGGGTGTACTTCGGTGTGCGGTGGAGCGCAAGAAAGCAACTCGCTCCTCCACCGAACCAGGCCTGGAGGCGGGGCCACCAGCTTGACCTTCGTGTGAAGAGACCAAGACACGGAACATGAACGAGGTGTGTGTATATAAATATATATATATATATATATATATATATATGTTACCTTGGTTAGCTTCCACCTGAATTGTTCATTCTGACAAAGGTGAAGCTTTTCACTCCACCTTAGACCTACAGTTTAACGTGAAATCCGAACCACACCCCACTTGCAGTCCAGCGTCTTAACCATTTGGCTACCCAGGATACACATTTATCTACCAACCACTTTCTTTATTGTGTAGAAGGATGAACAGCTGGGTTTTGCTGCGCGCCGACTGCTGTCACCGGGTCTCGAACCCGGGGCCGATGAATTCGTAGTCAGCGACGCTAACCACTACACCACCGAACCGAGACGCATAAAAATGTTATGTTATGAGGTGTATATATGCAGTATAATTAAATATATGCATATTATATATAAACACAAATATAAATAATAATATGCATAATATAAAGATTTTATACAAAATAAATTGCTAATAATAAATTTCGCATTATGATGCAAACTGAGGAATGCTATCTCGATCTCAAAGGGTTTTAAATTGCAAATCCCTCAAAAACTGTGGGTAATAGAAAAAAAAACCTGTTTTCATTTTCATAATCAGCGTAAAAAAAAACAAGAATCACCCACAATTATGAAAAGGAGAAAAACTGTTCAGTGTAATAATAATAAAATAGTAATAGCAGTTTCATAAAAATAAGAAGTATGAGTACACTGTACACGTAAAGGATGGCTAATGCGGGAGTTAAGTGGAGCTATGGACAGTTGGACACATTTTCATAGCAAGAGGTCTACAGTTTAGAAAACAAAGTTGGACTGGTGAGTAGCTTTGACAATCAGATGTCCGAGTTTTTAATTAATGGTAATCTTGTAGTTTAACATCGCAAATTATTATTGGGTAGGCGTATTTTTAAGTTGTATTTAAACGTCGCAAATTAATTTTGTAACGTAATAAATATAAAGATAAACGATTTACTTATTTCATAATTTGTGTTACTCGACTCGACAGGATAAAATTAATTAATTCGGTTTTATATTTCAATAATTTGCGCGTTAAACGAGATAACCTCATTAACATCTAGAAACTCTTAACACACTTAAATTTGTCTAGACTCTAGATGCATTATAAGCACCACAAAAATCAAAAATGGGTAACCCAATATACCCAATCTCCAACCTAAAGCTTCCAACGTAAATATAAGAATAAAGTTATATAAATAAATACACTTTATTGAAGGGTTTTACTAAACCTAATTTAATTTCATAGGTATAATAAAGTAGAAAGGCAATTAATTTGGAAAACATTAATTGTTTTTAATATGAAGTAAATTTGGGTAACTAAAGCTTTATGAATTTTAGTTATCAAAAATACTTGTAATATATCTTTGCTATAATTTTGTACAAAATAATCAGATCATTCATATACACAGTAAAAAAAAGAAAGAAAAAAAAAAAAAAAGGTTGAGATCAGTTTTCAGAATCGAAATTTAATACAAAAATTCTGACTGGCCGAAATTGGTCACACGAACAATAACTAACCACTCGAAAACGACCACTTAACCTTGTGTCTGTGTGTTTATATATATATATATATATATTATATTCACGAAAGTACCACGAGTATAATATTTTATGATGAAAATAACCACGAAGGAAAAAGAAAACACGAAATGGTGCTCAAACGCTTTCCTCGAATGACATCCTCAGCCCTCAGGAACACCGAAATTAATAATAAGTTCGAGACTAGATACAGTATGTCACATCCTCAGGAACACCGAAATTAATAAGAAGTTCGAGACTATATCAGTATGTCACAAAGAAAAAATTGAAAAAAAAAGGATAATATGATTGGTGCACAAAAATAATACGATTGGTGCTTTTCCATATAAATTTGTACGCTCCTCCTACAATTTTTTGTGCACCAATCACATTATCCTTTTTTTTTTTCTTTGTAATCTATATATAGTCTCAAACTTGTTATTAATTTCGGCTGACGGTAGTCGTCTGGCGTTGCTGGAGGTAGAGATCTTTTCTCTTGCATCCTCCTCCGAGGTGTCGGTGGTTCTGCTACGGGCATCTGTTGTCACTTTTTTAGGGGGCCTGCTTCCCCCTTGTGGGGTTAGTAGGCATCGGGGTTCGGATCCCCAAACTTACAAAAGAGCTTGCTCTTAACGCCTGGGCGTGCCTGGTTGAGCCCGGGCGCCTGTCTTCTTCTACTCACGCTCTCGTTTCTGTTCCACCCTTTCTCTACTTCTTTCACATTCCTCGTCTGTTCAAGTTTCTCTTCTTCACTATCTTCTTTCTTGGTCACATCGACTACTACTACTATTATTTCCAGTCTTGGAAGGAGAGTGGTGTGGTTGCGTGGCCTCGCGGAGGTAGTCTTTTCTCTTCCATCCTCCGAGAAGGTGTCGGTGGTTCCGCCCCGGCATCTGGGCATCTGTTAATAAAAGGTTAATAAAATTAATAATAGTAATCTTACTTTGCCAAATGTAATAGAGGGTGCACAAGGTACATGGTGCAAAAAACATTGCAGAACTCTGGAAAAATAATTATGAAACCCTATTTAAATGTCTTGGGGGGGGGGGGGGGGGGATAAGAACATAAGAAATTTTTATAGTGGGCACACTAGGGGCCACTTCGGCCCATCGAGGTGGCTCCACTATGTAAAAACTGCCTGTACATTGGCAATAACCAATTTTTACAAAACTGATAATTAATTAGTTTTAAATTGATACTTAATTATGTAGTAATGCTTAGTTAAGAATATTGATTTCTGTTTGATTAATTATTAAAATGTTTAATATAAATTTACTAAAAATTGTGATGATTACGATAAAGCATGTTTGTTAGATTGTAAATTGTTTTAAAATGGGTAAAGTTGGTAGTCCTGGACAGGCACAAGGAGCCGGCTTACCCATGAGGGAGCCAGTCTTGAGGGAGCCAGTCTTGAGGCGGACGCGATACGCGTAAGATTTAGAGCCATGTGATCTTAAAGTCAAATTGTTTTGTGTTCCTCTCCGACCTAAATTATTATAATAGAATTTCATACTCGCATACCCCTAACTTAACTAAACCATTTTCGAAATTAATAAAACGTAATAAGTGTTAATAAAGAGTATTAATATCCCCCCTTCCCCCTTTGTTTTATAACGGTCTTTCAGAGTCAGGTCTAGGCGCGCTACCATGATATTTATACGATGCGGCAAAAAGAGTGTAGAGAAACAAAGTGATAAATGAAAGAAATAGCCGATCGAGAATAAACAGAGATATAGTAAAGTAGAAAGAAGCGTAAACAATGAAGAGAAAGTAAATTAATAAAGACGATCACTACATCTAAAGGCGAACACTACAATTAATTTAAAACTAAAGATAGAATCTCTGGATCCAGAGGATCAGTCATAATAGGCTACTATCCACAAATATGTTACACACTATATCTATTTATAACTGACATGCAAATATATCAGATCCAAAGAATCCAGTCAATTTCATTATGATACCCATCAATACCAGTACAATGCCAACCAAAAATAAGTCATGGTCCATATCAATTGCGGACCAAGTCACAATTTACATCCATATACATTACAATATATATACTTAAGAGGAAAAGTGTAGGTGTGGCTGTAAAGACTGTACAGTAATGTAGAAATGTGTGTGCACCCATTTTGGGTCTCCCATTTAAAGGTGTTTGTGGGGCAAGTGAAGATCATGAGTTTTTCAATACCTCACAGTACTATGGGGGGCACCGCTCGGCAGAGGAATCTCTTTAAATAGGGTGTGTAAGGACAGAGAGTATCCCCTAACCCAAGATGCTCAGATGCTGCCTCCCTATATCCCACAACACCTGTGTTGAGCTGTGGGATCTATCACCCAAATGCACATAATACTCGTACTCGTATATATGAAATAAACTAGTACTGTTCATGCAATAAAAATGGGCTTAAACACCATCACCAGATGTCCCTTGCAGACATCAAACTATCCAACCTTCTTTTGAAAGAATCAAGCATATCTGAAGTCACCACTAAATATATACCTAAATGTAGAACACTCTGAGGAGCTACTAATTAAGTACCATTTCATGTTTTCTTTTTCCTTCGTGGTTATTTTCATTATATATATATAACAGTATATGGGGTGAATTTCACACTTAAACACGTGAAATGAATTTATGATACAAATCCACAAGGAAAAAGAAAAATTATTACAAGGCCTTTCGTGTATTCAGCAGTACACCTCGTCAGGGACGAGGTATACTGCGGAATACACGAAAGGCCTTGTAATAATTTTTCTTTTTCCTTGTTTTGCATTATATATATATATATATATATATATATATATATATATATATATATTCTAAAATCATAAACTGAATGAGAATGAAGCAATTTAAAAAATACTTAAGTTACGGTACATGGGAATAGTTTTCTGTTGTAATTATTAACATTTTCTTTTAAAGTATAAAAATAAGAGAAACATTTATTTTTTTTTAATTTTGGGAATCTCTTCAAAATGGTATGCCACTGAATTTATTTCGGTTTTGATATGCATCGCTTAGCACTTATTTCTACATTAACAAAGAGAGAGAGAGAAAATTCATTATTTGTCAGCCTAGGCCTATTTTAAAATATTTTATTCATAAAACCGAACTTTGAAAACAAATACACACGTGAAAAATATTTATGATGAATAAAACCACGAGAATCCTGGGGGTTGGCATCCCTTGGTTGCGGTGCGTCGACGATATTTTGTGTATCTGGCCCATGAATCGTGACCTGGATAACTTCCTCCTTCAGTTAAATGATCAAGTCCCCTCCATTAAGTTTACTTTAGAAGTGGAACAAGACAATTCAATCCCGTTTTTGATGTGCGTGTACATAGGGAAAGCCCAGGTTTTAAGTTTAGTATCTATCGGAAAAAACAAACAATTTGTCCTACGTACACTTTTACTCGGGACATGACACCCCCACTAAGAAGGCCATTTTTTCCTCAATGTTTCTCCGCGCCCTTAGGATCGCCAGTCCGGAATACATCGATGTCGAATTAGAAAAAATCAACGGTATTGGAAGTGATGTGTTATCCATCTGCGTTTATGGAATCTTGTCTCAACAAGGCAAAACGAACTTTCTATCGTGTCAATAACAACACTTGTACTTTGTCAAAAAATATTTTAGTACTTCCATTTTTCCCGGGCTTTTTAGGCATTGCTAATGTACTTAAACTTTTGGATATTAATGTAGTATTTTCATATAACAATATTGGAAAAATATCATAGTAAAAAAGTCCTACCAATAATTCAGGCATTATCTATAAAATTAGTTGTAAACAATGTGATTCCTTTTACATAGGTCAAACAGGAAAGGATTTGCACACACGTATAAAACAGCATCAATATTCCGTTAGAACAGGACAGTCGTCCAGTGCCCTTTTTGTCCATTTGTCAGAGTTATCCCACTGTATTGATTGGAATAATGCTTCAGTTTTATTTCACTCTAGCAACATTGTTAATAGAAATATTCTTGAGTCTGCCATTATCCAACTTACAAATAACTTCAACATAAGCAAAGGTCTTTTTCAACTCGATCCTGTTGTTTTGAATTCCTTCAGAACAGATTTAGATAAGAAGGGTAAAACGCTAAATCTTTGGTAAACTTGTATGCTACTCTAATAACTTTTATTTTTCAATTTATTTTTATATACAAGAAGGGCAGAGTGCTAAAACCGGGCAGATTTCCAGTATAAATTTGTATTTTTTTTTTTTTTATAACATTGGTTGGAAACTTCATTGATCTTGTGCTAAAAATCGATAGTTTTTCCTTACAAATTTGTATGCTCCTCCCACAATCCTTTAATTTTTATTTTTATTTTATTTCTCCGTTTATTGTATATATATATATATATTTTTTTTTTTTTTCTGTAACCTATATATAGGCTAACTCTATGTACTTCAGTGTTCCTGAGGATGTCATTAGACGAAAGCGCTTGAGCACCATTCTGTGTTTCTTTCCTTCGTGGTTTTATTCATATATATATATATATATATATATATATATATGATGCAAATCCACAAGGAAAAAGAAAAATGATTCCAAGACCTTTCGTGTAATTAGAAGTACACCTCGTCAGGAAATGAAGGGAGAAGGCGAGATGACAAAAATATATACAAACGGGACATACAAACAATTTAACAGAAAATTAAGAGAAATATTAAAAAATAACTATAATGGGTCTTCTAAGCAGTTCTTAGTATCAATCCGTCACTACCATATTTGTACGGTTTAGTAAAAACACAAAGTTAATAATCCCATGAGACCTATTAACTGTTAGCTCAGTAGGCTCCGAAACCTGTAAGCTATCTAAATGGTTAGCTAGTTTATTAACGCCGTTAGTTGGCTCTATTTCCCAGTCACATTTGTAAATAGCATGGATCTTACTGACAAACTGAAGTTTCCTAATGACCCTAATTTCAAACTAGTAAGTTTTGATGTATGCTCGTTATTCATAAAAGTCTCTGTTGATGACCTACTTGATTTTTTTAAAAGATAAGATCTCTGAATATATTTCCCTGTTCAACACAACACTCTTATTGAGTTAATTAAGCTTTGCGTCAAAGATTGTACATTTCAGTTTAAAAATAAGTTTTATGCTATGTCGTTTGAATTGGCGATGGGAAAAACCTCTCACCAGTATTAGGTAACTTATATATGGAATTTTTTGAAAGCAGAATTTTGCCTACTATTGTTAATTTCAACCTAGTTTGGTACAGGTATATAGATGATATTTTATATTTGTGGGTGGGGCTGACAATATAAACATCGCGTCATTTATGCCCTCGAGCGGTGTTTACGGCGTGGTTGACCTGTGTTTGTCATAATTGTTTTTTATACTTATAAGTTATAACATTCATAATGAGTGAAATAGATGTTAGTGACACTGATTCTGATTACATTCCTACTGAGGAAGAGGATAGTGATTGGCTTAGTGACACCATTGTTGAGAGTGAACGGGAAAATGAGCCTATTCAATTAGAGAAAAACTGGACTCGTGCTCCAAATTTGTTTGAAGACAAAAGGCCATCAGAGAAGCCTCCATTACAGGGCTCTTATTCCGGTGTAAATCCAAATATTGTATTTGATCATGTAAAAGTAATTGAGTGTTTCAAGTTATTTATTGGTGATGATGTAGTTGCATAATCGTCAGTCATACCATATCTTCCTAAGTCATTTTTTGTGGTTTTGAGAAAAACGAAAAAAGATTCTAAATTAAACTACTTATGACTTAGGAAAATATGAATTTTTGCAAATATCACCCTTATAGTTCATCCTACAAGGACGAAATTTGTACCAAAAGATGCGCAATTTTTTTTTACATGGCATTAGCAACAAAAACTCAAAAAAGTCAAAAAGTGACTTAGGAAATTTTGTTTTTTGATGCTGACTAATTATATTGGCCAATGTGTAAATGATAAGGCAAGACAATTTTTCGAGCAAAATCCTCAACTGAATATATATATATAATATTTACCCACTAAAATGACCAAAATTATAAAATTATATCTGAAAAAATATAAAAGTATCCCCTCTTTCTCCATCTCGGATCGGCGAGTGATAGAAAATGCGTAACTTGGTATCAACTGGTTAAGTTCACGGTTGAAAAAGAAAATGATGGAAGCTTATCTTTTCTGGATCTAAAATTTCGGAGAAGTTTTAATCAGTTCAAATTTGAAGTTTATCGTAAGCCTACTAATAATAACTCTTATGTGCATTTTTATTCTGACCATCATCCCACGATTAAATCTTCTATTTTCTCTGCCCTCGAGAAAAGGTATTGTAATAGAATAACTGTAAATGAATTTGAGCGTAAAAATATCCTTAGCCTACCTTACCATGTAAATTTTCAATATATTCCGACTTCACTTAAAGCAATTGGTATCAATGTAGTCTTTAAGTATAATAATACTGTTAAATTACGCCTAATAAAGAATAGCCCGGATAATGTGGTTGGTTGTGTGTATTCGATCGGATGTACACAATGTGACTCAGTATATATAGATCAAACGGGTAAAACGTTATATATTAGAGTAAAACAGCATAAATATGCGTTAGAACAGAACAGCATAAATATGCGTGTAGAACAGCAAACAATTCTAATGCATTGTTTAACCATATGAATAGATGTAATCATAGTATTAAGTGTTCTAAAGCTCTCGTTAAAAAAGCAGATATAATCGAAAGGAATATTCTAGAATGTGCATTTATCCATTTTAAAAATAATTTCAATAACAGTGCGGGAATGTATAAAATTGACAATATCCTGTTAAAATACCTTTTGCCTCTAGTCAACTCTTGTTAATCATGTGCTAATCTTTTTGTTTTTCTGTCCCGCTTGTATATATTTTTGTCATCTCACCTTCTCCCTTCATTCCCTGACGAGGTGTACTTCTGAATACACGAAAGAACTTGGAATCATTTTTTTTCCTTGTGGGTTTGCGGGTTTGCATCATTCATTCATTTCACGTGTTTAATTGTGAAATTCATCCCATATATATATATATATAGTCAACAAGACTACTCCATATATAAACATTTAACATGCAGAACTTTCGACATTTCTAATGTCATCTTCAGTGGTAAAAATTATTATATATATATATATATATATATATATATATATATATATATATATATATATATATATATATATATAATTAAAACCAACTATGAACTTAACCCTTTCATACCCAAATTAAGTCGAAAAGTAGGCGGAATCAGTTGATGCAAAAATCGTCCTTATAACCTTATAAATAAGGTCTAAAATTGCTTCCAAAGTTAACGATGAAAATTTCACACACTGGTCATTAAAGGGTTAAAACAATTTAAATATTGACAAATATAACAGCGAAAATAAAAATTAAAACTTAAAACATATGAAATTATACAGTTAAATGCAATACGCCTCTATTGTCCGAATTCACTGTCAATGAATATTCAACTGAAGATTCTCTCTCTTTTGTTAAGGAAATCACTGAAATAGATAACACTGACTATGTAGTTATGGTCAGCTTTGATGTAACATCTTTGTTCACTAACGTTCCTCTAAATGAAACTATTGACCTGTGTATCAGTCCTCTTCAAATCACAACTCTACAGCCCTCGATCTAGAACTAGGTGAAAGTAACATTTGTTCGCTCCTTGAAATTGCTACTAAAGACTGCATCTTCTTTTTCAGTAATGATCAATACGTTCAAACAGACGGAGTATCAATGGGGGGAACCTCTCCAGCTCACCTTTGCAAATTTATTCTTCTTACCATGAAAAGAGTGGTTGGGGGAGTGTCCCCAGCATTTTAAACCAATCTTCTTCCGTCTCTACGTAGACGATTGTTTTGTTCTATTAAAAATTTCCGACCATAATGAACTTTTTCCTCAATATTTAAATTCAAAACATGGTAACATCAAATTCACTTCTGAAACGGAAAACGATAATTCTTTACCATTCTTGGACATAAATATACTCGTAGCAATAATCACTTCGCAACATCAATTTTTCGTAAACCTATAAAGTTCACAGGCTTGGGAATAAAATTTGACAGTTTCGCTCCACTCAAGTATAAATATAACCTTATTTTTACCCTGCTATACCGTTCATACGAGATTTGCTCCAACTACCATCATCTTCATGCCGAGTTGGAATTCCTTAAAAAGTTCTTACTAGTAAAGATTTCCCTTCTAAACTTAGAGACAATATAATAAAAAGATTCATGAACTTAAAATTCTCTAATAAAACTAAAATCGTCGTTACTACAGTACGGAAGGAGGTTGTATATTTTAAACTCCTTTACTGTGGACCCGAAAGTCTTGTGTAAGAGGAAAATTGGTAAATTTATCAATAGATTTTATCTGCAAATTTCTGTTAAATGTATTTACACATTAGACGTAAATTACACTCCTTTTTCAAATTTAAAGATTTAATTCCAAAGCCCTTGTGCTCATCGGTCATTTATAAATATACATGTGACCATTGCGCATCGTCGTACGTTAGCATGACTGCACGCCAACTCCAAATTCGTATCGATGAACACGAGGGTATTAGTAGCCGTACTAATAAATAATAGACTCGCGAATCCCTCCCTCCCAATCACATATACGTTTCCACTCCCATCAGTTAGACTACCCAATTAAGTCTATTAACTTTTCAATAATTGCTAAAGCCAATAAACACGACCTACCCCTCTTAGAAACCAAACTCAATTTTAAGCATAAACCGGATATAAATCATTATACCCGATTCCACAACCTCAATATCCTTCAATAAAATATCCTTCACCTGCCTACCAACCAACCAACCAAGTTAGTGCCCGTTAACCAAAAAAAAAAAAATTTCATTCTTTCCCATTCTTTGCTGTGTCTGTAATTGATTAACTTGTACATGATTTGTTCCTTTTAAGATTTTATAGATTTTAATGTTTTACATTTTAAATTTTTCCGTAATGTTCCCTTAAATTGTTTATAATGGTTTTACTTACATTTATGCTTTTCTTATCTTAAGGTAAGCCCCCTTTTATAGTTCCTTTTACAATATTTTATATTTTAATTGTATTAACTGTATAATTTCATATGTTTTAAGTTTTAATTTTTATTTTCGCTGTGATATTTGTCAATATTTCAATTGTTTCAAGTTCATAGTTGGCACTGAAGATGACATTAGAAATGTCGAAAGCTCTGCATATTAAATGTTTGTATATGGACTAGTCTTCTTGTTCCTTATTCGACTGAGGTTTCCACCTCATAAATCACTTGGCTCTATTTTATATACAGGGTGTCCCAGAATTAACTATCTATTTCAATGAAATCGGACAAATTTTTTAAAAACACACTTTTATTTATGTTTATCATGTTTAATATGCGTTAAAAATGTATAAATTTCTAAATTTTTTTCATAATTTTATTTTCATAATTTTTTCATAGTTTTATTTTCATTCTCTTTCAGAACCCTATTAATAATGAATACACAAGAACGCATCTTTGTTGTAACATCCCGTATCAAAGGAATGCAATGTAATGAAATCAGAGAAAAATTTACAAGAAGATTCCACAGAACCGGTCCTACAGACAAAGCGATTCGTGAACTTGTGAACAAATTTAAAAGAACTGGATCCGTACACGACGAGGTGGGAAGAGGACGCCCAAGGACAGCACGTAACAGTACCGAACAGGTACGACAATTGTTTGAGGATGAACCAACAACTTCGGTTAGGGAGGCCGGTCGAAGACTCAACATATCCAAGACAACAGTTCATAGAATCTTGCGTTCGACACTGATGAAAAAGGCTTATCACATTCAAGTAAATAAAGTTTTGACATGATTTATAAATCTATTTGTTTTTGTATCATAATTTAGTAATAAACACAAAATTATGTCAGTTTTTATTAAATTTGTCCGATTTCATTGAAATAGATAGTTAATTCTGGGACACCCTGGTGTCCCAGAAGTCTTGGAGGGGTTTTTATTTGGCTATAAGGTTTTTGTTTTGGGATCAAATAAAAAAAGGTTTGTAACACTTGAAAATATATTTGCTGCGATTTTAATTACAAATTTAATAGCTGGTGAAAATCTTAATTTTCATTGCGTAAATCTAAAATCGCATTAGCGTACTTATCCGATTCTAATGATCTTGTGGTTTAATTTCTTGAGCAATTTGAATTTTGTACGGGTTTAAAGATCGATATCCTCTCTTAAAATTCGATGTAAGGAACTTCAAATGTTTAATTTCTGGCTGCGTCGTCGGACTGATGTGGATTTTATTCAACGCTTTCACGAACCATCTCAACCAGAGTTGGACTTCGGCTTGTCCGAGGACGCCCAGTCCGTGGTTCGTCTCCCTGACCCTTTTTCATACGAAATTTAGTGACGTACCGTCGAATAGCTCGATCAGAAGGAACAGAAACGTGTTGAATTTTAATCGAAAAGCTCTTTGAGCGGCAACGATAGAAGAGTTGTTTGTCAAATAAGTTCCATAACAGCCTCTGTTGCACTGTCCAGGATTCCATTTTCATTAATCGCAGCAAGTGTACTTTAATTGAAAAATAAAAATTAATAAATTAATAGAAAAAGAAAAACATAGCCAAATAAAACCCCCTCCAAGATTTCTGGGACACCCTGTGTATATATATATAACCCACACAATTCAACTATTGAATACCATCCAGCGAATACAAAGCCAACTGACAAATACAGGGATCCAAGAGCCGTACAAAAGACATTAATTACATACGATATCGGGACAACGGGTATCGAAACAGATGGAGAGGAAAATTCTCGAAGGATCACAAAGCAACGAAACCAGCACCACCACTGGAAAACGAATCGGAAACACAAGTATGTAAAAACGAAGGGGAAAAAGTAAAATAATCCTAGCCAACATTCAGGGCCTTAAATCAAACCATTCCCCGGACAAAGTTTTATACTTAAAAGGACTCCTACAAGAAACCGGAGCACATTTTGCATGTCTCAGCTCAGGGAAATCCATCTAAAGGACTGCCAGGCGAACTGTGAAAACTGAGTTCTGTATTGACAAAAAAGAAATACAAATTGACAACTATAACATCCTCCGAGCCGACAGAACAGTGAGACGTAAAGGAGGATGTGCTATTTACACACGCGAAAGGCGTATGGCAGAAACAGTGGCGTGGTGGGACTCTCATCGCTGGTAGGGCCAGAGAGCATTTTGGCGCCCTCTCGAAATGATTCGAAATTTTTAATTTTAGCATTTTTTGACCGTTTTGAGACAGACGTATTTGTTTACATTTTCGTTTTGAACGTTATAAACAGGACCAAACTGAGATTTTTTCGGTTAATAAATTTATAGAAACATAGGTTGTTTGTATGCAGAAAATATTATTATAAACGTTTTAAAACAATAGAAAGCGCAAAACGTTTTAAAAAATAGAAAGCACAAAACGTTTTAAAACAATAGAAAGCACAAAACGTTTTAAAACAATAGAAAGCACAAAACGTTTTAAAACAATAGAAAGCACAAAACGTTTTAAAACAATAGAAAGCACAAAACGTTTTAAAACAATAGAAAGCACAAACGTTTTAAAACAATAGAAAGCACAAAACGTTTTAAAACAATAGAAAGCACAAAACGTTTTAAAACAATAGAAAGCACAAAACGTTTTAAAACAATAGAAAGCACAAAACGTTTTAAAACAATAGAAAGCACAAAACGTTTTAAAACAATAGAAAGCACAAAACGTTTTAAAACAATAGAAAGCACAAAACGTTTTAAAACAATAGAAAGCACAAAACGTTTTAAAACAATAGAAAGCGCAAAACGTTTTAAAACAATAGAAAGCGCAAAACGTTTTAAAACAATAGAAAGCGCAAAACGTTTTAAAACAATAGAAAGCGCAAAACGTTTTAAAACAATAGAAAGCGCAAAACGTTTTAAAACAATAGAAAGCACAAAACGTTTTAAAACAATAGAAAGCACAGCACATGTGTCATGTATGTGAAAATAAATACTTAACGTCTCTACTACATAATTAGGACTTTCGAGAGAAATTTAGATGATTGACCAAATCGAACAATTAGCCGGTCTGTGTCTAGTTTCTTTGCTATATTTCGTTCGACTGACATCAGCATTGTACCCAGCAGCATCTCCTGCGACATGGACTTCCTTATCCGCGTTTTGATTCGCTTCAATGCTGAAAAGGATCTCTCAGCCGTTGCTGATGTAGCTGGAATTGCCACTAATATGCCATATGCTTTTGAAAGAGTTGGATAGGCTTCAGTAAGACCCGTATCATCATTGAGAACAGTGTAGGCGCTGTAAATTGTTTTTGTGTTCGATAATAAAGGAAATATGGAATTGAAGCTATAGAGCTCCAAGGCACATTCGTGACTAATGATGCTGTAATTAGTACAAAATTCATCGATCTCATTCTCCAATGTAGAAGTTTGAGCACCAATATTCGAGAAATTTGTTGGACAAAATTTTTGTGATTTTAGTACACTTCGATTTTCAGAAAACCGATCGTTCATTGCCGAGTTAATTTTGTCTAGAACAGTATAAAATGTTTCACGTGTCCATTTTGCCTGACATTTTCAGTGATTTCAGTATCATTCTCATTGATCTCTTCTTTTTACGTGCACGTATGACTGGCCACTGTGCTTTATCGTCGATTTCTTCGACAGCAGCAATAACAGTACCTGGGTCATCGCGAATCTTCTGTAGCTGCTGCATCGAAGCTGAGACCATATCAAGTGCTCTGATAACATCCACATTGTCTGTAGATAGCGACTGAGTGGGCCTGTTATCATGAATATTTTATGAAACAGGCAATCTGTTGCCAGATATGCTCGACTCTGAACAATGTGAAGTAGACCAGCTGCTTCCGAACGGTTTCTGACTAAACTCTTGAGATGTGATCTCATTCAAGGTTTCATATATCGATGTGTATCTACGTCGTGGTCCACATCAATGGCCAGCCAGGAGCCCCGACTTGACACCGTGCGACTTCTTTCTTTGGGGGTGGGTAAAGGAAGAAGTCTACCGCACCAAACCGAGGACATTGGAAGAACTGGAGGACCGAATTCGGGAAGTCATGTCCTCCATCCCGCCGGAGTTCCTGCTAAAGTCAGTGGACGCCATTCCTGGGCGGCTCCAGAAGCTGGTGGAAAGAGTTGGAGCCCACATTGAATTTTAGAGAAAACCTACCATGTATGCCTACCTTTTCATATTATTTCTTCTGAAATAAATGGATAATATACGTATTTTTTTACCAATCCAAAATAGGGAGCTACTTTCCGCCCACCCTGTAGATATGAATACATCTAGAGAAAATTCACGAGCCGTCCAGCGTACTGTGTTCAGTCTCTTCAATGTTTTAACTTCCAAAACCGATTCCTTTTGTGTATCTTCAAAAAGTCAATGTATGCGATTAGATTGTGTAAACATAACATAGTCTCCAGTGTTCCAAAAAGAGTAACAGCATCAACAGACGCTGACGAAACATCTGAAAGTACAAATTGAGGATGTGTGCATTGCAGCGAACATATATAACTTGCTCACCGATATCGCGTTTGATTAGCGCCTGTAATCCGCCATAGCACCCACTCATGTTCGCAGCACCATCATATGACTGGGCAACAAGTCTCATAACAGTCAGAAAAAGCAGACTTTACTAAGCTCAGAAGCATTTCTGATGTAGTATTTGAAGCATGTTGTAGGCACAGCAAATGCTCACAAACGCCACCATCCACAGCAACACGAACACAAATACTAACGTGTTCTTGATGTGATAACATCAGGAGATGTGTCAACAATGATGGACCATGCAATAGCTTTTTTTATTTTCTTTACAATTTCGATTGTTATTTCTTCTCCAGTTATATCAATTATCTTCCTTTGCGTATCATTACTCAAAAAAGTTAGCTTGGATTCACGGCCCTGATTCTGTTTCCTGCTGTTGATGAACTTTTTCTATCTGCTCTAGTACTTGAATCAAACACAGCAAGAAAATCAAGCAATTCCAAAAAATTTCCTCTGTTCTCATCTGAAATCCAACGATTCTCTATGACCTCTGAATGCCAAAGATTGTATACCAAGGTAACTATAGCGTTGACAACCCTATGCACAAACGTCCTGTTCTTTATAACTGCAGCTTTTCTCAAATTCTCCTCAGACTCACTTTGCTTCAACAATGCACTGGAGATTGAACTGTCTCAGAAACATCAATCTGGCAACAACAGCCATTCTATGACTATTTGAAGTTTCATGTTTCCTTACTCCTTCCCATTGGTGCTTCCAATCAGAAAAACCAGCATTTGTAAATGAAATTCCTTGTTTAGACGATTGATTTTCTCCTCGCAGACTGTTATCAGTATACATGTGATACAAAAAATTACTAAGTACTTCAAACAGCTACGTAAAATGTGTAGCAGCAAATGTTAAAAATTAAATATAGTACTATTTGTAATGTACAGACCCCCAAACACGCCAACCTCAAAATTCTCTGATTTCATTAGAGGTAAGAAACTGGATAAAAGATTTACATTCTCCAACCCCAAATACTTTTCTCTGTGGTGATTTTAATTTCCCATTCATGAAATATAAAAGGATAAGAAAAAATATATGTATATACCAGGACAAGAGGGGCACACGGGAAGACTAGCAGGAGGTAAAAATGCTACTAGCTCTAGCTGATGAATTTGTTAACACAAGAAATAACAAAGCACAAGAAAAAACAACTGCCTAGATTTGGTATTCAAACAACAGCAACCAAATTGGTAATGTAGAAATATCCCCAACTATAATATCGGATCACAACATTATTGAAATAATACCCAATATAAAAGCAACAGGAAAAGAAAGAACACGAACAAAGAAACAAATTCGAAATTTTCACTCCAAAGCTATAAACTGGGAAGGTGTTGCATCGAGCATGGAAGTAATAAATTGGAAAACCATTTTCGAGGCCAAGACAACGAAAGAGATGCTAATGACCTTAGAGAAGACGCTGAAAATTGTGGAAATACATGTCCCAAAAATGCAACAAAGAAGAAAGAGAAGCAGGTTCGAGACACAGAAGAGGTCATTGTTCCGAAAGAGAAAAAGAGTGACTGCAAAATTAAGTAACTTTAAAGATAAAATCAGAAAAATATTAAATGATGAACTGCAGAGTATCAATTGCGTAATACAGAAAAAGACGACGACGACGCTATAGAAGCGATAAAGGCTAACTCAAAGTACTTCTATAGTTTTGCAAAAAGGAAGTCGAAAACTCGCACGACTATCGGACCTTTGAAAAACGAGAACAGTGCTTTATCTGATGATCTAACAGAAGTATCTGAAATATTAAGAGCTCAGTACGAATCATCCTTTAGTATCCCAAAAACTGACAAATTGATATGCGATAGAAACGCGTTCTTTGAAGAAGAACCACAAGGGGAAAAAAGTATAACGGACTTCGACTTTACGACAGATGATATTACACAATCTATAGGGAAACCAAAAAAACACTCAGCGGCAGGACTGGATAAATGGAATGCCACACTGATCAAAAACTGCAAAAATGCAATCGCTGAGCCCCGAATTCGATATGGAGACGATCACCAGATATGGGCGAAATATCAGGCATCCTGAAGAGCGCGAAATAGTCCCAATATTTTGAGGAGATCGATCCGAAGCCAAGAACTATAGGTCAGTGTCGCTTACATGTCATCTCTCAAATATTTGAAAGAATAGTTAGACAGAAAAGGCAGATCATGCCTATCACAACTAATGGAACACTACATTATTATTATTACTGATGCAATGGAAAGTAATGAAAATTATGATGTAATATACACAGACGTTGCCAAAGCGTTTGACAAGTGTGGCCATGGAATCATAATACATAAACTAAAATATATGGAAATAACAGGAAAAGTAGGGAAATGGCTATATAATTTCCTTAGTGAGCGGCGGCAAGTCGTTACAGTACAAAGAATATATTCATCAGAATCATAGGCCCTCAGCTCAGTATCACAAGGAATAGTATTAGCTCCGCTTGTGGAAAATTAAGCAGCCTAAAAAGGGTTATCTTTACAGCTACCCGCGTCCACCTTTACCTCAGGTTCGAAAAGGTATTGTTTAAATTAAACTTAGGGCTCACAAAACTTGGACACTGTTAATTGTTTAAGCATATTCACTTAAAG
The DNA here is from genome assembly GCA_023014485.1 of Bathynomus jamesi. NCBI lineage: Eukaryota > Metazoa > Arthropoda > Malacostraca > Isopoda > Cirolanidae > Bathynomus > Bathynomus jamesi. Next base: position 582,442 of record JAJOZX010001956.1, on the reverse strand, counting down.
GAAAGCTTAAACTCTTTACGTGATAGATTTAACTTTGTTTAGCTTAGACTAAGTTGAGTAGATTTAGTTCAGTTTAGACTGAAGTTGAGTAGATTTAGTTCAGTTTAGTTTAGACTGATAAATAAGTTAGTCTCTACAAGCCTAACTATAAAGTATCGATTTAGTTTGCGACGTTATGCAATTGGTTGTTCCACAATATATACAGCTAGTCAGATTAAGCTCGTGAGTCGCAATTAACTCGTTTCAAGCTGATAACCCCAGTCAACCTGTCGAAGGCTTAACTTGACGAACGTTAATGAAATTCCAAGTCAATCTGAATAACTACCCCTGGATGGTTCTCCTCGTGTAAGACAATCCACAATGGCGTTCTCAAACACTTGGGTCAACGATTAACACCCGGGTATAAATATATATATGTGTGGAACTACGAATGAAATGATGTTAAATCTTAGCATTTTATTATAAAGCGAAGTTAACTGAAATGATAACCGGCTAAAATTACGGAGTCAAAACCACCACGCATTACTCCTATGAGAGCTTCGAACGAATTAAGATGGCGACTCACTCAAGCTCCTTTCGCCGGCAACATTGTCGCCCAGAATTTCCAGATGTTGGAAAGAATTGAGTGTCAGTACTCTGGCGGGCGTACGATTTTGGTTCTATTTTATGATATCTGTAAACGTTTTATATGCCGCAGATCAACGCCGTATTTATTTAATTAATTAATTAATTAATTAATTAATTTATTTATTTATTTATTTATTTATTTATAATAGAATACGTAATTACCATGATCGAACATGAATCAATTATTCATTCTTGTCGATTTTGGTTGATTTTGTGGTAACGTTCCAATAGTTTTTTAGCGATTTCTTATATACTTCGATCACTTATTCCGTCAGGAGTATATTTCAAGAATCCCTGAACTCACTGTCTAAATATTTTAAACATATACTCCAGGCCAACGGAAAAAAACTTAAAATCAATCATTAATCAATTGATTTCTTAGATTTTTAGGCAAAAGTATAGGATATTTTGCATCATAAGTAAGGTCAGACTTCTCAAGTGTTCCCTTGCATCTTAAAACCCCTTTCCTGAATGAAAAGATTAAATTGTTTGATTAGATTGGTGGATTTAGATTTATTTTCAAAGTAGGAGAATTCCTCAGGTAAGGACTCCCTTTGTACTGTTTGGATTAAATAATCTTCAGCATCTTGAATTTCGTGTAGATTGATTCCATGATTATCTACAGAACATGATTGATTAGTTTGTTTCTCGAGTAATTTAATGAATCGGAAGACCAGAACCGTAACATGAATTAATTTACTCATGCTACCGTATTGATTTATATCGAGAATTGTTTCAGTGTCGTGTGACACTACAGGGTGAGTTTCAACAAGAAATTCTTCGCTTTCTTGTGGTTCAATGTTTTCTGGCCATTCTTCTTCATTACATAACCAATTGGGCCCAACAAACCATTCGTTGGACTCAAAAAAACTTTAGCGGTGATACCTCGTGATATGAGATCACTAGGATTTTCTGGTGCTACTATAGCGTGATTCCTACCGGTGACTTCGATACTCCTTCGATATTCCTACCCGCTTTGGTTCGAAACTACAGTACTGTACAGTGTGATTCCTATCCAAGGTATAAATGAAAATATAATAAATATAAAATGCTATTTATTATTCAATTTTATTTATTTAAAAAATAGTTTCGGTGCTACTATAGTATGTGGTCTACCTACGATTGGTTAGGTTTAGTCACGATATTTTCGTTAAAACTAACGAAAATATCATGACTAAACCTAACCAATCGTCAAGGGCGATGGACATTGGAATGTAAACAAGCAATTAGTAAACAAGGCTGGCATCCGAGAACGAATGCATTGATACAGTCTCGTTCAAATTTAGATTTCGTGGGATGGCCAGATTTTTTACAGCTTCGATTTCTTGAGATAAAGTTATCCATTCACTGCTTAGTGCGTCGTTCAATGGCTCATCCCAATCTAATTTTTGTTTCCACAACCCATGTAGAAACATGCGTGTCTTGATTGTAACAGGATTTAAGTAGCCTAAAGGGTCAAACACCTTAGCAACATTGCTCAAGGCTACCCTTTTTGTTAGATTAAAATTATTGAATACGAAGTGAGGATAGAGTAGCGTGTCCGATTCCTTGTCCCATATCATCCCTAAGACTTTAATAGGTTTACTCAACTTGACTCCGTTGTTTTGCTCCATAATGGAGGCGTTAAGGGAGGTTGAATTCGTGGCCCATTCTCTCAAAGTCAGATTAGCTGCGCTGAGCAACGTTTGAGATTCTTGATAGAAGTTCAGCAATTGATTTTCGTTGTCTGACGAGAATATGAGTATCCACGTATATATTACGTTCAACCTGCTTGCTCACCAGAGAAGAATGTCCTCTCAAATGGTGTAGGATCGTGGTATTCAGTAGAAACTGACTGCACGTCGCTCCGAACAAAACCACTTTAAAGCGGTAAACACAAATGAGGGAGTCAGGGTTAAAAGGATTTTCAGGCCATAGGAAACGGGTTGCATCTCTGTCCTTTTCATTAAGTGAAATCATAAGGTAGGCTTTTGCGATATCACTAACGCAAGCATAATGACCTAACCTAAATCTCAATAAAATGTGCCCTAAATCATGAATTAGAGGTGGTCCAGTGTACATACAGTCATTAAAACTTGGATTACCCGCTGAACAATCAAAAACAATTCTGAGGGTGGTAGCCGAATCTTTCTTAATTCCGTGGTGACAAATAGTGGATATTAGCATTGTTTGATAGAGTTTGAGAATTTGGGACTAACTCCACAAATTCTTTCGTGATATGATCCTGTATCACATCATTGTAATGTTTTAAATTTTCTGGGGTCTTCCTTAGTTTGCTAAGAGTAGACAAAAGTCTACCCTTTGCCATACCGTAATTAGAAGGTAGAGGATGATGATTCTCCTTCCAAGGGAGTCCAACTTCATATCTGCCATTACAGTAGGTAATGTTTTCGTAGAATTTTTTCATGACTCTATGCTCAGAGTCCGATGGTTCATTTATTTTGATTCCTAAAGAATCGAGATCCCATAACTTGTCAATCTCAGAACCAGAATTAGACTCGGACACTCCCACTCTAAGTACGGATAAATTTCAATTTAGATTACTAGATTTGTAAGTTGATTTAAATTGAATTGGACCACTGATGACATTACCTAACTCTGTTTCTAACAAATAAGTGTCACCATGCTTAGTTTGACCAGTTATAAAATTAAAATAATAGTCAGAACCAATTAAAATGCTAATTTCATTAATAGAGTCGTTTTTAATCACCAAAGAAGCTAATTGTATGCCTTGGGATTTTAAAAATTGAATAGTTTGTGTTATCCCTGGAATAACAACTTTAGATGGAAGTCTATCAACCAGAATGACTTCGATTTTATGTTTATTAGATTTAGTTTGAATTAGAATTTTAGCTACATCATAGCTCTGTGTTTTACTGCTAGAGTTGAAACCATCAATAAGACAGTTGGTCTTCTTGTAAGGTTTTATGTTGTATTCTGTCGCTATAGATTTAAGCATGAAGCTGTTCTGTGATCCTTGATCGAAAAGCGCGCATAAATTAATTACACCGTAGTCAGTTACTACAGGCAACATGGCAGCAGGCAATGCTGTGCTTGATTTGTTTTTGGTTAAAGCGGCTGACACCAAAGTGACTGCTCGCTCAGTTTGTTCCTCTTTACTCTGACTATTGGGTTTAATCGACTCATTTGCAGATGTAAAACACAAAGCGGAATGATGCCTATTTTGACAAAACCTACATGAAAATTTACTCATGCAGTTTGATATTTTATGATTATTTCTCAAACAGTTGAGGCATAGATTTAGAGCGCGAGACCTCTTCGAGCGTAATTTAGGAGTGTTATACTTAGGACACTCATCAACTTTATGCTCTGAGGCACAGAGTGCACATGGTCTTATTCGATTTTCCTTGTCTCCATTCTTACTAGCAATGGAAAAAGAACCCACAGTAGATTTGTTAGAATTAGATTTATAAAAATTAGTGTTAGACTTAGTGCGAATATCATGAAGATTCGCTTTGCCTTTTGCATAATTAGAATTAGATTTAACATGCTCAGTAGGCTTGCTTTCGGGCTCTACTGACTGTAGCAATGATATCTCATTGTCAATAGCTTTCCTGAAACTATCTAGATTCCAATAATTGATTAATTTAATGCTAGTGATTAATTGATGCAATGATTGATTGTTATAATGACAGGCTGGGTTAACAATTTATGATGTCCTACACTCAGCTACAGTATCACTGGTTGAAGGTGGCTAATGGAGTAGGTCCACTATAATATTTCTGAGTGATACGAATTGCTTCGAGATCACCAGTTTGGATTACACCCAAGTAAATATTGTTAAGGTTATAAAAAGCACCTTATTGTTTTGTATTTAATTAAGAAAATAAATCTGTTATTTGTTCACAGTGAATAACAAATGATTGACAGTAATTGTAGTGAATAACAATTATTTAACGGCCTATATATTATGCTAAGATGACATGGAGCTGAGCCAATAAATAAAATGGTTAAGAGCCTAATTGGCAAGTAATGCATTAATTTATGGTAGGCTAATGGCATGCAAAAATGGAACATAAAATGTGAAACCTAGTGATAACAGAAATTATGCACGTACGTTTTGGTACACTGAATAGAATACGTAACACTGATTATGTAGGCTAAAGGTTATGCATGAATGAACATGGAATAAATGCTGGCAGCCTAATAATAGAAATTAAGCACGTACGTTTTGGTACACTGAATAGAATACGCAACACACTGATTATGTAGGCTAAAGGTTATGCGTGAATGAACATGGAATAGTGATGCTGCCTAATAAATAATAGAAATTAACCACGTACGTTTTGGTACACTGAATAGGTGACGCAGGCTAGAGTTACGCATAAATGGAACATTGAATGGGCCTAGCAATGATATTAAGAATGCACGTGCGTTTTGTACACGGTAAGTGGATTCGGCCGTCAATAATGAAATGCTTAAGTAAATCACATAAATTAACGGATGCAAAGTATTTATGGATACATGAAAGAACACAATGGCAGGATACAGTACACGATTACGGTATTGGAAATGACACTTGAACTGGGCCTACTGCAGTCTTAACGGAAGGTTAGTTTGAACGGTATTGAAAGCACTTTAGGTATAGCTTAATTACGCTGCTGCGATTACGCTCTGTAGGCTTAGCGAGCATTGCTTAAGAACGAAGGCACAGAGAGCTTACCGACTGCGTTGAAAATACCTCTCGAGATGAAGGGTATGCTTGAAGGTCAACCTTGTAGATTGGAAACCTGCGGAAGTTGACCATCCGGTGTTATGTACGCCGAGATGATCGTGGAACCGGTAGCGAGCCTCTTGTTGAGAGTTATGCTTGAGGGAACGGACGGTTCTGCGGACACTGATGTAGGCTTCACGAGAATTGCTTGAAAGACGATGACCGGCTGAGATCGAACGGCGCTGGTTTCGAAGGAGTACTTCTGCAGGCTGACGGCGGAAGGTCTTACTTGATGATAGATCGGAAGCTTTGAAGGAACAGCAGGCCGCCTCTCCGGCGGGAAGCCGGAGGGCGGTTGATGTGACAAGTTGTGCTACGGACGTAGGAGAAACGTGACACGTGACGAGAAATGCAAACAAGAAGTGGTGAGCGCGAGTGAGGAGTGAGAAAGTGTATCAGTGGAAACTCGCTTATATAACCTCTGTGACGGGGAAACTTTCGCGCCATTTCTGAAACGCCACCTACGCGTCCTTTAGTTGTTAAGGGCTTGCTTTCGCGGGCCTTTTGGGACAAAACAGACGTTTTCAATGTTTCTGATTCCTTGACCACGTGTGTTTTCTAAGAATGTTTGATGATGGCGTGGAAGAAAGAATTTGTTTGTCTATTTGTTAGTCTATTTCTTGTCGGTCCTCTCTCTCTCTCTCTCTCTCTCTCTCTCTCTCTCTCTCTCTCTCTATATATATATATATATATATATATATATATATATATATATATATATAAATTGACGATTGGTTTGGTTAAGTCGTGATATTTTCGTTAGTTTTAACGTTTTATTTGATTAGGTATACGCGGACAAAGTTCGGGAACGCAAGCTACACTAGGATAATGTAGGGGAACGTAAACCACACGAGGCACCACAGGGAGACGTAAACTACACTTGCTCCGGCGTATGAATAACAATGCCTAAATGAGTAATAATGATAATAATGCAAATTTTTCTATCTGTCATGGTGGTTATTAACATGTTGAGAATAGTTTCGTATAACGTAAAATCAATAAGATCATTCTGTTGTGATGTTCATAAAATTTGTGACAGTGTAGATATGACTCCTGAAAGAACACTGATTACCTAAGCAGGAACTAAAATTTCTCTCTGGTATTCATAATGACTTTCTGTGCTTCCTCGGCAGTATACTTATCAAACGAATTATTATATGGTAGGCTTTTTGGTGGAGTTGGATTCTAATAAGAAAAACTGACAAAATATATACCACTTCTACGGTTGTTAAGAGCAAGCTCTTTTTGTAGGTTTAGGGACCTGAACCCCTAGTCCAACAAGCCCCCTAAAAAAGTGACAACAGATGCCGACGGCCGAACCCCGACACCTTTTCGGACGATAGAAAAGATCTGTACCTCCAGCGAGGCTACGCGATCATCGACTAATGGTATTAGCTCTTCATTCCGACCCTAAGGTTATTACTTATTAAGAAATGAATTAAATATGAACAACGAATGCATTTTAACTGTAAACAGCTCTTTTACCATGCAATAATTGCAGCAATCTAGATGAATAAATCGAATTTTTGTACAAAATTAGGTCACTATGACATATTCCGAATAGTCGTATTGTGTAATAATGGTAACTTTAGTGCTCTGTGAATTCAGTATAACTAGCAATAATTTTACAAACGTTGTTGATACGAATGGTACCACCGGATGGTTTGATCACTGTCTCACTAGTAACAATCTAAAGGATCAAACTGTCAATGTTCAGATTCTGCATGCTTTAACAAGTTCATCGACACGAGCTTTGCCCTTTTCAGTCGTTGCGGTCGAGGGCCGACCACTTCGTGCAGCGTTTCTCACCATGTTCTATAATCACCTTTAAGCTTCGATATCAAGTCCTGTACCCTTCTTTTACTCACTGCAACATCCCTAAATACGTTGCATCGACGACAGTGTATCTCACTGTCTGTATTCCCCTCCAAATGCAAAAAAGAAAAAAGACAACAAAACGCTGCTGACACACGAGCTTGTTACCCGCCAACTACTAAGACTTTTATCATAGTTGGTAATTTATTTGGGTTGGCAGTGCTCCGAGCTTGTTGGCTCCAGCTCCGAAGTGCTCCAGTGACTTGGCTCCTGCTCCAGGACGGCCCCAGAGATGGAAGTGACCCCCAGCTCCAGTTCCGGAGCTACTCTACTAACCACTACCCCGCTGCTCCACTAACCCCAGTTTTATATCCTAAGTTGCTCCAGAGTACACAGTACTTGAAACGTCTAAACCATTTGTACACTGCACTCCGACACATGGCCTCGTCACCGTAGGCTTCCCTGATCATGTCGTAAGTTTGCGAGAATGTCTTGCCCAGTCGTACACAAAACTTAATGTTCGCTCGCTCGTCAAATTGCGACATCCTGGAGCGCCGAGTTCCGAAAATAACAAAATTCGCCGAACCGAACAGACAGCAGTACCTTCCGCGCTCTCTGCACACTGACTGAGTGCGCCCGCCAGTCTGCCAGACCGAATCTCTGCCCACACCCTCCCTACATATCTGCGTATGCACAGACATTAAGACACACAAGTACTGAGTCGTACGGCGGCTGTTAAAAAAGTTCACAACTTTTTGACTGTACCTCGTGTGTGGTATATATATATATATATGTTGAGAATAGTTTCGTATAACGTAAAATCAATAAGATCATTCTGTTGTAGATGTTCATAAAATTTGTGACAGTGTAGATATGACTCCTGAAAGAACACTGATTACCTAAGCAGGAACTAAAATTTCTCTCTGGTATTCATAATGACTTTCTGTGCTTCCTCGGCAGTATATATATATATATATATATAATTTGTGTTCCAAAGCTTTCTTCTACTTAAAATCATAAGTGCCATTAAGAGCCAAGAATCTTTCGAACATCGATTTTACTGGGTGCCACATCATTAATTATTTTTAATTCCTGGACTTTAGATTCTGAAAAGACGTACGACCCTTATTACTGTACATCATTAATCCAACGGTAAGACTCCTATTACCGTATCATTAATCTACACGCTTTATTTACTGCTTTTTCTCGTTTCTCCAGCGACGTTTATTCAGTGTACAGTCGATATTTCCGTACGATCAATCGAAGTTCACATTTTTCCGACTTCATTTTTTTACTTATTTAGTACTTTCAAAAGCATTTTGACATAACTTATGATGAGAAAGTCTTCATATATATATATGTGTTACAGTCAAAGTGTAACCAGTCATTTCGCGTAATGGCTGAAACTTTTAGTCATTTCCGCGAAATGGCTGTTTCACTTGGTCATTTCGCGAAATGATTAAAGTGACTTTTGTCATGAATTCATAGAAATAACAAACATCACAATAAAATTGGAAACTTTTATTTAACTAACTAAATCTGCTGAAACATATATACATCCACAGGTCGTACCAGAAATTGAATCTGTTGGACATTTTCATCCGTACGAGAAGTGGAAGGGCAGCCACCGCGTTCCTTGTCTTCAAGCGATGTTTCTCCATTTTTAAACTTTTTGTGCCATTTGTAAACGTTAGCTACACTGAGAGCATCATTTCCAAAAACTGTTTTAATCATTTCGTTCGTCTCCGAACGCGCGTTGATCCACTTCAGAGATTTATACGTACTGCAAAAACATACCCTCCTTATAAGCGTTCCAACCAACTACTGACTCATGGTAGCAGATTTTGCTTCAGACTGCAGACGCCAGAGGGCAGGAAGACTCACATATGTAAACGGTTATTTCTTATTTGCATTCAGTTGTCCGTAGCAATAAAATTATCGATACTTTTTGATCACTCCTCGTCAGGAGCGGCTCGCACGTAGGCACTGTGGAACTGCAGCACCCCGATGATCTTATGATCTTTATATTTAAATATTTAAAATAGCCTCTCTGATTGTTTTTTTTCAATGAACTTTGAGTTTTTAAATCAGATTATATCCTTTTTTCCTTAAACTATTTCAATGCCGAACGAATTGTTCGCAATTTCTGAGGCAGCACCCCCATAAAGTCACGAGCAGCCACTGCTCCTCGTGTATATATAACTGAAAAGTTTCTTGAAACTTAAACTTCACCTGTTAACATGTCTTAAAAATTGTTAATATACATATACAGGATGTATCAAAATCGTGTTATCATAGGAAATTAATGTTTTCTCGTTTGATTTCAGGTTTTTAAGATATAAAAGATTTCTTCTTTATGAGGGAAGGAAGGGCCAAAGGCGAATGCCCGCAAAAACACCCCTCCATATAGAAAGAGAAGAAAGCCAGAAACAAAAAAAAATGTTACTCTTAAATATGGCTTATTACACCCCATACCCGAAACGCGAAAGTAAAATTAGTTTTATGATTTGTAGTTGGTAGAAGTCAAGGAGAAATATTTAATGGCGGTTGTTTGCCAGACAAGACCACGAACTGTTCAATACTTAAACGATAACATACAACAACACTATCTTTACACGTGATCGAATTAACGTGTGTGTCAACAATTGAATGGCATGCGTAAAACAATCTCCTGCAAGAAGCCGGAGCAGACTTCGCATGCCTCACGGAAACTCATCTAAAGGACTGCCAGGCTAATTGTGAAAACTGTGAGTCCTGTGTTGACAAAAATGAAATACAAATTGACAACTACAACATCCTCCGAGCCGACAGAACAGTGAGACGTAAAGGAGGATGTGCTATTTACACACGCGAAAGGCATATGGCAGAAATGACTATAAATACCTCAAACAGCTACGTAGAATGTGTAGCAGCAAAAGTTGAAAAATTAAATATGGTACTAATTGTAATGTACAGACCCCCAAACACGCCAACCTCTAAATTTTCAGATTCCATTAAAGAGGTAAGAAACTTAGTAAAAGATCTACACTCTCCAACCCCAAATATTTTTCTCTTTGGTGATTTTAATTTTTCCCATTCATGAAATATAAATGGATAGGAAAAAATGTATGTATACACCAGGACAAGGGGGGCACACGGGAAGAGCAGGAGCAAGTAAAAATGCTACCAGCTCTAGCTGATGAATTTATGTTAACACAAGAAATAACAGAAAACACAAGAAAAAATAACTGCCTAGATTTGGTATTCACAAACAACAGCAACCTAAATGATAATATAGAAATATCCCCAAATATAATATCGGATCACAACATCATTGAAATGTTAACAACCAATATGAAAGCAACAGGAAAGGAAAGAACACGAACAACAGAAAGCAGATTCGAAATTTTTAATTTTCACTCCAAAGCTATAAACTGGGAAGATGTTGCATCCAGCATAGAATACATTGGAAAACCATTTTCGAGGCCAAGACAACGGAAGAGATGCTAACGACTTTAGAGAAGACGTTAGAAATTGTGGAAAGACATGTCCCAAAGATACAACATAGAGGAAAGAGAAGCAGGTCATTGTTCCGAAAGAGAAAAAGAGTGACTGCAAAATTAAGTAATTGTAAAGATAACAACATCAGAAAAATATTAAATGATAAACTGCAGAGTATCGATGACGTCATACAGGAACTAAATGAGAAGATACAGAGAAAGAAGACGACGCTATAGAAGCAATAAAGGTTAACTAAAAGTACTTCTATAATTTTGCAAAAAGAAAGTCGAAAGACCATGCGACTATCGGACCTTTGAGAAACAAGAACAGTGCTTTATCTGATGATCTAACAGTTAACCGACTTCACTTTTCAATGCGAAAATCGATAGTTGATACTGCGGAAAGAACGACGCTTAGATATTATTATTACTATTAATTTTGTAAAACTAAAATTATTATTATTATTATTATTATTATTATTTTTATAAAGCTAAAATTACAATGGGCGCGTAAACGAAGTTGCTACTCTCATAAGTTATAGACAGCGGATAGTAATAACTGAGAATCGCCAATGATAAGCTAAGTGGACAATATGATTGTTTATTAATGAGTCTGCAATAAAACTGGGCAAAGTTATAAATAAAACCACTTACAGTAAACACCTTTAAGGTAGCGCAATTCTGAATGGGCACGCGGCCTTTCTTTGCCCTCCGATGCGACCAAGTTGAATATTCATTTATTCATGCAATTCATTAACATGGTAATAATATTCAAAACTTTTTTAAAGCTTATCGCGAATACTTTTGAAGTTTCATTTTAAATTTTAATTTCGCTCCAAAACCTGCAGTTATCAATTAAAATGAATTTTTAAAAATGTATCTTAACTATTTGACATTTTCATATATATATATATATATATATATATATATATATATATATATATATATATACCAAGTGGGCCTCAGAAATGTCGCTATTTCTGAATAAACGTTCCAAGCTAAGTAAAAAGGAATCTAGACATAAAGACAAACGCAATAGGTACGTAAAACATTGGAATTTATTAACCTTAATTAAACATGTTGAGAGCAATCGCCATTTTTTTCTAACACAATATTCAACTTTACACAAATTTTTTAAAGTCTCTTGGCCAACAGGAAGGAGTGCATTTTGCGAATTTTTGGAAGTTTCTACGGCAGGAGGGACTTGTTCCTCGGAGATGACTTCATCTTAATGACGTTGGAGCCGCGCGTTTAGGAAGACTATTTCATAATACTGTCTCTTCTTTTCAGGCTGCCGTAACTCGAACGGTCCCGGCGAAATTTCCTCAAATTTCCATTGCGCTCGCGAAGGTATCGCAATTACAAACAGTTTGAAAGTTCTATCCTTAAATACTCATAGCCTACGAAATAAAATAAACGAATTTTTTTCTTTAATTGCTTGTAAAGACTATGATTTAATTGCGATAAATGAATCGTGGCTTAGCACTGAAACACGTGACTTTGTAGGGGAGTATCAAATTAGAGGTTGTAGACTTTTTGTTGAAAACAGAATAGGTAGGCGAGGAGGCGGTGTTATGTTGTATATCAAAGATAATATTGCGAACGTTATAGCAGTAAAGCACACAATTCCAGAACCGATAGATTCGACTATAGCAGAACTTAAATTGAACGATTTCAAACTTGTTGTTGCGGTTATATATAGCCCCCTAATCAAACAGCTGATACGGACGAAGCGTTATATCGTGAACTAAAGAGAATAATAGGTAGTGAGCAGGCCTTAGTTATGGGTGACTTTAATTGCGCCAACATGAATTACGATACAATGCAGGGAGACGCGGAAAGTAATCGTTTAGTTAATTTTCTCGAGGATAGCTTTTTTATTTAAAAGGTTGGGGAACCTACGAGGTTGGACAGTATTTTAGATTTAGTAATAACTACGGATGATAAGCTAACCACGGATCTTCAAGTAATAGAACCGTTAAGCAATAGCGATCACAATATGGTAGAGTTTGTCCTCTCAGTAAGTCACTCGAAACCAGCTAACTCGACTAAAATTCCCAACTTCCAGCACGCAGACTTTTGTAAATTTCGAAATGAATTGTCACTCGTCAACTGGGAAAACGTAATGGGGATCTCCAACGCAAAACTAATGTGGGAATCATTTGAAACAGTATTTAGGACTATAAATGAGGAATGTGTACCGTACAAAATTAAGCGTGCGAAAGTAAACAACAAGCCCTTGTGGTTTATTTCTAGAGTAGGAGATATTATAAAGAGTAGAGATAGGGCTTATAGGCTACATAAGTGCGATAACGACAATTTGTGGTTATGAAACAACTACATATCTCTAAGGCGTGAAGTGAAAAGTGTAATAAAAAAGTTCAAACGCGAATTGAAATCTCCATAGCTCGTGACGGTAAAGAAAACCCCAAGCGATTCTTTCAATACGTCAATAATAGGAATCCAGTAAAGTGTCTTGGGGCCGTTGAAAAATTTTAACGGAGAGCTAGTTTCTGAAAACAAGCAAATGGCTACCTTGCTAAACGAATTTTTTATGTCAGTTTTTACTATAGAAGATGCAACGAATGTCCCTACGGTCATAGACATAATACCTTTTGATAATGGTAATACTTCGGATAATATTGTGGTTAGTGAAAAGGAGGTAATGCGCTATATTGATAAAATGAAAATGCGTAAATCACCGGGGTCGGATTCCATATATCCCATACAACTAAATGAATTAAAAGAAAGCATTGTTGTGCCGCTAACAAAGATTTTTAATACGTCTATTTCTGAGGGGTGCGTACCAGATAATTTCAAGTTAGCAAATGTAACACCTATCTTTAAGAAAGGCGATGAAGGTGCGGCGGGAAATTGTAGGCCAATCAGTTTAACGTCTGTTGTAGGTAAGCTACTGGAATCAATAATTAGGGATCGTATAGTCGAACACTTAGAATTGCATAACTTGGCTAGAAATACGCAGCACGGTTTTAGGTGAAACAAATCTTGCTTAACTAACCTTTTAGAATTTTTTCAAAGCATGGTTGAAGCTTACGATAATCATCGGGCAGTTGATGTAGTGTATTTAGATTTTCAAAAAGCGTTTGACACCGTGCCGCACAAAAGACTCATTGAAAAAACTAAGGCTCATGGAATCAGAGGTGTAGTAATAAATTGGATAGAAGTATGGTTGCGAGGTAGGAAACAGAGGCTGGTCGTTGATGGAGTGGAGTCGTGTTGGGCTAATGTATTGAGCGGCGTTCCTCAGGGTTCTGTATTGGGCCCCTTGCTTTTTCTTATATATATTAACGATTTAGATGTCGGCCTAGTCAGTAGTTTCAAAGTTTGCGGATGACACGAAGTTGGGTGGTAGGGCGATTAATGACGAAGATAGAGGTAAAATTCAGGAAGATCTGAATAAAATCGTTGATTGGTCAGTCGCATGGCAAATGAGATTTAACGTCGATAAGTGCAAAATTTTACATATACGTTCGCGTAACGGTAATTTTGCGTATAGTATGTCAGGGAAGGAGTTAGCAAGCGTAGAGCAGGAAAAAAATTTAGGAGTTATCGTCACTGGTGATTTAAAAGTAGCGAAACAAAGTACAGCAGCGGTCAATAAAGCGAACAAAGTGCTAGGTTTTATAGCTCGGAATTTTGAGTACAAATCGCGCGATATTATTGTTTCTCTTTATAAATCATTAGTTAGACCCCATTTGGAGTACTCGATCCAATTTTGGAATCCGCATATGCGAAAAGATATAGACAAAATCGAAAGAGTTCAAAGACGAGCAACTAAGATGATTCCGTCGCTTAGGTCAAAGTCGTACGAGGATAATAGGCTTCAGGAGTTAAAATTGACTACACTCGAGACTAGGAGGCTAAGTTGGTGATCTAATCCAGGTTTTCAAAATTATGAGTGGGTTCGATAACGTAGGTAGAGATAGCTTTTTCGAAATATCTCAATAGGACTAGAAATAACGGGTGTAAGTTGACAAGTTGAAGGTTCGAGACAGCAGTTGCCAAAAACTTTTTTACGCATAGAATAAATAGTTGGAATAGTTTGCCGGTAGAAGTAATTAGTAGCACGTCTATAAACATGTTTAAAACTCGATTGGACGCATAAGTTGATAGCTTGGGTATAGTTTAAGGTAGTAAAATTAAGGCTTTGTGGTTCGGAGCCCACGTAAAATTGTACAGTAGGTCCTCTCCGCCACCACGGAGGACATGCACAATACACAATTACGAACACAGTTAGGTAGACCAGCCATGAGTGGATCCTAGGGTCTTTGTTGATCTGAAACATTATAACATTATAACATATAGAGAGATCCGTTTGGATAGTGCTCTCGGAAGACCACTGGTCAGTTACTAGGGAGCACCGGGAACCTTTTCGAAGTAAAGGAAAATGATTCACTCTTGGTAGTACCGACTCTCTTTACGCCGGAAAGAATGAAGACATCCCGCACCACCCACGCTCGCAGTCTTTTATATTCCTGTAACCATTACGAAACTTGGGAGAATTAGTATTCCTTCGCGTAAATGGATTCAATTATATGAACTTTGCACAAATCTGACGAGAGGAGGGGCAAGAAGCTTGACCTTCGTGAAAAGAGGAATCATCGCACGGAACATCTGAAAGGTTGAATGCTAGGCTAAATTCTAACCCCGCCCTCTTTTGCGTTCACTTTAATACCCAAAACCCAACAACTAAATGAAAATTCATTTGGTTGCGTCCCTGCTGAGATCTTTATCCCAAAAGGTTCTGTATTGTAACATATAACTTTCAGTCACTTTTCATCGTGGTTTATGTTTTGCTTTTTTCTGAGACCCCTTCACAGATTTTTTTTACAGTAATTATTATGTAGTCGTAAAATAAAATCTATCCATTTCAAATATAACGTAACGTGCAGAAAGTCATAAATACAGTACAAATTTTCAGTACATTCGTTTTTCACGTAAGAAGTATTCAGCATAAAAATATTTGATCATCGTATTGTACAGTAATTTGTGGGACAATTACATACTGTCGTTTCTATGTGTTCACATATGAGCGCATCCAAAACTTACATCGCTTAGGCTGCTAGTCCAGGCAATCTAGAGCAAAAATAGCTTCAACCTGGGCAAAATTGCTTCAGAAGTTTTCTAAACTGTTTCCAGCTCAGGAACCATTGCAGAATAACATATCCAAAATCCGACAAAATTGGACCCCGGGAACACCCCCAAAAATGAAATTCAAAATGGCGGACTGGCAGTTTCCTACGAAATACAATAAATTTTAATTTCGCTTTGTAGAGAGAGTTATGACGTTTTTCTTGATCAGTAAAATGTTTTAAAACACATTTTCGTTTCTAAATTAACCTATATGACACTAAAAATTGTATTAGGCGGCTAGTATTAAACTATGACGTCACGTAATGTAAATAAAATATACTGTATGGAGTGTATGTGAGAATGGACATTGCTACATCTTTATAAACTTATATTTATACAACTCTTTAATTCCTACTACCCACTATCAAATCTGCGTATTTGTGCTTGTCATTTTCTTTAAAACTGTTATTATGTACTCCTTTTAAATACTGCAACACAGTTTATTAATTTGTGTTTTCTGTTTCAGACTGACTCGGTGTACGGCTGACTCGGTGTGCGTCCGCCTTCAAGAATGCAGACCCCTGAAGAATTGTGCGTGATTTGTAAGGAGAAATTGGACAGCGGACAGGAAGTGGTTCACATCTCGCAAAAAGAAGCAGATGGTATAAATGCATCCAGCCGCAGCCGTGGAAGCGATGTTGTTGCAACAGCTGGAATAAGTGTTCACGTTGTATGTAGGAAAAGGTTTACGGATAAAAAGACCATTGAAATAAAGAAGCGACAGACCGCAGCCGAGGCAATACCAAGGAAAAGTGCTCGTTTTCATGAATACGCATTTTCCAATGCTACTCACTGTTTGTTTTGTGATACCTTTGTGGACTTTTTTTCCAAACACAAACCAAAATCAGAGCATGTCAAAATAAGAACTACAGAGTTCTCCGAAACCATAAAAAGGTGCTGTGAAAGCCGCTGCGATGAATGGTCGTTTAATGTAAAAGGCCGTCTGGAGTATTATCTTCGTGATCTTCCTGCTGCAGATTGTGTCTACCATCACACCTGCAGCGTAAATTTTCGAAGTGGAAAAAACATTCCTCGCGCATACTCCTCCGACGATCATGATTCGAAGAAAGGGAGACCAACTAATGAAGAGCAACACCAAGCATTCCTTCAGACCTGTGCTTACCTGGAAGAGAATGATGATGAACAACTGTTGATTGGAGACCTAATTTCCAAAATGGAGGAATATCTTCAAGGAAGTCAGAGCTCTGTCTACGAACGCAGGCACATGAAAAGAAAGCTTTTAGAACGTTACGGAGACAAGATCATAATATCAGGTGAAAGTGGGAAAGCAGATGTAGTAACACTACGAGAGACAGCTAATGAAATTCTTATAGATTATCACAAAAAGTCGAAAGAATGTGATATAGATATAGAGCTACAGAAGATTTACCTAGTAGAAGCTGCTGCAAAAATAATCAGAAGTGATATCAAGTCTGTCGACTCGCCTAGAAAAGATGTGTATCCATCTCCAAACATCACTGCAGAAAGTGCTCTTGATTACATTCCCAACAGTCTGAAATTGCTATTATCAAAAGCATTTGCGGGACAGGATGCTTCAACAAAAATAGGTGCAATTGGGCAGAGCATTATGCAAGCAACCCGTCCTAGAGGATTACTATGTCCACTACAGATCGGTTTGTCGGTTCAGCTACACCACAACTTTAGGTCAAGGTACCTTATTGACGTTCTCCATCAGCTGGGTTACTGTTCGTCGTATGCAGAAGTAACAAGATTCGAAAGAAACGCGGCGCTGGCAAGTGGGTCTGGCTCTTTTACTGTTGATGAAAACACTGCAGTCCTTCTAGCAGCAGATAACGTCGATCATGATGTCTGCACTTTGGATGGGAAGAATACCTTTCATGGAATGGGTATGATTGCCGCAATAACTCCGAAGATCAAGATCCACCCTTCTATTCACAGGCGTAATGTTGGTGACAATGACATTAAGAAGATTGCAACCGTTGACATTAGGGAATATAGACACGCGAGAAGCATGTTGAGGGACATCTCATTCCGCGAACTTCCAGTACCCACTGCCACCATAAGTCGACTTAGTCTTCTCTGGCAGATATCTTCAGCAGAAAGATCAGGTCCAAGTTGGTCCGGAACAATGCAGGCAATTCACGGTGGATCAAGTGTCTCACATCCAGTCTGTCCACCTGCATATTTTCGACATTACTATATTTGAGCAAGATAGCACGCGATCAAAAAGTCCCATGCATTATTACCTTTGATCAGCCTTTGTTCTGGAAAGCTTCCCAAATCATCAATGAACAGAGAGACCTGTAGGACATTGTTTTAATGCTGGGATCATTTCACACTCTGATGAATATTTTGGGAGCAGTCGGTACTCTTATGAATGGTTCAGGATTTTCTGAAGTACTTCAAGAAATATACGGACCAAATGCCGTGCAACACATGATGTCTGGAAAAGCTGTTTCAAGAGCGATACGTGGTCATATGATAGTAGATGCAGCTCTTAGTACCTTACTAGTCGCAGACGTTTTCCCTCGTAATGAAGATGGAACTCCTCATGACCTCCATAAGGAAGCTTGTGACCTGCTCGACGATGTTATGACCGCCAAACAATCAGTTGAGGATGTGGAATCTTCGAATGCATTGTCTCAGATTGCTACCACTTTGGATGCGAAGAAAACTGACCTACAATCTACTTCGCAAACAAGTCAACTCTGGTTGGAATATCAGCGAATGATCAACATTGCACGTTCCTTGATAACAGCAGACAGAACCGGCTCGTGGGATTTTCACTTGCAAGCTATGCTGGAGACCATCCCCATAATTGCAGCAGCCGGACATCACAATTACCTGAAATCGATATACCTGGACCTGCAGAAAATGTTAAGTTTGCCTTCTGAAAATCCAGCCGTTAACAAAATGTTCCAGGAAGGTAAGTTTGTGGTAAGAAGAAGCGACAGATTATGGGCCGGACTCGGCACAGACCTGGTGATAGAACAAGTACTAATGCGTTCCCTGAAAAGCAGAGGCGGACTGACACGGGGAAGTGGATTTACAGACATCCAAAGGACAACGTGGCTCTTTTCTATGCCTCTGCGTTCCACTTATAACTTAACAATGCAGGAATACACCAGAGTTTTGTTGGAAAGTAGTGAACAGCACAAGGAAATGAGGGGAAGTAGACAAATCAGGGACAGTAATGACATGAAGAAAGTACTTGAACGTCTGGAATCCTTATCCCCATTCCATTCTACCTCGGGTCTCTGCAACATTGTAACAGGGCTAACTGCTGATCCTGGAGTTAACGTTCATCAATTGCATTCAATCGGTACGAACATTGTCGTAAAAATGATTGGGAAACAAGCCTTTACATATTCTGCCAAAAGATCTGACAAAGTGAAAACACTAGGATCTGCTTCTGCCGTTGTGATCACTGATGCTTCAGATATAGAAGTAGATCCTGCACTACTGTTTCAGAGAATGATGACTGTTGCCACTGGCGGAGACATGAATCTTGAAGATGTCATGTGTTACGAACTGTGTGCATATCCTCCTGCATTGTTCGAATCACGAAGTATCTTGAGGAAACCCGATAAGTCTCAGCTAGCTCATGCAATAATCAAATACACTGACACTTTACGCATGGAAGAAGTTCAAGAAATTCAGTGCACAGACCAGTACGTATTGGATGGTGGATCTCTACTACATCGTGTTTCCTGGCGTCAAGATGAAACATATGACAGCATCGCCAACTCATATGCCGATTTCACTCTGAAAACATATGGAAAAGCAATCATTGTTTTTGATGGCTACAGCAGCTCTCCTACGATCAAGGACATGACCCACAGAAGACGCAGCACCAAGACAAGCAGATATGTGAATCTCAGTCCAAGCATGAAGTTTGTTGGCCAGAAGGAACACTTCTTGGCTAATGAAAACAACAAGCAAGCATTTATTTCCCTCGTAGGTGAGATGTTGAAGAAGCACGGGTGTACTGTTCACAACGCAGATGGGGATGCTGATGTGGACATCGTTCGTGCAGCAGTTTCCTCATCAGAAAATGCAACTACAACAGTAATAGGGGAAGACACCGACTTGCTGATTCTCCTTCTGTACCATGCCAAGGACAGTGGTTTCAAGTTGTACTATCGCAGCGATATAAGACGGGAACCATCTCCTAATCCTGTGTATGATATTCTCAGCATTCAATCATTGTTAGGCAATGACATCTGCAAGTATCTCCTGTTTGTGCATGCTTTCACGGGCTGTGATAGCACATCCAGAATTTTTTCGATCGGTAAAGCCAAAGCATTCGACACACTGATGAAGGTGGCTGAACTCCGTTCAGTTGCAAATACATTCTGTTCTGATTGTTGCCAACACTCTGACATTGAAGCCGCTGGAAGAAAGGCAATGCTTCTGTTGTATGGCTGCAAAACACTTGAATTCACTAACGCACTACGTCATCGAATGTTAGTTGAAAAGGTAGCTACAGCTAAATCTTTTGTTACACCCGAACGTTTGCCACCTACCGATGCGTCCACAAAGTACCACAGCTTTCGCACATACTTTCAAATACTAATCTGGAAGTCTACAGAAGAGAAGATCGATGCAGAACAATGGGGTTGGTATGTAAAGAATAATTCCTACTACCCTACAGCCTGCGACAAGCCACCAGCTCCAAATTATCTACTCAACATGATCCGCTGCTCCTGCAAGACGAAATGTGCTACTTCAAGATGTGGATGCAAGCGTAATGGAATGCCCTGTTCATCCGCTTGTGGCGAGTGCCAAATCAGTGGTTGCGATAACAACCCAAGTACCGGTAATCTATCCGATGATAGTGATGAAGAGGATTAATTTCTGTATGTTTGTGACCAGGTATCACTTCTTCTGTAATGAACATAACTTGAAACTGGGAAAAAAATAATTGTTGTATTATTGATTAAAAAATCTGTAAAAAGCTATATAACATTATATTTGCGTAATAACTGGTTGTGTTGTATATTGTTGAATTATTTAAAACATTACAACTGAAAGAAAAAGCATCAAATGTATCTCTATAAATAAAAGCGTAAATTATATATTTATTTTTTTTCGTAGGAAACATCCAGTCCGCCATTTTGAATTTCATTTTTGGGGGTGTTCCCGGGGTCCAATTTTGTCGGATTTTGGATATGTTATTCGGCAATGGTTCCTGAGCTGGAAACAGTTTAGAAAGCTTCTGAAGCAATTTTGCCCAGGTCTAACTACAAATTGCCTGGACTATGCTACACGTAGAACATGATACGAGTGATCAGAATATAATGAAATAACATCATCCGTCGATGAAAGTAATGCATCCTACACTGTATTTATAGTGAATCGGGGTGGTTGGATGTAGGTACCGGTGTCCCACAGGGTTCAGTGTTAGGCCCATTGCTATTCGTAATTTACATTAACGACATAGATGTAGGCTTGACCAGTAACGTGTGAAAATTCGCGGACGATACTAAAATAGGTGGTAAAGTTGTTAACCTGGACGATAGAAATAGGCTCCAAGACGATGTAAATAGGATTATGGAGTGGACGGATAAGTGGCAGCTGCAATTTAACGTAGACAAATATAAAGTTTTGTATATAGGTTCTCGTAACAATAATTACACGTACACGATGGATAATAGACAGTTAGCGAGCGTTGACGAGGAAGTAGATTTAGGCGTACACGTATCTAAGGATTTAAAAGTTAGGAACCAGTGCCTGGAGTCTCGCGCAAAAGCTAATAGGATGTTAGGTTTCATAGCGCGTAATTTCGAATTTAAATCGAAGAATATTATATTGCTCCTTTACAAGTCCCTAGTCAGGCCTCGTTTAGAATATACCGTTCAGTTTTGGTGCCCGTATTTACGTGAGGATATTGAAAGGGTTCAGCGTCGCGCCACGAAACTAATTCTGTCATTGCGCAACAAGTCTTACGAAGATGGGATTAAAGAGTTAGACTTGCATTCACTCGAAACTAGGAGATTAAGGGGGGAGCTTATTGAAGTTTTCAAAATTGTTAATAACATCGATAACGTAAATTTTGACAAACTGTTCACTTTCAACAATAGCAATACTCGTAATAACGGATTTAAGTTGCGTGGCAGACATTTTATTACTAATATCGCTAAAAACTTCTTTACGTTTAAAGTAATTGATAAATGGAATAATCTTCCAGCGCCCGTCGTGAACTCTACCAGCGTTAATATCTTTAAAAACTGTTTAAATAGGCATTTAAAAAGATGAACATTGTTTAAAATAATAAAACAATTAGCAACAGGAGCTCTGGGGGTAATGGTCGAGGATGAGTCTGCTGACGATTAATGCCAGCTTGTGATATGCCAGCAATAAAATTATTAAAAAAAAAAATTAGACTAACACGAACGTAGATGTACCTCGTAGCGTAAACTAACCCACTTTTTATTATACTCTTCCTACTTTTGTTTTTATCCTCTCTTTACTTGCAAGTCTGTAGTTTGCATGGTATGACAGTGTTTGAGTTAAGACTGTGTTTGCATGGTTTGTAAGCGTTCTTATTTTACTTCTTTTCATCTTTCACCCCTTTCCTATTCTCTTCGACTATTTTTCCGACTTGTCGGCAGTGGTCTGCGGATGATGATAGTGAGTCTTTTTCTCTTTTTCTGAATGAATGGTAACCCACAAATGATAGGTTTTGGTACTTACTTAATCCCGTATTCTCCTCTTTTAACCACCTACTCTTTCCTTTCTCTCGGGCTAACCTTAGAGTGGATCTTAGGTTGTTAACTTTAGCTTCTGTAGATATGTAGATGATGCGATAAAACGTTCCTTTACAGATACAGAGCAATGTAACAGAGTTTGGAGTACCAATAAAATTTGCGTATGATCTGCCTATAATATTTTCATGCAGACATTAGCCATATTTATGGCTGTAATCCATCAACGAACGAGCTTTTAAAAGTTTTATATTTTATTGTGATGAAGCGTTGCTTCAGTCACCCATACTTGCTGTAACTGAAAATCTATTCATTTTAAAATTTACTAAGTTATTTAGGAGTGTCTATAGTCATAAAGTAGGACAAAATAATGGTAGGTAAACTCTTCAAAATATTACTAAATACGAGGGTAATTCAATAAGTATCTGCACTTTTTATTTTCACATCTGATAGATTAATTATGAACACATCACTTCTCAACAGTCTCCCTGTTTCTCAATACACTTAGTCCAGCGATCTACAAGCTTCCTAATGCCATCACAAAAGAATGTGTTTGGCTGTGTGCGTGGCCAGTCATGCACCGCCTCCTTCAGGTCATCATCGCCTTGGAATCCCTGACCTCTCAAAGCGCCTTGTAGTGGTCCAAACAGGTAAAAATCCGAAGGTACCAGGTGTGGACTGTAGGCTGGATGGTCAAGAACTTCAAATTTAAGTTCTTGAAGGCATTTTCTAGCCTGTGCAGCGGTATGAGGGCGCGCATTGTCGTGTAACAGAATAACACCTTCCGACAATCTCTCTCTCCGGTTTGTGCGAATTGCTCGCTTTAACTCATTCCGAAGCATGTCAGAATACGATGCACTTGTTACTGTAGTTCCACGCTCTAGATAATGTTCAAGGATAGGGCCTCGTTTATCCCAAAACAGTGTCAGCATAACTTTACCTGCTGACGGCTGCGCTTTGAACTTCCTTGCAACGGAAGATGTTTGATGCTTCCATTGCATGCTCTGTCGTTTGCTTTCTGGGTCATAGTGATGGATCCAGGTTTCATCTCCGTTTTCATTCTCGACCATCTAGCCTACAGTCCAGACCTGGCACCTTCGGATTTTTACCTGTTTGGACCACTAAAAGACGCTTTGAGAAGTCAGCAATTTCAACAAATGATGAAAGAAATTGGTGTGCGAGGTTGAAATTACGGAAAATTGAACTCTAAATGGAGATGAGAGAGGAATGTAGCCACCATTTACGATAATCCGTAAAAGAATTTGTTACCGAACCAGCGTGATGAGAAGGAGAAAATAATGAAAGAAATACTTAATTTGTATGATACCTAAATATACAATTAGGCATCAGGCATCTAACTGTAACTGTAAAATATCTGAAACTCTCCATCAGAGCCGTCAACGAAAAAGTTTAAATAATATTATTCCTTTATAATCAAACTAATTTACTGAAGACAATAAAAGCGGCCCAAATCAAGTTATTCCAGTATAAGGGACGCGAGTCATTCTAATCAACATTTCTTTCGGTATAAAAGAAAGTAATTTTTTCTCTTAAGGTATTTTTGCTTTGTTTATTAAACTGGTTTTAGAGTAAGAAATTCTTGTTTGTTTTGCGATGATATCTGTAAGGCGTAAATACGCAATAGTACAATGTGCGTAAATTGCAAATATTTGGTTTATACAAAAAAGCTTCCCTCTATCGTCTTTAAAATATGAAATAAATAATTTATTCCTATAAGGAAAATGCATTTGCGTTACCCTTCGCTATATATTATATAAACTGCCGATGCCTGAAGCTCTATAGTCACGAAGCTCTTTGTATAGAGTTCTATAATAGAGCTCCTTTTAGATCTTCGTAGACTTTTATAAAGCCTCCGACTTACTGTCCCACTCTTAATTAATCCAATTGAGAAGTTGATTGCCTTTGTAATTGATTTTCTAGCTTGGTACAACTCCGGGAAAGATTATGCTGTGGAAATTGAACTATACAATGTAGGAGACGTATTCGCTGCGCGCGCGCGTGTGTGTGTTTGTGTGTGTGTGTGAAGGCGTGTAAGGGATATCTATCGTGTAAACTAAGTGTATATGAAGTATAAAGGAAAATCGGAGTTGATATTCAAAGACGTACTTCGTGCGTACAAATGCGTATGCAGTACGCAAGGCGTATTAAATAGAATTGTGGTGCATATTCAGGAGAAAGCATTTACTGACAGGTTTTGTATGTATGTACGATTCCGTAGGATGTAAGATGTGTGTATATATATATATATATATATATATATTAGTGGTGGACCGGATATCCGCATCTGCATCATTTTTAACATCCGTATTCGCACTTCAGACTGCGGATGTTATGCGGATATTACCTCGAATAAATTATGCAATTTACAATTAAATTAGCTTATAAAGTACCTTATAAGGCCCAGTCATGCACATTTCATGTAAAGTATTAATTATATATTAATGAACAAACAAATATATAAACCTCAAAATATAAATAGCTGGTAACGCAGAAAATTGAATGAAACTTGTTTCATTGAATTTTCTGTGGTTGAAACTCTCGAGAAAGTTATTATTTTTATCATAATGAAAACATTAATATTAATTTTAATTCTTATGCATTGCCTCCCATAATAGTAATATCACGAAATTTGAAAAATTATGTCATATATTCATAATTCTATATTACATTGATAGATTAACTAAATATCCGCATCCGCATCCGCGGATATTGAAATTAAAGATCCGCATCCGCGGATGTTGAAAAACTGACATCCGGTCCACCACTAATATATATATATATATATATATATATACATAAACACAGTATATTTTTGTATTTTTAGAATATGACTTTGTGTAAGGTGTAGAGCTATTTCAAGTGTGAGAAATTTGTATGAAATATTAAGTAAATAGTTATGAGCAACATCCCAAATATGTAATAACTGCGTACGTTTCGAGAGTTTTCCAACGTATTTAATACTGACTGCAGATATTCAAAGCGCTTATCTGAAATACGAGTGTGTGCTTCGATTCTTAGTCCAAGTGCTGAGTACGACGAAATGTATATTTAAATTATATACAGTTACTGAATAAGATCGCCAAAGCAAATTATAAAAATGACCATTTATTTTTTAAAAATTATATTAATAATAATAATAATATTAATAATAATAATAATAATAAAACATCATTTATGAGTATATTTTCACAACCGAACGCTTATTTTTATTTAATATTTTTAATAACGTTTTTATTGATAAAATAAATATACACTTTTATAATTTGTATTCTTGTTTTAATACAAATAATTGTAAAACTGGACTATTTATTTTACTTAAGTTGCCCTTAAGCTTTAGGCTTTACTGGGCTCTTAAAAATAAAACGGATAGTTATTATTAATAATACATAAATCATGAATAAGAATTATTATTATTATTATCATTATTATTATTAGAGCATATATTAATCCTAAGTTATTATTATTATTATAGATACAAAGCAAATACAAAGTCATTATTACTTCTTCCCATCATAACTCGGACTTTCCGATTAATGAAACGAAGAGGCAATTAGAAAATGTGTATAAATGGATGTGCGCTAATAAACTTTTATTGAACCTGACAAAGTCATCTTTAAGGATTATTACCACAAAACACATTAATACAAACTGTCAAATAAAAATTGGGAATACTACTATTGCAAGGGTAAATGAGATTAAAGTACTTGGCACTAATTTAGACGAAAAACTGAATTTCAAAAGTCCTGTACAACGTATCAAATCCAAAATATTAAGATTTCTCTTCATATTATTCGAACTAAAAAAGACCCTTCCTCAAAACGCACTCCTTACCCTATATTATTCCTTCATCCATCCACATTTATTATACTGTATTACAGCATGCGATAGCTCAAAGAAACATATAAAACATCCTTTGGAATTGGAAGTAATTCGTAAAAAATGTCCGCGAACTCTCGAATAATGACAACAGACACAGTCACTTCCCCAGTGTTTAAAGAGATAAATATTTTAAAACTAAATGACTTATACAAATTCAATGTTACTGTCAATATGTTCAAAGCTATAAAAAAAAAATCGACATACATCACCCATTCAAAGCGCAATCATCGCCCTCCATCGTTATAACACCGGACTGTCCAGTGATTTTATACACAAACCTAACTATACAGAAGAAACTGCGGGAAATGCACTTTCTTTCAAAGGAGTAGATGCATGGAATGCCATTCCAATGCATATCAGGCAGGCTTCATCACTAAATGCATTTTGAAAGTCACTAAAAAAAGCACTTCATAAGCAACTACTGATGTATAAGTTCACTACTCCCATTTTTATTGTAGTAATCAATTTTGTAATCAACTATTTAAAAAAAAATAAAATAAAAATTGTTATATGTATATGTATTTGAGGTGCTCCGCACCACAACCTGCCAAGCGCCAATGGGGTCAGAATTGTTATTTATACCACTATATTCCCTCACCCTTCCTCTATCCCGTGGGTGAGTCAGGGAGCAGATTGTGGACCTGTACGTATGGTCGAAATCAATCAAATATCGTTATCGATTCAAAAGTTATGACATTTTGCAAGTTGACAAACTTTAGCTGCGTCTTTCCATTTTTTAATTTTGGCGCTTGGCAGCTTGTGGTCCGGAGTGTCTCATCTTCTCTTTGGTCCGCATTCCGGTTCGCTTTAGGTTAGCGGCCATAAGCAAGGATTTTCGCCAAACACACCCATTGTATGTGTAGTCATTCAAATTCTATACGTAAATATCGTATTTACGTTTCTGCATTCGAGAAAGGTAGAAAATTTCAGTAAACTTTTACTGCAGTAAATTAATGACATTTTCTATTTGATTCTAATTTTCACTGAAAAAAAATCATTGACTATTTGAAAGAAATTTGTCACTAGTGTTTAATCATATTTTAATTAGATATCACTCGTTTTAATTAGATATCACTCGAAAGAGACTTAATTTTAAATGAAGAATTTCACTTCTCTACTTCTAAAAAGTCTAAATTTAATAACGAGATTAATTTCGGACTCGTCTGGCACTTTCATCGAGTCAATAGGATTTGGTATCTGAAAAAAAAAAAAATTCTATAGAAATTATGGGTACTTCGTCGTGGCCACGTCGCGACACCGTTTCCTTTTAGATCAGCGAAGTTAAACGACGCTCAGTCTTGTACTAAATAATTTTTGTTTTGATTATCAATTAAACGAAATTAGTAAAATGAAATTAATCAAAAATAAAAATATTAGTTGGCAAGGAGAGAGAGGTCTACGTGAGAAAGGAGCAAACCACGAAGTACACCTTCCACTGGTTTCTAAAGAATACGGAAAAAAAGGCCGTTATCACCACCATCCTCAAAGGAACGCAACGAGTGAACAGAAAAAACGAACATCAAAGAAGAGTGCCAATTTTTTAGACGTAGCCAACACAATTCAACTGCTAAATACTGACAGCAATTACAAAATCAGCTGACAAATATAGGAATCCGAGAGCCGGACAGAAGGCACGCACAAAGACACTTCATGGTTGTCGGGACAACATGTACCGACAAAGATAAAAAGAGGCAAATTCTCGGACGACCACATGGCAAGCAACGAAAACGGCACCACTATTGGAAAACGAATCGGAACCACCTGTGTGCGAAAACGATAGAGAAAAAATAAAAATAATCCTAGCCAACATTCAGGGCCTTAAATCAAACCATTCCCCGGACAAAGTTTTACACCTGAAAAGACTCATGCAAGAAGCCGGAGCAGACTTTGCAAAGCCTCACGGAAACTCATCTAAAGGACTGCCAGGCGAACTGTAAAAATTGTGAGTCCTGTATTGACAAAACAGAAATACAAATTGGCAACTATTAGTCAGGGGGCTTAATCATATAATTGTTCAAATCATTCCAAAAGTGCCATTTTTGGACCACAGGTAGCTATGACCATACTAATTTGAATGTTTGCGGGAGCCAAGCTGGGCTCCCACTGTGGCGGCCATATTGGCCAAATCAAAATGGCCGCTGTCCAAAATGACATCCACTTGAGTACCAATACTAGTACAGGTTACATAGTTAACTTGATAAAAAATAAGAGTCAGCATCAACATCTTTTGCTATTAAACTTTAGTATATACGCAAGTATGCATTTTGCTTCAAATGAGAGAGGGAAACAAGTGACACTTGATGAGCATATCGTGTACGCTTTATGTGGTGATCATCGAGAGCTGACTGGGCACGTCCAGAGGAGAGGACATCTGCTTGAGCTAGAGCTGTGTCCCATCCGGAACTCGTAGCACCTTGCCCATCATCAGCTGACACTTATCCTCGATATGTAAAGCTCCCAACTGCATCACAAACTTATCCTCACCCAGTGTGTCAGGAAACTCCCACTGTAACTGTTTGCATATGGCAAAGAGAGGCTGATCAGCCCCAAGGACAGGGGTTTGACCAGGGTTTATGAACTCAGTCGTAGTTTTCACAATCTCCATCGTGTGCTTCATCATTGATGCAGAAGCTGCCTTATCAGGAAATAAGGGGAGTATACCAGTCTCTGCCTTTGGCTTTATTGATGCATCATCCATGAGCTGAGAGTTGAAGCCTGACCACGTAACCACATCACGTTTTTCAAGCTCACCCTTTTCCAGCACTCTTCCAACATGTGCTATCCATGCATCATCTTTTACTTTGGCACCGTTGACCAGGCTGTGGTTCGGCCGAACTTGACCTTCGTTGATTCTGGGCACAAGAATGTCACGGGTGTTGAGTTCGATGGGAGGAACAATTACATAACTATCCGGCAACTTGGGTTTTGATGTATCAGATGGATCAAGTGTGATTGCTGGTCGACGAATTCCCAAGTTCTCTTGGATAGGTGATTGGTCACAGTAATGCATGTTCCATGAAAATCACCACGTGACAAATTTCCCGTTTTGTTGCTGTCCAGATTGTCTACATCATGTGTAGTGAAAACTGAAAGTCTTGTATTTGTGGGTAGAACAATACCGTCTTCAGTGTGTCTCTTGCAAACAGCACGAGCTACCTGTGTTTTGACTTCCATCACACGGTCATATGAGACAGAGAGCCCAAGGTGATGGGCATTCTCTATCTGGTGCTTGAATCTGGCATCTCCATGCAGTTTAATACCATGGTAAAGTGGGAATGGCGTTTCACGATCCCTATTGTGACGGATTTGGGTGCTGTCTGATGAAGATGCATATTTTACTGTGTTGAATATCAGCAGTTGGCACAGTGTGCACGCAATCTTCGCCCTTGTGCCCAGTTCAGCATCACTGTTGGATTGCTCTCTACTATGTTTATCGATATTACCTTTAGGACCCTGGAGGACAACATTGATGAAACCTAACAGTGTTTCTTCTATGGGGGACGTCAGGCATTGTGGAGAGAATGAACCATTAAATGGCTCTTGTTTCTGAAGGATTCGCTTTCGTAGTGCCATAGCAGAACGTATCAATAACACAGCTTCATCTTGATTGATTTGTGAGGAATGATAGCTTTGTTCTAGCACAGCACCCACTTTTGCCTTGTGGCTAATGAATACATCTCTCCCCTGTGCATAGGAAGCCCACTCAGGAAGATGCTCAAGCAGATGGTCTTTGAATCTTGTTGCATGAGGTTCTCTACCAGAACAGGGATGTCCTAGATCTGACATCATTATCTTGTACATTTCCCGTAAGTCAGACAACTTGTGGACCTCAGACTGAGAGTCATCCACAAATGCCACTAACTGTGCTATGACTATGGGATCAAATGGGGAGGCTTGGGTTCACTTGAAGATCGACGTTCAACTGCACGAGCTCCATCACGAAGCCGCCAATAGCATTGTACATGATAACATGCATCCATTGCATGTGCATCAGAACCTGCAGTCAAGCGCCCATATAAATGCCAGTTGTTAGTTGTTTTTGCCCAATTCTTCAGATTTTGATCAATGTTGTCACTTAAGGCTCTATGAAGATCATGCTGATCCTCACCCAGACATATGATGCAGAATAATGTTTCTGGAGGTGATCCGTAACTTGATCTGAGTTTCTTCGGACTTATCCCAGCTGCACATTCATCTTGCGTGGCCACTTTTCCTCGTGCCCGCTTTACCCTGTAACTGTTGCATGCACTCCTACAACTTTTATGATACACTGCAGCATGTGATTGGAGGGTTGCTGCAATTCCTGAGCCATCATCGAGCTCACTAACCTTGATACCAGATGGAACAGCATTGAGCTGCACAAAATCATTCAGATCTCTTTCAAGAGATGAATATCCCTGTTCTTTTGGCTGTTGTAATGCCTCGTCTTTGCTGGACTGACATAGGCAACACAGTGTCCAATTAATTCCAGTTATGTTAGTAGACATGTTGAGGTATTAATGTTCTACTACACACTACTAACTACACACTAACGAGATCTTCATATCTGCAGGCCTGAAGAGACTAGAATGTGAAGAAGACCACCACCGCATAGACTTGCTTCAGAGGAATACAGGTATGCCAACACCTGCAAAAATAAAAAAATAGATTAATAGTGGACAAAATGTCAGTAGAAATCCAATGTAAACGTTAATATAGCTGTTACAACCACAAATCTAAGTGCAATAATTATGTATCATGATTCAATTGACATAAAATGTACATTTCTTATAAAATAATATCAAATGTGGATATATACGACCTGACGTATATCTTGAATTAAAAAACAAATATCAGAACTGGATTCTCTATACTCAAAAACATACAAAAAGTGTCATTATTTGCTGTTCTACTATGATTGGTTGATATTTTATCGCCCAATGTCAGACCAGATGGCGGCCATCTTGGATTCGTCCATAATGGCCGCCACAGGGAGAGCCCATGTTGGCTCCCGCAAAAAAATGAATGCTTATGGTCATATCTACCCCTGGTAAAAAAAATGGTACTTTTGGAACAAAGGGAACAATCGGGGTGATTTTTTGGATTAAGCCCCATGACTATATAACATCCTCCGAGCCGACAAAACAGTCAGACGTAAAGGAGGATGTGATATTTACACACGCGAAAGGCATATGGCAGAAATGACTATAAGTACCCCAAACAGCTACGTAAAATATGCAACAGCAAAAGTTGAAAAATTAAATGTGGTACTAATTGTAATGTACAGACCCCCAAACACGCCAACCTCAAAATTTTCAGATTCCATTAGAGAGATAAGAAACTGGGTAAAAGATCTACACTCTCTAACCCTAAATATTTTTCTCTGTGGTGATTTTAATTTCCCATTCATGAAATATAAAAGGATAGGAAAATATATATGCATACACCAGGACAAAGGGGGCACACACGGGAAGACTAGGAGCATGTAAAAATGCTACTAGCTCTAGCTGATGAATTTATGTTAACGCAATAAATAACAGAAAACAAAAGAAAAAAACAACTGCCTAGATTTGGTATTTACAAACACCATTCTAATTGATAATGTAGAAATATCCCCAACTATGATATCGAATCACAACATCATTGAAATAACAACTAATATAAAGGCAACAGGAAAGGAAAGAACACGCACAACAGAAAGAAGCAAATTCGAAATTTTTAATTTTCACTCCAAAGCTATAAACTGGGAAGATGTTACATCCAGCATGGAAATAATAGATTGGAAAACCACTTTCGAGACCAAGACAACGAAAGAGATGCTAATGACTTTAGAGAAGACGTTAGAAATTGTAGAAAATATGTACCAAAAATACAACAAAGAGGAAAGAGAAGCAGGTTCGGGAGACAAAAGAGGGCATTGTTTCGAAAGAGAAAAAGAGTGACTGCAAAATTAAGTAACTGTAAAGATAACAGAAAAATATTAAATGATAAACTGCAAAGTATCGATGACGTCATACAGGAACTAATTGAGGAGCATACAGAAAAAGAAGAAGACGACGCTATAGAAGCGATAAAGGTTAACTCAAAGTACTTCTATAATTTCGCAAAGAGAAAGTCGAAAAACATGCAACTATCGGACCTTTAGAAAACGAGAACAGTGCTTTATCTGATGATCTAACAGAAGTACTTGAAATATTAAGAACTCAGTACGAATCTTCTTTCAGTATCCCAAAAACTGACAAATTGATATGCGATAGAAACGCTTTCTTTGAAGAAGAACTACAAGGGGAAAGTATAACGGACTTCGACTTTACGACAGATGATATTACACAAGCCATAGGGAAACTAAAAACACAGTCAGCTGCAGGCCCGGGTAAATGGAATGCCACACTGATCAAAAACTGCAAGAATGCAATCGCTGAGCCCCTATACTGGATATGGAGACGATCACTAGACACGAGAGAAATACCGGGCATCCTGAAGAGCGGGAACATAGTCCCAATATATAAAGGAGATCGATCCCAGGCTAAAAACTATAGGCCAGTCTCGCTTACATCTCATCTCACTAAAATATGTGAAAGAATAGTTAGACAGAAAGTCTATGACGTTTAGGAAACTCAGAAAAAATTCAATGATAACCAACATGGGTTTCGGTCAGGCAGATCATGCCTATCACAACTAATGGAACACAACATTATTGATGCACTTGAAAATAATGAAAACTGTGATGTACTATACACAGACTTTGCCAAAGCGTTCGACGAGTGTGACCATGGAATCATAATACATAAACTGACATATATGGGAAAAACAGGAAAAATAGGGAAATGGATATATAATTTCCTTAGTGAGCGGTGGCAAATCGTTACAGTACAAGGAGTGTCTTCATCGGAATCAGAGGTCCTCAGCTCAGTACCACAATGAATAGTATTAGCTCCATTACTCTTCATAATCATGCTAACTGACATAGATGAGGACGTTACCAGAGACAGCACAGTAATATCCTTTGCAGATGACACAAAGATCAGTAGAAAAATAAGGAACCCAGAAGATATAGGATCTCTACAAACCGACATAAACAGAATCTACAAGTGGATGGAAGACAACAATATGAAGTTTAACACCGAGAAATTTCCGACGTTACGGTACGGAAAAAGAGAGGACCTAAAATCTATGGAATATTATACCCCAAATGGACAGGAAATTCAGAGAAATTCTAGTGCGAAAGATTTAGGGGTTGTAATGACTGATGATGCGAAATTTGAAACACAAAATAAGATAGCAGTAAACAGAGCAAAGAGAATAACGGGGCAGATATTGAGAACCTCGTACCTGTTGTCCCGATAACGCATGAAGTGTCTTTGTGCGTGTCTTCTGTCCGGCTCTCGGATTCCTATATTTGTCAGCTGACTTTGTATAGCCTACTGAATATAAAGTTTCCCCTTCAAATAAAAATAAACTAACGCCATTAGAGAAGAAAAGCTTACCGCATTTCAAAAATCTAAATCTGCCTCTGATAAAGAAAACTTTTGCAATTAAGTGAATTAAGGTGAAAGAACACGCAAACGTACTCATTGCAATGGATCACAATCACCGCAATGCAAACATACAATATTATCTCGCATCAACCTACATTTCTTCCTCACTAAATTTGTTGTATCACACTTCTCTTTTTTCAAACGCAACACCACGAACATATGAGGCTCTCCTAGGAAGAAGTGGCTAAGCGACAAAAGTAAAAAACGCCAAAAATGCAGTTAAAGTTGCACCAATTTAAAAGTGGCATAAATTTTGAACTTTGGAAGATATTTCGCCGAAATATCTTTAAAAAAATTCAAAACTTTTTCCACTTTCAAAATGGTATAACTTTAACTTGCGTTTTCTGACGTCTTTTACTTTTGTCGCTTAGCTACTTCTTCCTGGGAGGGCCTCATATAACTCACCTACAGTGGCACCCAAAATTACACTTACAAACCTTTCAACACTCAATTCAACATTCAATTGAATGAAAAGTGAACGCATGAAAAAGTGGAAGACTAAATCTTGAATGATGGTAACAAAACCATAATAATTAATAGGAGCTACGGTAAAGATTGTATAGGCACCTCTTCGTTATAATAAAGAATATATGTACATATTTTTTTATTATTTTTTAATTTTGGGGTATTTAAATAAGAAATCATACTTGGATAATTCCTAAATAAGGTTTTTGTAAGTTAAATAAATTTTCAAGAATTTTTCTGTATAAAAAAAATGTATTTTTTAACATTAATTTTTTGTTTGTTTATTAAATACGAATTATTAATTACTTAAAATTTTAATATAAATTCTTTTTAGTCAATCTGAAAAAAGTATTTATTTATTTACCTCCCCTTCCCCCGAGTCTAAATTAAACAAGAATTATGTTTGCTTTGGGATTAGTCGTGTTTGGACAGAGCGCATTGGTCTAACTGAATTTCCCGAAATAATGTTTTTTTATTAAAATTTTCTATTAAACTTTAACTACCATTTTATCATATTATTATCATATATATATATATATATATATATATAAGTTTTTTACTCGAATGCTCTCCTTTGAGATATTCATTACGCAACGTACAGTATTCTTCTTCTCGCTACGCTACTACAAGTTTATGTATTTGTCAAATTAAGTATTTATACTTTTTTCTTTACATTTTACAGTTTCTCTACAAAAAATGCGAGTAAAAAACTTTATATAGAGTACGTATTTAAAAACTATATTTAGAAGAAAATAAGTTGTTTTTTAAAATAAAACAATTACAATAATATTTTTAGGAAAACAATTAATGAAAGAATTTTTCCTATTAAAATAATGTGAAAAATATTTGTAATAAAAATATTTTGTTTTACGAAAAAAAAAAATATTTTGCATTAAAAACTAAATAATTTTTTATTTCAAAGTTTAATTTTGAAATAAGTACAAGTGAAAAAGGAGCTGATTTAAGCAAATAAACTTAAATACTTTTTCCTACTCCGCAACAAATTTTTACGCGATATAAAACGTCATTCGTAGTAACTATTCATGCTTGCCAACAATCTACAAAATACTAACAGGAATCATAGCAGACAGGATCTACAGCCATGCAGAAGAAAACAACATTATAGGCCCAGAACAAAAAGGATGTAGCAGAAGAACGTATGAGACAAAAGACCAGCTGTTAATCAACAGGGCTATATTGGGAAACAACAGGACTTATTTTACATGGACGACCTAAAACTGTACACCCCAAACAAAAGCGAGCTAACAGAAGATATCAGGGAGGTCAAAAAGATCTCGGATGACATCCAGATGGAGTTTGGGCTTGAGAAATGTGCCACTGTCACACTAAGGAAAGGTAAAAGGTGTGAATCAGAAAACATCAGGGTGGACAATACCTTGATAGAAGAGCTAGAGCAAGAGGCTAAATATAAATATCTAGGGATGGAGAAATCTGAAAAGATGGAAAATGACATTATGAAAGAAAAACTGCGGAAAGAATATTCAAAGAGGCTAAAACTAATCCTAAAATCTCACCTAAACAGTGAAAATAAGAGCCTATCCATAAACTTACTGGTCGTACCTGTCCTGTCATACAGTTTTGGCATAATCAATTGGACCCAGCTAGAAATCAACAAACTGGATACAATCACCAGAAAAATGCTCCATGCGCATAAGATCATATATAAAAACCAATGCACCCCAAGGCTATACCTGCCAAGGAGGGTCGGTGGATTAGGGCTTGCGCTAATAGACCAAGTGCACAAAGCCACAACAATAGGATTAGCACAGTACATAAAGGAAGGAGAAGGAAGGCTAGTCAGATTTGTAAGAGACCATGAATGTGAAAAGCCTCAAACAACATCACTTTCAAAGAAGGCAAATGACCATCTAGTGGCAGGGATTCCCAAAGTGGTCTGTACAGACTCCCAGGGGTCTGTAGGAAGCTTCTAGGGGGTCTCTAAGCTTTTGGAAAAATAGTAACATTAACTATATTAAAATAAATTTCCATTTCACACTAGACATTCGGTAATTGTTTATTAAACTGGTTTAATGAGCGTAGAATGTTTAATTTTACATTAATTTAAAAGCTATCTATGTTTATGAAATATACTATAGTTTGTAACTGAATTCATAATTTTTTTGTGGGGGGTCTATGTTCGTACGGAATTAATATTTAGGGGTCCTTGGTGGTAAATATTTGGGAACCCCTGATCTAGTAGATGCCGGCACAGGACCTGAACAGCTTAAAGACATTGCAAATAAACCTCTCAAGGAAAAGATAAGCACCATAAAAAGAAGGTATAACAGGAAAAGATCAGCAGAAAAGAAGAACTGGGAAGAGCACAAATTCAGCAAAGTACACAAAGAGGACGTGTTAAACAGAGCATACATAGAGGGATAAAACTGTGGAGTTCCTGGTAAGAGAGGCACTGAGACCAGAAGATGAACGACTGGTGGTGGCAGCACAAGACCAGGCACTACAGACAAACTGATTCAAAAGAAATATTGAGGGTAGAAATGAAACCGAGAAGTGCAGACTGTGC
The DNA here is from genome assembly GCA_023014485.1 of Bathynomus jamesi. NCBI lineage: Eukaryota > Metazoa > Arthropoda > Malacostraca > Isopoda > Cirolanidae > Bathynomus > Bathynomus jamesi. Next base: position 545,516 of record JAJOZX010001956.1, on the reverse strand, counting down.
TCAAAGAGCCCAGAGACTGTGAGTCACATACTATCTGGATGCGAAATACTCCTACACAGAGGAAACTACACAGACAGACACAATGCAGTCTGCAAGCTAATCCAGTTCAAGCTGTGTAAGAAATATGAAATAAGGCTAGAAACAGAAAAGCATTGGGAACATATTCCACAATGAATAGAAGACAATGACAAAGTGCTGCTCCTATATGATCACGCGATACCAACTGACATCAGGGTATCAGGATGCAAGCCAGACATAGTAGTGAGAGAGAAGGAGGGTAACAAATGCCTCTTGGTGGAAGTAGGAGTCCCAGCGGACTGGAATGTGGCTAACTGTGAAAGGGAAAAGTTCTTAAAATACCAGAGACTCAAACATGAAATACAAAGAATGTGGAATGTATCATAGAACCTGAGATCATCCCAATAGTGATGGGGGTGACAGGGGCAGTAAAGAAATCTAAAGGTGACGTTCCTTGACCAACTTCCCATAAGTATAACATCTGGAGAAATTGTAGGGAAGATACTACGATACAGCACCTCTATTTTACGCCTAGTACTAGGCTGTACCTAAAAATTCCTTAGGGTTAAGGTTTAACCCCGGAAGTAAGAAACTCTCTCCAACTGGAGTAGAAGGGAAAAAACAAAAAAGTTATTCATTAACATACGCAAATACGGAAGGATTATATCGCTCAAAATTAGATTACGAGTTACGTCCTTTCTATAAAACTGAAATAGAAATAAGTGAAGAAAGATCTTTAATAGAGACAGATGCGAAAATGCGCGCGAAAAGCGAACGGAAAACTGAAATAGAAATAAAATAAAACCTTAAGATGTATTCAGAGCAGAGAGTAGAGTAGGTTATCCAGAAAAGGAGCACCCTCTCCTCTATATTACTGTATATATCTTTAAAATATCTACGCGGGAGAAGTATTTTGTAAGCGAGTCAAACAATACAGCTGAAATACGTATACTGGAAATTAAACAAATAAATTTGGTAATGATAAGCTCAGTGCGAAATGCTACTGTATCATTTGTGTTTAAAAGCTTCAAAATCAACAGGCAATTTGCTCGTTGATGGAAACCAGAACACTGTCTGAATGAAGAAGCTCCCTCGTCACCATCACAATCATAGTTTCATTCCCGGGGAGGAAAAGTCAAAACGGAGGAGGAGGAGGACTGTGACATGGGGAGAAAAAATTATTTCAGCTCCCCATACCTCACCCATCGGAGCCCAACAATGGGAAGTCTTCCGGGGAGTCTCAGACGCCCTGACAGCCCCAGGGATTACGGAAAAGAATACACGGGGGAACCATTAAAGCGTCTGACAGTAGCGTCAAGACTGAAAAGGATGCCAACACGACTCATGCCCACTTCACCGTAGCCAAAACACGACCAGCCGATTGGTACATGAACACCTCGTTTTCCCTTATTCCCTACTAAAGAAACGTGTTAGCCACCAAGAGCCCAAAACTGGGCAGAAAAAGCACTTCGTCTGCCCCTTTAGTCCTGTTCCCCATGGCATTGGCAGGGTAACCCTGTCCAGTACAGCACACATCATCGAAACAGGCAATCTTCTGCACCACGAAAAGGTGGCTGTCAGCGGGGAGCGAGAATTTTTTTTTTTTCGTCGAACTTTCCACAACTATGTACTGTGGAGAGCATCACTGGACATTAAGATCTGAACCCTGAAGTACAATCTATTGACCACGATAATATTATAGTTAAATTCTCAAATAATTCTCGATAAAACAGAAGGAGGAAGATTACTAAATCGAAGCCTTCATTTCAAATATCCAACTTTAAATTGAATTATTTCAATTGCTTTTTATCCTTTAAAATTTTATTTCGTAGCCTAAAACTCTTTCCACTAAAATTATCAACGAATCTGAAAATAAAGCCTAACCTAAATGCTTTTTGAGAAGTTTTCGACTGCTGGCCCCGTTTTGTCTATTAGAGTGCGTAGAGATTTAGTGACAAGACGTTCTCTCGGCTATGCTTATGCGAACTTCCAGCAGCCAGCGGATGCCGAAAGGGCTTTGGACACGATGAACTGTGATGTGATTAAAGGAAATCCAATTCGAATCATGTGGTCGCAGCGTGATCCATCTCTGAGGAAATCGGAACTAGGAAACATTTTAATTAAATCATTATCATTACTTCCAATATTACGAGTATTGTGTTACAAACTCTACAATTTTTTTTAAGTTATCCAAGAAAACTTTCTTATAATTCCAAGCCCTGATAAAGAATAAAGCTGACAGTACTGAACGATATTCTATCCGAACACAACAAATATAAGAAACTGAATAAAACCTTTCAAAAGTTTAATTTAGAGATTAGTAGGAAGTTTTAATTTGATGTCGACTCCTTTTATAATAATGTACCAATCAACGAAACCATCAATATGTCCACGAGCTCTACTCGAGCAACTTCGAGAAATCTTAACAAAAGTTTTCAACACTTTTAACATGTGCTGATTCAGATACTTCATTCTTAATTATGAACAATAAATGAATTCTCTTGCTAAGGGATCAACCATAATAGCGTTGCTCTCGCCATTTCCTCGGTTATCATCATAAAAACTAACGTCAGCAGCACCCAACCGAATTTAAAACTTCGCTTTGTTTATAAAAAATATGTAAATTTTATGTTTTCACTCTTTACAAAAACCATTTCACCACTTTTCTAAATTACAACAACCATCACCGCAATATTAATTAATGTTCACCAAATAAGTCAAGCACAACATACTATTTTTTCACAAAAATAACCAAAGAAAACAGCTTATTTCACGCTTCATTTCACATGAGGAATTGCTTACACAAACTTAGCACCAACTATCATATCTCAGCAGGGCCGGATTAACCATTAAGCAAAATAAGCCCGTGCTTAGGGCATCAAGGGAAGGGGGGCACCACAGAAATTTTCCATTGTCGGATTTACCATGGATTTATTATACTATTATAATCGCGGCTTATAGCCTATAAGCTGTTGAAAACTGAATTATATATATTCATATATAGTATTTATTTTTTTTCATTGTTTGAATTTGTAGTGAACAACAACCCTTTTGAGAGAATAAATATATTTCGTTGTAATCACACACTTTACGCTTTGCGTTATTATTTTGTTTATATCAAATCTTTGAGCGCCATATTAAAAATACATATAGATTAAATATTTTCGTGTGCTATAGGAAGTTATTCTGAACGTGTGATTTGTGCATATAATATTAAATATATATTTTACATAATCATTTGGTATTGTTTTACAGAAAGATTTAGGTTTATAGAATTGTAATATAAATTAATATTAAAATAAAAGAAACTATAAACTCTCTATATTGCTGTTGTATCAAGTGATGTTTATCACGGCCATTATAATAATAAGATATACTGACCTAAGTTAATTAGCGTTGAAGAAGTTTATCTGTTGCTCTCTCTTCTTCTCTAGGGTAAGTCTATGAAGTGTACTTTATTTGTATATATAACAATATTTTATCATACACGTATCTTTATTTTATAATTTATTTATCTATTGTCATAACAGTATAAAAGAATTTAGATTGTAATAACCAGAGTGAATAATTTGTAATGTATATATAACATCAAACGTAGTTAGGACAATTTAGGCCCTAAGCAAATGTTCATATTTCCTATAATTAAATATTGTGTTTTAAATAAATAAATAAATGTAAATATAAAATGTGGCTCGTTAATAGTGAAATGTTAATATTGATATTTTTATAGATTGCGTATTATTAATTCTAATGTTAAGTATTTTTATTTTATAGGTTTCGGTTCCTTCTTTCGGTTCCTTCTTTTGGTTCCTTCTTTCGATTTGATTTGTATTCAACATTTCGAGTTGATATTTCGGTTGATTGATTATTTAATTGCCACTTATATTTAAATTGCCACTTTGGTTGTGTACGGTTCCCATTTTGTCTTTCTGAGAATAAAAGAACAAAGCCAAGATTGTGATATGTGTAACTGTGTTGATTGCCACATAATATACAAATAAAATATTCTTTTTATTTCTGTATTTTACAGACCCCAAGAACCAAGATGAAACGTGTTCAGTTAAGTGGTGCACAAAAGCGAAAACTATCAAAAGAGAAACAAGAGAAGACTTTGGATTTAGAGTCCAAGACTGCAAAGCTGACTGATTTCTTCACACAAGTTCCACGACCACAACGTCAACATGATATACCGATTCTGAATCAAAACCAATCTCCGTCATCAGAAGTGGACACAAATACCACTTTGATCACTTCAAAATCAAAATATGATGACGTTGGAATCACCGAGGTGTCACAAGCAGGTTCATCTACCACATGTCTCACTACTGATCTCACTTTGCCTGTAAATTCTCTTGATACCTCTACTGCAAATGTTGATTCAAGTTGCTTTACAAGACATTCTGGGGTTGAAATAATTGCTGAAAATGAAAGTTTAGTGGACCATGGTGATGGTGGTGAAATGAATCAGTCTGCAGAAGATGAAGTAAATATAGCAAAAGATCCAGGGTTGTGGCTTGATTTCTCTGCTGATGATGTGGCTTATTGGATTGCTTGTGGACCCAGTGACTGTCAACACCACAATGGGCCATTTGACAAGTCTTACCGGCATTTCAGTAGTGGCAAACCAGCAAGATACTGTTCACAAAAACTTTTCGTTGGGACAAAAGCCAATGGTGAGAAATACAAGAGAGAGTGGTTATTGTATTCACCATCAACAGGATCAGTTTACTGTTATGTTTGTAAACTGTTTGCTCCTAAAAATGTCTCACATTTTGTTATAAGAGAAGGGTTCAGTGACTGGCGAAATACTATTGTAATTGATCATCATGAAAAAAGCACTACTCACCGAGACTCTATGCTAACATACTTAACTCGCAGACAAGGTGCGGGGTTGGGACAACAGTTGGAAAAACAAATTCAGGAAGAGTGTGATTACTGGGAACATGTCTTGAGGCGTGTCATAGCTGTTATTTGTACGTTAGCTGAACGTGGCTTGTCTTTTCGAGGAACAGAAGAAAGATTTGGATCATTGCAGAATGGGAATTTTTTAGGGCTGCTTGAGCTCATAAGCCGGTTTGATCCATTTTTAGCAGGTCACATTTTGAAATATGGAAATTCTGGCAAAGGAAATCCTTCTTACCTGTCCAAAACCACCTGTGAGGAACTCATTCAACTAATGGCTCAAAAGGTCCACGCACTCATTGTTGACGAAGTAAAATCTTCTGGTTATTTTAGTTTGTCAGTTGATTCAACACCAGATCTATCACATATCGATCAGTTAAGTGTTGTACTTAGGTACTTAAAAGATGGACAGCCTATTGAACGCTTTTTAACCTTTCTGAAAATGAAAAGCCATACTGGTGAGGAAATGGCAAATCAGGTGTTGCAGTACTTACGTGAAGTTTGTAAGCTAAACTTTTCAAAATGTAGGGGTCAATCTTACGACAACGCTGCCAACATGTCTGGGCGTTATAAGGGGATGCAGCAAAAAATTTTAGAAACAAACAAGTTTGCTATATATGTGCCCTGTGCAGCCCATTCACTAAATCTGGTAGGCCGAAGTGCTGTTGACTGCTGTCAAGAGGCGGTTAATTTCTTCTCTACAGTGCAGTTGCTCTATACCTTTTTTTTAGCCTCAACCAGCAGGTGGGAAATTCTTAAAGGTTGTATTGGAAATGAAAGTGTCTTAAAATCCCTCTCTGATACCAGATGGGAGGCACATGCTATGGCAACAGCAGCAATTTTGAAATCTTTCCTTAAAATTTTAGAAGCGTTAGAATGTATAGCTGAAGACCAGTCACAAAAGGGAGACACTAGAAGAGAAGCAAATAATATTGCAAATAAGATGCAAGAGCTAGAATTCGTTTTTATGTTGAATTTTTGGGATGAGATTTTGCAAAATTTTCATAGAGTAAGCAAAGTTCTACAGAATAAGGATGTGAACTTAAAAACATGTGCAGATCTGTATGGATCATTAGCTGACCAACTGTGCACTTCACGAGATGAATTTGAAAGATATGAAGCAGCTACAAAGGAAATGCTACCAGATGTTGATTACAAGGCAGCTCAAACTCGCAAACGTATCAGAAAGAAGGTACCCAATGACGGAGATGCACCAGAAGTATATCTGAATGCCAGAGATAAATTTCTTATCACCACCTTTTACACAATTGTTGACAAACTTGAAACTGAGATGAGAAGAAGAGGAGAGATATACAAAGAAATAGCAGAGAGATTTTCTTTTCTAAGTGATGTGCCACATAATGTCACCACTTCATCATCTACTGAAATTGAAAGGTATTCTCAGGGTTGTAAAAAGATGATTGATGCTTACCCAGAGGACTTGAACACTAATTTCTCTGCTGAGCTTCAGCAGTTTCACTCATATGTGTGCCATAAGTTCAGTGCAAAAAAAAATGTAAAAACAAGATTCAGTCATGCTGAACTTTATAAAATAATTGTAGAAGACAATATTGAGTGTGCCTTCCCAAATGTAGAAATTGCCTTTCGTATATTTTTAACATTAATGGTCACAAATTGCTCAGCTGAGCGTTCATTTTCTCAGTTGAAGTATATTAAAAATACCAACAGAACAACTATGCAACAAGGCAGGCTGGATGCCTTATCTCTACTAAGTATAGAAGCAGATGTGTTACGTAAGATTAGTTTTGAGGATCTGATCAAAGACTTTGCAATTAAAAAAAGTAGGAGAAAACTTTTCAAATATAAATGAAGTGGAAGTATACAAAAATAAACATTATTTTCCATCTTACTGTAAGTTTTGTTTCATTTCAAAAAATAAAATTTTATTTTATGGTTTATTTTTGTTTATATTTTGAATTACATATATATGGGGCACCAAAATCTTTTAAGTGCTTAGGGCCTCTAAAGGTCTTAATCCGGCCTGTATCTCAGCGATATGCCTGAATCACATACAAAATCAGACAAAAAAAATTATGCACAATCGTTTTTATTTAGGCTCCTCCTGCCAATGACGGTCCTTCAAAAGTCTTTTATATATCACTCCCACGGCCGGCCAGAGGTTAGGCAGGGCTTAGACTTAAAATATCGAGGCCTCCCACAAGCTCATATTTCCTTTTTTTATATATATATATATATATATATATATATATATATATATATATATATATATATATATATAATGTTACAAAAGGTTTGAAATTTATGAATTAATCATTAGTAAAAATAGAAAATGTGAAATACAACAGATAATAAGTTGCATAAACTTGTACAATTATAATTAATTAATTTATTTTTTATTTATATTAATAGTTCTATAAACGACATACGATATAAGTTCCATTCGCAGACACAACAAAACTGAATGTTTACACACGCATTGAATTGCTACAACGGTATTTTTAGCTGAAGACCGAGAAAACATAGTCCACAAGCACTGAGTTAAAGTATGCGAAGGGCGTTAAAAGTCTATAAACTAGGGTGACCAGGTGTACTGCATGTACTGCATTTGGGAGGGCAGTCCTACTTTTTGTGACTTTGTCTTACGAAAAAATGGAGTACTGCAATGTCCTTCCTTTTCTGCTCTTTGTCCTGCAATGGGGTCTTTCCTGTTTCATTAACTGTTTCTGATTTTTATGAAAACAACGTGATATATACAGTTTTTCACGCTGATTTCAAAATTATAAACCATTTCATCGAGAAATACTTAGGTTAGGTTAGGTTAGGTTAGGTCTAAAAATAAGTTTTTTCGAAATGAAAGTAAATTATAGAATATTACAAAAAATACTAGAACGGTGTAATCACTGCAAGCATAGGCTAGTGCGGGCCCCGGCCCGCTAGGCTATTTTTTAAACGGTGGCGTTGCGCATCTATTTTGTTCTCCTGCTGCAAGCATAGACTATCACTGCAAGTATAGGCTAGGCTATTTTTTAAACGGTGGCGTTGCGCATCTATTTTGTTCTTCCGCTGCAAGCATAGACTATATAGTTCAACATCTTTTTACTTTCCAATGACTGACAAATTTAATTTTATAGAATTATATAGGAAGACTGAGACAGAAGAAAATGCAGTAAATTTTTTACAAGAATATAACTTAATACCGAAAGAAAAACAGTCCTAGAAAACATCAAATGCTAATAAGCCTAACTTAACCAAACGGTCCTAACCTAACCTAACCTAAGTATTTCTCGATGAAATGGTTTATAATTTTGAAATCAGCGTGAAAAACTGTACATATAATTTTGAATCAGCGTGAAAAACTGTACATAATCACGTTGTTTTCATAAAAATCGGAAAAAGTATTGTAATTTTGCAAGCTTTTACAGACAGAGATATTACATATTTTTATAAAAAAACAAAATTATATATTCTATATCCTTTTCAGACATTTTTCGAACATTGTACAGTATATATATATATATATATATATATACCACCAAAAGCATTATTATCGTGCATCTGGAAGGTGTGTCACATCATTTTTTTGGAAGTAAATTATGAAATCATGGATAATTTCTTTCTTTTCGTTCGGTTTCATTGAAAAAATTGTGCACTTATTACCGAACGCTCCCAGTGATGTTTGTCTTTGTGGTGCGTGCGTGTGCATTGTGCGGTGAGTGCTGTTTATTGTGTAAATAAGTGCCGTGTGTATCCTATAACGAATGTGTATTTATCGTGTAATAAGTAAAGCAGTTTTCTTGAGAAACCCACGTAGATTATTGTTAAGACAACCAGGTTATTTTCATAATATAAAACTTGATTCTTATGGCGGTTAAATCATCGTCGGTTTGTGTGCGTGTTTTTTTTTTATTCTACAATTCTGGAGCGCGTGACACCTCGAGAAGGGGAGGGAAGAAGAGGGCGTGTAAAGCCCCTATGAAAGAATTGCGTTCATTGTCCACGAGTGGAAAATCATCTCTCAGGATATTTAGAGGTAAGTGTTTTTTTACTGAGTAGCCTTAAAATCGTTGCCAGAGTCACGGATGCATTCATGAAAGCTTACATTTTATGTGTCCGTACTTACGTTCGAGTTGTGAACGTATTATTTTCATATTCGTATTTGGATTCGCGTAAATCAAAAGTATTTTTGTGTATATTCGTGTATTCTTACCATGTCTGACTGAAAGTTGCGTTTTTATGGCTGACCTTATTAAATGTATTTGTAGTGGTCGTAATGCTTAAATTCGCGGTTTCCTTCCGTGAATAGGCTGCGAGTTTTCCTTCCAAGTTGTAATTAGGAACGTTTTAGAACCTCTCAAAACCAAGATTAAATACTAAATAATAAAATAAATGTTTATAAAACATGTGTATTACTAATTTTGTTTATTATTTATTTTATTGAGTTTCAAAGTGTCGGAACCAAAAAAAAGGACAATGATTCTTAAAAAATACAATATTATGATTATGTGAAATAAATAAATTAATTTAGTTTTTTTAGTTCATTAAAGGTTATGAATTAAAACATTTTTTGTTCTGCTTTTTTATTTCTTGGACGCTGGTCACCTTATACCGTGTGACCACAAAAATTGTCCCTGTTTTTAATCGCTTATTACTCAGTCATTATTGCAGCTTCACAAATGAAATAAAAAGCATTCGAAAGAGAACATTTTAAAGTTTTAATTTATTCTACATGTATTCAAAGTGACGTCCCTGGACATTCTTACATTTCACACAACGGGAAAGGAAGTTATTTATTACATTTCCCAAAACGCTGCATTCAATGGACTGTACACTCTCTACCACCGCTTGCTTTAATTCTTCGATAGAGGATGGCTCTTGCCTGAATACTTTGTCCTTGACAAATCCCCAGAGAAAAAAGTCCATAGGTGATAGATCGGGAGATCTTGCGGGCCAGGGAAACTGCAAGCGATGAGAAATGAATCTTTGTTCAAAAAATCTTGTTAAACATTCCAGTGATTGCCTAGTTGTGTGGGCTGTTGCTCTGTCTTGCTGAAACCATTTGTTACTGCAGTTTTCTTGTTCAAAAACAGTGTTCAGCATTCCTACATATCTTTCTGAAGTTACTGAAAGCGGTCTCCTTGTCTCTGGGTCCTCAAAAAAGTAAGGACCATAAACCTTGCTGCTACTCAAACCACACCAGACAGTAACTTTTGGTGAATGCAGAGGTTTCTCCAAGTGTATATTTGGCTTGTTTTGTGACCAACACCGGTAATTCTGTCTGTTGATGAACCCATTGAGATAGATGTGGCATTCATCACTGAATATTATGTCACTTAATCTTATCTGGTTTTGTTCAATTATTGTTTCAATGCGTTCACAAAACATCAAACGACGCTGGTAGTCTTGTTCGCTAAGCTGTTGTAAACACATAATTTTGAATGACTTCATTCTCAAATCCAACGTGATTATTTTCCGAATGCTCTCCTGTTTGATTCCTGTCACAGCTGATAGTCGTCTCACAGATTTCTTGTTGTCTGTTTCAAGCTGATTTGCGATTGAATCAATGTTTTCAGCGGTTCGCACACCTTTGCTGTGCCCAGAGTTGCCTTTATGCATGTTCTTGATTGAGCCGTGATGTTTCCATTTTGCGAAAATCTTGCGAATCGTTTTAGGATCTATGGTCCTTTGCTGACCGTATTGTCGTCTGAGAGACCGTTGGGTGGCAACTACTGAGCCATGTTTGATCATCTCTTCTGCGATGAAAACACGTTGCATGTCCGACAAATAACCCATGATTGTGGTGGATAAAACTGTCATTTTTTTATAAGTACTGATTTCGTAGCCAGGATATCGAAAAAATTAAATAAAACTTTTAAATATTCTTTTTCGAAAGCTTTTTATTTCATTTGTGAAGCTGCAATAATGACTGAGTAATAAGCGATTAAAAACAGGGACAAATTTGTGGTCACACGACAAATAACCCATGATTGTGGTGGATAAAACTGTCATTTTTTTATAAGTACTGATTTCGTAGCCAGGATATCGAAAAAATTAAATAAAACTTTTAAATATTCTTTTTCGAAAGCTTTTTATTTAATTTGTGAAGCTGCAATAATGACTGAGTAATAAGCGATTAAAAACAGGGACAAATTTGTGGTCACACGACAAATAACCCATGATTGTGGTGGATAAAACTGTCATTTTTTTATAAGTACTGATTTCGTATCCAGGATATCGAAAAAATTAAATAAAACTTTAAAATGTTCTCTTTCGAATGCTTTTTATTTCATTTGTGAAGCTGCAATAATGACTGAGTAATAAGCGTTAAAAACAGGGACAATTTTTGTGGGAGATGCTTCTGCCGCACGATTGCAGGGAGAGACGAGTAAAAATTAAATTTTTTTATAGTTGGTTTCCCTCTGGTTTATTTTCTTGAAATCTGCTTACGATATCGTGGGAGTGTTTTCAAGAGGTCGACTGTTGTGTAATTAAACCTTTGATAATAAATATTCCTTGAGACACGAGGCGTGTTTTGTCGAAACTTGACACAGCACCTGGAAAACTTTCTTCGCTATCGGTTTCTGCTGATAACGAGAATTTGTGGTGTGTATACAATACACTCTGACGAACTCTAGACACCTGGACCTCATTAAGAACTGTACTGGTGGGTGAAACCTACACAAGGGTGACCTTTTCTCACGTTTTTTGATACTCACTTGAGAAATATACTAAAACTTCGGGCCTAAAAAGAAAATGTTTATGAGCACTACTACACAAATAACTGCCCAACAAAAAAAAATTTTTTTTGCTGCTGATCTAATTCTAAGACCTGTTTCTGGATAATATTGATGTGCTGATTTAAAAAATCACCTTAGATTTTGTCCATCACATCAGGTTTTCGTGCAATGCAATATGCCTATTTTGGGTGATCCATGAAGGGCGCTTATCAAAATTGATGATTTTTGAGACCTGTTAACAGCTGTTTTGCTGTTAAAATTTTATCAGTAACTCAATGACCGAAACGGAGGCAAGAGCTTGGAATGCTTTTGTGGCAGTAGTTAAGAACTTCCTAGGAAACAAAAAGTCTGAAAATTATAAAGATCTTGTAAAGGATTTACTTGTAAACTTTCAGCAGTTGGGTTGCAACATGAGCATTAAAGTTCACTATCTCAACAGTCATCTGGATAAATTTCCAGAAAATCTTGGTGATGTTAGTGAAGAGCAAGGTGAAAGGTTCCACCAAGATATCAAAGTGATGGAAGAACGATACCAAGGAAGATGGGATACCCATATGATGGCTGACTACTGCTGGAGCCTGCAAAGAGATTGTCTTGACATCTCTCATTCTAGGAAGTCCTATAAGAGAAATTTATCAGCACTGAAAAGTAAGAAAACAAAAAAGACAATGTTAGAAAACTGGTCCCGTGCTTGCTTTAATATGGATTAATTTTTTGCTTATTTAAACACTTTTAATCACTTTGTGTCAATATTACCATTGTATATTAAAGTTCACTCCCTGCACAATTGTTTACTTTTCCATGCTGATTCTGAGTATGTAAAAACTTATTTTTGAAAAGAAAAAAAATTGGGCATAACCCTGCCAAAATGCGATATCTCCAAAATATCCGTATTTGATTGCTCGAAAACCTGACGTGATAGGCAAAAACTAAGGTGATTTTTAAAATCAGCACACCAAAGTTACCTAAAAACAGGTGTTAGAATTAAATCAGCAAAATTGGTGTTGGGCAGTGTAATATATATATAAGAAACGTTCTACAGGGTGTACATAAAGTCAGGATCTATTTTTGTGAAATAATTATTTTTTTCTATTTTTCTTTTCAGAAGCCCTTAGAATGAATACAGGAGAGCGTGTGGCAATAGTAATTTGGCGAATCGAGGGAAAGAAATACAATGACCAGAGAGAAGTTTAGAAGGAGATTTCATAAGCCGGGGCCAATAGACAAGACAATACGAAAATTGGTGAACAAATTTAAACGAACGGGATCTGTAAATGATGAAGCAAGATCAGGACGACCGTGTATGTCAGATCTTACCGTGAATGCAGTACGCGGAATTATCACTGAGGAGCCACGTACGTCCGTTCGTGCTGCATCACACAGACTTGGCCTCCCGACGACGTCATCTGTGCACAAAATTCTGAAAGTTAATTTGCAAAGCTATCATTTGCAGGTTTTACATGAGGAAGATTTCCCTCGACGAAGTGCTGTGTGTGCTGATCTCGTAGAACAAATCTGGAGTGATAATTTAATGGACAATATTCTCTTTAGTGATGAAGCCACTTTCCATACGTGTGGAAAAGTAAATCGCCATAACTGTCGAATTTGGGCAGATGAAAGACCGAATGATTTCGTCCAAAATTGGGAAAGAGACTCACCTAAAGTTAATGTCTGGATCAGTGTTGGGCACTAAAGCGTTAATCCGATAACAGCTAATTAACGAACTATTAACGGAAGTTAATTTCCATTTATCGTTATCGGACCAGTTAACTTCCGATAACTCGATATTTAGTCTGTGAAAGTCCGTTAACACGTTAACTGCGAGGAGTCATTCACGGAAGATCACCGCTCCGCGAATGAATTCAAACCGCCATAACTTCAGTCTGCCAATTCCGTCCTCTGCCGCAGTGGAACGGCTCTTCTCTCTCGGCAAGGACATCCTGAGGCCCAAGAGGTCAAGACTGGCAGTTGGGCCTAACTTTGAGAAGTTGGTCTTTCTGAAGGGCAACCAGCAAATTGTGTCATAGTCTTTAATAAATGTGCCTAAAATTTAATTTACCTTTCAGTTCCCGCCATAATAATTCTCTGGTAAATTAAAATTTAGTTAATGGTTAGTGGTTACAAGGGTTTCAAAACATGTAATCAGTACATTTTTTATTAAAAATAAAAAAAAGTTATTAAGCAAAAAAGTTGCAAAACTTGATAAAAATACAGTTAAATACCTATTTATTGTTGGATTTTGCATAAATAAACATTTTCTATGGGTTTTAAAGCTTTTTTCCTTGATTTTTTTAAATGTTAGTAAAGAAATAGTTATCGTTAACGGATTATCGTTAACTTCCGTTAACTTTGTAGTAAAATTATCGGATTATCGTTATCGGAGTTAAAAATTGGGGTTAACGGATTATCGTTATCGAAGTTAACTTTTTGGTTAACGGTGCCGACCACTGGTCTGGATGGGTTTAACAAAATCTAAGGTTTATGGTCCTTTTTTCTTTGCTGAAGCTACAGTTACGGGGCTTATTTATCTGGACATGTTGCAGCAATTCCTTGAACCTCAGCTGATTGGGGATAGGATTGTTAGTACCGTCGTCTATCAACATGATGGTGCTCCTTGTCACTATGCCAAAATTGTTCAGGATTATCTAAATGGACGTTTTCCAAATCGCTGGCTCGGACGCGGAAGCAACAGACCTTGGCCAGCGAGATCACCAGATTTAACCCCTTTAGATTTCTTTGCATGGGGCTTTATCAAATCGCACGTCTATCAGACGAAGATTACGAGTCTTGAAAACTTACGTACACGTATACGAACTGCTGCAGATAACATAACCCCGCAAATGCTCCAGAATGTGTTTAGAAATGCTGCGGAACGATTTGAGCTGTGCAGGGATACTGATGGGCGTCACGTCGAATCCTACTCTTAATTATTTAATAAATGTTACCACTTTATCATTTTATGATTGAATTCCATATAATTTCCAAGTGCTTCACAAAAATAGATCCTGACTTTATGTACACCCTGTATTTCAGGTGCAGATTACGCACCTATTATATACGGTAAAATAACTGAGGCTACTAGGCGTATTCCTTCGCTCGTTGGAGAACTTAGGCTTTAGGATTACCTTCCTATTTTAAATATAGCCTTATAGTCGACTCACACTGAGCTGGGACACCCTTGGACACTTTTACCATTAGCCACTTGCTCCTTCAAACCCGGAACTAAGTTTTATCCCTTTTCTGCATTTCACTCAACTGCTTAACACTGAACGTTGCTTTCTTGTTAGATTTTTAAGGGGTAATTTTTATATTTTGTTTTGTGATGGAAAAACACCATTTTGCTGAAACGTCATACAAAGATAAAACGAGGCAAATTCTCGGACGACTACAAGGCAACGAAACCGGCACCACCATTGGAAAACGAATCGGAACCACCTGTATGCGAAGACGATAGAGAAAAAATTAAAATAATCCTAGCCAACATTCAGGGCCTTAAATCAAATTATTCCCCGGACAAAGTTTTATACCTGAAAGGACTCATGCAAAAAACCGGAGTAGACTTTGCATGCCTCACGGAAACTCATCTAAAGGACTGCCAGGCGCACTGTGAAAACTGTGATTCCTGTGTTGACAAAAAAGAAATACAAATTGACAACTATAACATCTTCCGAGCCGACAGAACAGTGAGACGTAAAGGAGGATGTGCTATTTACACACGCGAAAGGCATATGACATAAATGACTATAAGTATCTTACACAGCTACGTAGCATGTGTAGCAGCAAAAGTTGAAAAATTAAATATGGTACTAATTGTAATGTACAGACCCCCAAACACGCCAACCTCAAAATTTTCAGATTCCATTACAGAGGTAAGAAACTATGTAAAAGATCTACACTCTCCAACCCCAAATATTTTTCTCTGTGGTGATTTTAATTTCCCATTCATGAAATATAAAAGGATAGGAAAAAATATATGTATACACCAGGAGAAGGGGGGCACACGGGAAGACTAGGAGCATGTAAAAATGCTACTAGCTCTAGCTGATGAATTTATGTTAACGCAAGAAATAACAGAAAAATCAAGAAAAATCAACTGCCTAGATTTGGTATTCACAAACAACAGCAACTTAATTGATAATGTAGAAATATCCCCAACTATGATATCGGATCACTACATCATTGAAATAACAACCAATATAAAAGCAACAGGAAAGGAAAGAACATAAACATAAAGAAGCAAATTCGAAATTTTTAATTTTCACTCCAAAGCTATAAACTGGGAGGATGTTGCATCCAGCATGGAAGTAATACATTGGAAAACCATTTTCGAGGCCAAGACAACGGAAGAGATGCTAATGACTTTAGAGGAGAAGACGTTAGAAATTGTGGAAAGACATGTCCCAAAAATACAACATAGAACATAGAGGAAAAAGGAGCAGGTTCGAGAGACAAAAGAGGTCATTGTTCCGAAAGAGAAAAAGAGTGACTGCAAAATTAAATAACTGTAAAGATAACAACACCAGAAAAATATTAAATGATAAACTGCAAAGTATCGATGACGTCATACAGGGACTAATTAAGAAACATACAGAAAAAGAAGAAGACGATACTATAAAAGCGATAAAGGTTAACTCAAAGTACTTCTATAATTTTGCAAAAAGTCGAAAAACCATGCGACTATCGGATCTTTGAAAAACGAGAACAGTGCTTTATCTGATGATTTAACAGAAGTATCTGAAATATTAAGAGCTCAGTACGAATCACCTTTCAGTATGTCAAAAATTGACAAACTGATATGCGATAGAAACGCATTCTTTGAAGAACAAGGGGAAAAGGGAAAGTATAATGGACTTCGACTTTACGACAGATGATATTACACAAGCTATAGGGAAACTAAAAACACACTCGGCGGCAGGACCGGATAAATGGAATGCCACACTGATGAAAAACTGCAAGAATGCAACCGCTAAGCCCCTACATTGGATATGGAGACGATCACTAGACACGGGAGAAATACCGGGCATCCTGAAGAGCGGGAACATAGTCTCAATATATAAAGGAGATCGGTCCGAGGCCAAAAACTATAGGCCAGTGTCGCTTACATCTCATCTCACTAAAATATGTGAAAGAATAGTTAGACAGAAAATCTATGACATTTTGGAAACTCGGAAAAAATTAAATGATAACCAACATGGTTTCGGTCAGGCAGATCATGTGTACCACAACTAGTGGAACACTATAACAATATTATTGATGCACTTGAAAGTAATGAAAACTATGATTTAATATACACAGACTTTGCCAAAGCGTTCGACGAGTGTGACCATGGAATCATAATACATAAACTGACATATATGGGAATAACAGGAAAAGTAGGGAAATGGATATGTAATTTCCTTAGTGAGCGACGGCAAGTCGTTACAGTACAAGGAGTATCTTCATCAGAATCAGAGGTCCTCAGCTCAGTACCACAAGGAACAGTATTAGCTCCACTACTCTTCATAATCATGCTAACTGACATAGATGAGGACGTTACCAGAGACAGCACAGTAGCAAATTAACTAAAATAATCAAAATTGCAAAATATAACTATTATAACAATCAATTTTCCAAACATAAAGTAGACATGAAAAACATTTGGACAACCATAAACAATCTTCTCGGAAAACAAATTAAGAAAAATTCAATAGAGAAATTAAATGTTGATAATAAAGAAATTACTGATGATACTGCTATTGCAAACTCTTTAAATTCACATTTTACTTCAATAGCGGATAATCTTCGCTCACAATTAATAATTAGTGATCACTCACCTCTAGAATATATGCCACCCAGCCCACTAAATTCATTTTCTTTTGTTCCTGCTACCTCTACTGAGGTCCAGAATATTATTCGGAAATTAAAAAATACAAAAAATAACATTCATAACATTCCTGTACCTACACTGAAACTTGTTAAAGATAATATATCTGTAACTTTGGCTAAGATTATCAATCAAAGTATTTCCAAAGGAATATTCCCATCAGTGCTAAAAACTGGTTGTATAACACCCCTTTTTAAAGGGGGTGATCCCACACTAGCAACAAATTACAGGCTGGTGTGTTCATTATCTGTGTTCAGCAAAGTTTTTGAAAAAATTGTAAAAAGTAGAATGCAGCGATATTTAGAATCTTACAATTTATTATCTCCAAATCAATATGGCTTCCGTAATAATAAAACAACAAAAATGGCTATTTTAAATCTTATGGAATATGTAAATATAGCTAAGGAGACCAAAGACATAATGATATCAATATTTATGGATTTGAGTAAGGCGTTTGATGTAACAGATCATAATATTCTACTTAATAAATTACATTGTTACGGCTTTAGAGGAGCAATCAGTGATTGGTTTAAAAGTTATTTGTCCAATAGATATCATTTTGTATCAGTAAATAAGGTTTGCTCAACTAAAGCGCTTGTCAAACATGGTGTGCCACAGGGCTCAGTTCTGGGTCCACTGTTATTTTTATTATATATAAATGACTTTCCACGTTCATCTGATATACTGAACTCCATAATGTTTGCTGCAGATGATACAACTGTCTCTTTTTCTTGCAAAGATGTTAATACAGCTAAGAATATATTTCATTCAGAATTCATCAGTGTAATGAAATGGTTGACCACCAATAAACTCTACCTAAATACCAGTAAAACAAATTTCATGATTTTTACTAATAAAAGAAATGTATATCTTGATGAACTTAATGTTAATGAAATCGCCATAAAGGAGTGTACTGTAACAAAATTTCTTGGTGTAATGCTAGATAAGAATTTGCAATGGAGTGATCATGTAAATCATATCACGAAAAAGATTTCAAGGAACGTTGCTATAATGTTTAAACTTCGAAATGTAGTCCCTAAACAAGTTTTATTGACTTTATCATACTCTTGTTCTTCCTTATATAACATACTGCACCCTTGTTTGGGGAAACTCCGCTAATAACGCATTAAATGGTATCTTTGTCATCCAAAAACGAGCAATAAGGTTATTATCTGATGCTGATTTCCTTGATCACTCTCGTGCATTATTTAAAGAGCTAAACCTACTAAAGCTCAATGATATAACCAAACTAGCACATTTTATTTTTATTTACAAGTGTAAGAACAAAATCATTAATTTGCAATGGGTAAATAGATATTTTGTAACTCATCAAGAAATCCACTCGTGTCAGACCAGAAACAGATCAAAGCTTGTTATACCTCAATTTAGATTGTCTTCATCTCAAAAACTACCCATTTTTATTGGATTGAAACTATGGAATGACTTGCATGCCGATATAAAAAATATTGTGAATGTAAATTTGTTTAAAACCGAGTTGAAATCCCGATAATAATGGCATACTAACAAAAATCTAGGATTAATGTCTACTAATATTGTTTAATATTGTAATACATGTGTTAACTATTAATAATACTTATTTACTTATTTATTTATTTATTATTATTAATTAATAACAACTAGCTGCTTATTTTTAATAAGAGCCCAGTAAAGCCTAAAGCTTAAGGGCCAAATTAAATAAAATAAATAGTCGAGCTTCAAAATTATTCATGTCATTGTAAATTGAAATTTTTTATTTATTTTATTATTATTAATAAAGGTTATTCTATTCTATTCTAACATCCTTTGCTGATGACAAAAATCAGTAGAAAAATAAGAAACCCGGAAGATATAGGATCTCTACAAACCGACATGAACAGAATCTACAAGTGGACGGAAGACAACAATATGAAGTTTAACACTGAGAAATTTCAGCTATTACGGTATGGAAAAAGAGAAGACCTAAAATCCATGGAATATTATACCCAAATGGACAGGAAATTCAGAGAAATTCTAGAGGAAAATATTTAGGGGTTGTAATGACTGATGATGCGAAATTTAAAACAAAATAAAATAGCAGTAAACAGAGCAAAGAAAATAACGGGGCAGATATTGAGAACCTTTAAATGAAGGGATAGGAATGTAATGATTCCTCTTCGGAAAACACTGATCATACCCAAATTGGAATACTGCTCGGTCCAAACATCCCCATATAAAAAAGATATAAGGGATTCAGAGAAGCTTCACAGCCAAGATCAAGTGGTGCAAAGAACTAAATTACTGGGAAAGGTTACGCGAACTAAACCTATATTCACTGGAAAGGAGAAGAGAGAGATATGCCATTATTTACACTTGGAAAATAATGGAGAAACTAGTCCCTAATCTTACTCTGAACCCTGTAACTCCCCAAACAACGGTGGAAAGTAGAAAAGGAAGACTGTGTCGTGTTCCCAAATTGAAGGCGAGACAGGGAACATCTTTAACCCTGAAAGAAAATAGTTTTGTTGTGAGAGGACCAGAACTGTTTAATCAGCTGCCAAAAGACCTAAGGAACACGAATGGTGTTGCAATGGACATCTTCAAAAGAAGATTAGACGCCTGGCTCAGAACAATCCCCGATGAGCCGGGCGTACCTGGCTATGTGAGGTGGAAAGTACAAGAAACCAACTCACTACTTCAGGCCAACTCGAGAGGAGGGGCGGCAAGCTTGACCTTCGTGAAATGAGGAATCATCGCGCGGAACCTTTGAAAGGTTGAAAGGTACATTACAGAAACTGAAATAAAACATGCAGTACAGCGTCACTGGGCCACATCCCGAGCACGTTAACTAGAGCATTTCTGATAAAGAGCAGGATAAAACGAGCTTCGCTCAAAAGGTACATTTGAAAAGAAAATTTTTGGTTTCCCGGACGGTGTAATAGTAAAGATAACGTGGACGCGGCCCAGCCAGTGATTCGGGGACAAATCTTCTGCGCTGCACATTTTACTTCAGTCTTCGTATTAATATTAATCCATGGATATTATTGTTTTCTAAAATTACAAATAGTTCTTCCAATTTTGCGGGATGTCTGCTTTTCAGTTTCTGCATTATCTGCCAAGACTTCAGATTTGCAAAATTAGACCCACCACAATTGGAAATGGGATCTCGCGGGTGGGGCTAATTTTCCATTATGCAAAATCACTGTGGTCTCAGAGAGAATATCGCGCAGGAACACACATGAATTAAATGCTGCCATTGGTTCGAGTGCAAAGGGGGATAGCACGTAAAATTACTCTGGTCGCGAAAGCGTAGTATTTTCCATTATGCGTTAGTTTTACTTTGTCGTAGGTCACTGGTCAGCGCCCACGAATTCTACTCAAGACGTTCCGGATCGAATCCTGGTGAAGCTAATTTTGCTTATATACTGTATATATATATATATATATATATATATATATATATGCAAACTTACTGTTCAGAGGCATTAGACAAACTTACAAAGCGCTTACCTGCAGCAAAGTATTCGAGGACGAGTAAGGTGCGAAATTTCCACAAACTTGCTCCACATTTGGATGTTAAATTATCAATTTTAAATTGTAATATATATACCCTACATAAGAAAGAGGTACCAGACCTTGCGTCGAGGGCGCCACTGTTTTAAAAAAGGGGAAAGGGGCCCGCCCTTTAAATCCGGGGTTATTGCTGTTTGCTCTTCTTTTGGTCGATAACCGTAGTATGTGACTGTTGCGTCCCGGTAATCTGTCGCTTTCAAATGAAAATAGAGACATGCCGTATTTGAATGTTGTCACACAGCTGGGGGGAAATGGTTGCAATTTTCACTGTATCAACAAGTTCCATTCTTCAAAAGTTAAAGCATTTGTTTGGATAGTAAAACGTACGCTTTGTACCGTATTTACATAATGCTTTGTAATGCGTGTAACCCGTTTTAGCGTCTTTCCTTTGTTTGCGCTCCTTATTTCGTATACATTCTTTTAACGGAGCCATCAGCACTTCTTTGCTTTGAACGTATTTTATTTTATTCATGATTTTCACCCGTTTTTAAGAGTCTGGTTGTTCATATATTTCGTTTTTATTTGTACGTTCTCTTCAGATTCGGTTCTTGTATTATCGTCAATGTTTCCAATTCGGCGGGTGGAATGTTTTTACTTTTAAACTTACCCAGTGAGCTACTATCGTTGGCCCTTCATAAATATCCTTCAAGAACTGATCGTTCACTCAAAGTTCCCTTTTGTTAAAAGTGTTTGAAATTATATCTGTGACATTTCCTAATTTTTAGTGAAGCTGTGAAATGTATACATTATTGCAGCACTTATTTTTCTTTGAAGAAGAAAAATAAGTGCTGTCATTTAAAAAAGAACAGTTCACATTTCAACAAAATTAGCTTCTCATAATTTTCAGAATGTATCCGATTCTTTTCTCTGGAATGCACCATTGGAGAAAAGTCTGTTTTGAATGAATAAGTGTAAGGTATGCTGTGTAACAATGAAAATCTTGACAAATTTATCTACCAATATTTTAAATTAAGGATCCATTTAAAAGTACTTTTTTTGCTTTGTCACGTTCACGAGTGATATCTGCCTGTAAGATATCGTGAAAAGAAGTTAGGATGGATTTACGTGAGAAAGCATTAAAGATTTTAAGCTCAAACTGTAAAAAACCCAAGATATTCGATCAATAACTACAGTAAATTAAGGAATCGGATAAAACTCCAAATACCCCTATTCTTACCACGGATAATCACCATCGCGTAACATTTTTAAGTAAAATATGGTACCGATAATATTAAGGAACTTAAAATTGGCTTCGTTTAATTGTTAAATCTATCTGCTGTTTTTTTATACGTTCAATTTGACTTTTACATTTTCATCTGAAACTTTCAATGAAGGTATTTCAGTCCCGCGAGTGATGCTCTTTCCCTCGAGAGATGGCACCGCTTGTATTATTTTTTCTCTCTAACTATAGAGACAAGAAAATAAAAGAGAGCTGAAGAAGCTCGACAGTACTTAGCTCGTTTATAAAGTTGAGGATACACTACGTCCGGCCTCAATTCCTCGTTATAAATGAGAATAGGGAAAGCGCAACGCACGAAAAAGTGAGTGGTCCTGGTGAGTTTTGGCACTTCACTGTCACTAAGTGTCATCTGAAATACAGTTATTGAAAGTTTTAGAAGATGAAAATGTTGAAGGTAAATAAATGGTGGCATTAAAACAGGAGATTGATTTAGCAGTTACAAGAAACCAACATCGATTTACTTTAATAAATAAATGCATCCAACTTCAAATTGGAAAGTAAATTATAAATTCTTAAAGTATTCTCTTCATGAGACTCAGTGCACGAAACGACACACACACACACACACACACACCCACCCACATATATATATATATATTACAACCCATTGTTTGAATTTATTATCCCTTATTATTCATTTATTTATTCCTTATCCATTCGTTGACTGCTTATCCACGTATCCATTTGTTCGTCTGCGGTCGTTCGTATCTCATGCGAGCCTTCGGACATTCCTATTCAGCATCAGAAAGTGGTAAAAGATAAAAAGGCTTTGCGTACAATCCCAATTCCCGGGTAAAAATAATAAAAATAAAAGAAATGGGTTTGGCTTTTTTTCTGACCTTTTTATTCCAACTTTTTATGGCATTTTGGCATTTTTATTTTCTGCTTCTGCTTAATATTTTTATTTATTTTATAGACTCGACTTATTTCATAGATTTAGACTTGTCTTCTTTTTTCTTCATTCTTTTTCACTCGTTGGCTGTGTCCTTTTCGGCTTTCCTTCTCTCAGCGTATACCTTTAGGCGTAAGGCCAAATTTGTGGGTCATAAACAGACTCTTTCATTAAAAGAAATTGCGGAAGCGAAGCGGAATGGCCTCTTTGCCTTGTTATTTCCTTACGACTTCATTCTTCTTTCCTAATTTGATTCATTCTGTTTCGCTTCGTTTAAATGTTAAATCCAATCTCTTGTTTTAATACGACCACTTCGCTTTAAAATTTAATTCACGCTTCCTTCCATACAGTTCGTTCCGCGAGTTCTATGCTACCCTTCAGCAAGGTGTAATGTATGATTATATATATATATATATATATATATATTTCTTGTAAATCCCCCACCCCTTACTTTTATTTGCTCATCTTTCCTTGGACGAATAATAGCGCGGAGATATTTTCATCATAAATTTGTTTTATGAGCCCGGGTAAATCCACGCATATAAAATAAACGATTTTATCTCTGAAATAAATAAACAAATTATTATTTTTTATGAAGATCTTCTCGTATATCTTTGCATATTTTCTTTTTCTATTAATAATGCAGTATATATATATATATATATATATATATATATATATATATATATGTTAGTGGTGACCGGATAACCGCATCATTGTTAACATCCGCACTTCTGACTGCGGATGTTATGCGGATATTACCTCTAATAAATTATGCAATTTACAATTAAATTAGCTTATAAAGTAGCTTATAAGGCCCAGTCATGCACATTTCATGTAAAGTATTAATAATGAACAAACAAATATATAAACCTCAAAATATAAATAGCTGGTAACAGAAAATTGAATGAAACTTGTTTCATTGAATTTTCTGTGGCTGAAACTCTTGAGAAAGTTATTATATTTATCATAATGAAAACATTAATATTAATTTTAATTCTTATGCATTGCCTGCCATAATAGTAATATCACGAAATTTGAAAAATTGTCATATATTCATAATTCTATATTATACTGAGAGATTTGTAGTGCCCAACCCGTTTATTTATTTATGGTACTGGACACCCTTTTAATTACGTTAATTCACTTCACTGACACCCTTTAAGTTGGGCGTACCCTTTGATTTTATTTTCAAATTATTCTTATTTTCGTCCAGGATGACTCGGCCTATCCAGACGGATGGCCCTTTAAATTGATAGGCTAGGTTTCCTTCGGCTTTCCAGAAGCCTACTTTGAATGTTAATTCACCTCAGCTAACAAGAGAGGCCTATTGCAAGGTATCTAAAACAACACACGCCCTCTTATAAAGTTTATTAAATGTTACTCGAAACAGTACATGAATTTAGAAATTTATTCTGAAGTAAATTTATCAATTTCCATACAATGCAATCCAATTTTAAATTCAAAGACAGAGGTCACAGTTATCTGAATTTAAATCGTTTAAATTTACCAATTTTCCGTAAAATACAATTCAATTATAAATCCAAAGAAAAAAGTTCACAGTTATCTGAATTTAAGTAATTTATATAGAGGGGCTTTATATTTTAGTAACAATAAAACTTAGCACTAAATGACATTATTAAAAATCGACAAAGAAATTTGAAGAATGAATTACTTACAAAGTTTAGAAGTTATTCTCAACAGTTCTGCGCGAGTCCCGCAGATTTATTTCCAGAACAGACAACCAAAAACCAAGAGTCTCATATAATTTTCAGGTCCTTCCCAAAATTATTGACGGTTCACGCAAAATAGGTCGCAAACTTACGTACAGTTTTAACCTTCCCCTTGAACCCAATTACGTTTCATTGAAAATTCATAAAACTCTTGGTCCGTTGGCTAACATTAATTACGATCCAATCAAGTTCTCGGTTAAGGTCGCTAACAATAAAATTCTTATGCACAAGTTTCCGCGCAAACGAATGAAATGCAATACAAGTTCTTAATTTGAATTTGGAGACAATTTATACTTTCAGTTTTAAATTTTCTTACACCACAAGTCTAAATGAGCTTATTTAGCCACAGTTAACTTCAAGGAGGAACGACTACAACTGACTTAACAATTTTCGAATTTACTTTACAATTTGAAGGACCCCGCCTTCCAATGTTCTGAAAGCCTATCAAACCATTTGTTTTTCCTAAGACCGTCCCCAGAAGGCTATTACCCATACAAGAGGGACAGAAGGCGTGTTTACTACGTTTCCCAGGATCCTGGGCCCCCTGATTGGAGCTGGACCTGATTTCCGAGTATAGACCCCTCCTTCTTCCCAAAAATACATTTAAATATAGTTAACACAGATTCGAAGTCCCAATTTATGACCCCCTCGTGGTTCAACTTTAGCAAGCGTCTTCGAATCTGCCTTACAAAAGTCGCACCATCCCGCGAAACGAGCCCAAAAATTTTCGATCCAGCGAAAGAGGAACCCAACCATTTGCATATATTACATCCAAATCCGTTGGATTGCCCTTCCAGCTGGGTCGGGTCTCGGTGATAAACCTCTGTCCCCACGTGGTTTGGCTTTATTACTTCTCTGAGAATCCGAATTAAGATAGAACAAACGTTAAACAATCTGAAACACTTCTGATTTATTCGTTCATGAAGGTTTATAAGCCAAACCACACTGCGTTCAGAGATGTACACCACGAAATCTTAAAACTAAAATTCCTGCACTTATTTTATAAAAGATTTCTGCATGCAAACTTCATGGTTACGACATCCCTCCCCTCCTTTAATTTTGCACTCCGATGCAAACTTTCTTAACTAGGGTCGGGTATTATCACTTTACTCACAATTTTCACAAAAATTTTCCGTTCACTTGTCCCCTTTATTGGGACACTAACACTGACACATTTAGTTTTAGTCATCCTCGGGTTCTTCGTAGTGTATTCGAGGTCGGGGCCTAAGAGCATACAGACGCTCAAACGGTGGCCCTGTGAAAGCAGCCTGTCTGCTTTCTCCGGTGGGCCCTATTCCCATAAGGTCCCCGCGAGGAGGTAGTTCGGAAGCACCTGGCGGCTCCTGCCCGCCACTCGGTCCTGCCAGGGGGCAGGAGGTGCACTCCGGTTCACCTCCACGGGTCGATGTTCCTCCGTTCCCTGGGCGAAGCTCTCGGGGAGGAAGTAGCTCGGAGGCGCCCGGCGGATCCCCTTCCGCCACTCGGTCCTGCCAGCGGGCAAGAAGCGCACTCCGGTTCACTTCCCCTTGTTGATGTTTCTCCGGTGTCGAGGGCGGAGCTCCAGAGAGGAGGGGCGGTGGCCCTTCCCCCATCTCATCCCCTGCGCCGTCAGCCCCGCCTTGTCGCTCGACGTCCCATGGGGCCTCGATGCTGCGGCGGATGCGGTCTCGATGGATCACTATCTGATGTCCAGTGATCATGTGACGCAGGAGATGAGTGACTGGAGTCTTCTGTTCGATGATGATGTATGGGACCCTCGTACCGGGGCTCCAACTTGCCTCTACCCGTCGTGGGTAATCAATGTACACCAAGCCATGGGGCGCCTTCTCTTCGAACGGCTTCAATTCCTTGATTCCGTTAGCCTTCTCGTATCTCCGCATGAACTCTTCCACTCGGCGGTAGATTTCGCTCAGACTCCTCTTTCGGTCTTCGGCGTATTCCTCT
Source organism: Bathynomus jamesi (assembly GCA_023014485.1). Lineage (NCBI taxonomy): Eukaryota > Metazoa > Arthropoda > Malacostraca > Isopoda > Cirolanidae > Bathynomus > Bathynomus jamesi. The sequence continues at coordinate 518,659 of JAJOZX010001956.1, read as the reverse complement.
GGGTTGTAAGGGCTCACGCACGCCTCCTGGGGCATGCGAAATAGCTTTGAAGGTACGTTGGGGGTTCGCCCGTACATCAAGAAGAATGGAGAATATCCCGTGGCTCGGTGCACTCTGCTGTTCAAGGACAACTCTACGGTGTCGAGGATTTTATCCCAGTCTCGTCCAGTTTCTTCACAAAGTATGCGGAGTTTGATGCATAACTCTTTATTCAGACGTTCGATCTTCCCGTTGCTTTGGGGATGGTATGCGGCGGTCCGTTGATGTTGTACTTCCCAAACCCTGAAGAGCTCCTGCAAGGTAGCGTTCCAGAACTCCTTACCTTGGTCGGACACTACCGCGGAAGGGGCGCCCAGTTTGCACAGTATTAAACGATGGAACTTGTCCGCCACCTCCCGGGCCGTCTTGTCCTTTATTGCTGCCAATATGGTGAATTTGCTGAAACTGTCCACACACGTGAGGATATAATGGCTGCCTTCCCCGGTCGGAGGAAGGGGACCAACTAAAGTCCACGTGCAGAAGTTCCCAAGGACTGTGGCCTCGCACACAAGGCATTGTTTCCACAGTCACTTTCCGCGTCTGTTTGTTCCGCGCGCACGTGTCGCACGTTTGGACTACCTGCCGTACCTGTTGAACCATACCTGGCCAAAAATAGAGGTTCCGTAGGATTTCTGTAGTCCCTGCAGCTCCCGGATGAATGCTCCCGACGTCCGTGTGTGCGTTCCAAATGAGCTGCTCTCTCAGCTTTTTAGGAACTACGATGACCTCTCTTCCGTTCGCATCGACGTAAACCAGCAGGTTCCTCATTAGTTTGAATCTCGACGGCTGAATGGGCTTGGATACGGGCCAGTTGAAAGCCTTTCCTTCTTCGATGGCTGTTCGAATTGCCGCTAATTCAACGTCCTTCTGCTGGTGTTTGCTTATTACCTTGCGCTCTATGATCGCTTTTTCGTATATCGCGTTCACAACCTCCTTAGTCACTCCAGGTGGGCGGGACAACCAATCGGCCACTCTGTTGAGTTTGCCCTTTACTACTCGATGAGAACGTCGTAGTCTTGCAATGTCATTACCCAACGCGCTAGTCTTCCATTGGGCTCTCGATGTCCTTCCCTCAGAAGCCACTTCAACGGCTTATGGTCAGAGCGGACGATGACTCTCTGACCAAATATAAGGGGGCGAGCCTTCTTCAATGAAAAGACGATTGCAAGCAGCTCTTTCTCGTAGGTGGAATAATTTAGTTCTGCGCCCGTTAGTGTTCTGGAGAGAAATAGGATCGGTTTCTCGATTCCTTCTTGTTCCTGCGCGAGTACTCCCCCGATGGCTACTTGACTCGCGTCCGTGTTCAAGATGAACTCTTGATCAAAATTTGGGTACGCCAATACGATGTCAGTTGTTAGAGTGTCTTTGAGGGATTGCCATGCGGTCTCTTGCGGAGTGTCCCATCTCCAAGACTCCTTGGTGGACACTTCATTAAGAGGTCGCGCAATCTGGCTGAATCCCTTTATAAACTTTCGGTAGTAGGAGGCGAGGCCTAAAAATTGCTTAAGTTCCGTCTTGTTGTTTGGCCTCTGGGAGTTTTTGATGGCCTCCTTTGGATTCCTGTGGCTTCACCCCGTTCCTGGTGACCACATGGCCTAATACCCCACCTGGGACTGTAATAACTGACATTTTTCCAACTTTACCTTTAAGTTGGCGGTGCGTAGGCTATCCAAGGCTCGTCGTACCCTCTCGTCATGTTCTTCTAAAGACCTTCCAAGGACAATGAGGTCATCCAAGTAAATCAGTACTTCCTTGTCCAGTTGCTCCCGAAAATAAAATTCATTACTCTTTGGAACACTGGTGGACTATTGGACAACCCAAACGGGACCACCCTGAACTCGAAATGACCGCTTCCCGTGGAGAGGCAGTTTTCGAGATGCTATCGTCGAGAATGGCCAACTGCCACTATCCCGAGCGTAAATCCATGCTCGAGAAGTAATGAGTCCCGTGCAGCTTGGCCAAGGTTTTAGATATTTGTCCTTGCTGCCGATGGCGTCCCAAGGTCTATAGTCTACACAAAGCCTCAGGGCCCTACGCTTCTTTTCTTCAATCGCTTCCACTCTGGACTCCTGTGGTCACTCTTCATTCCTAGTGATCACGTGGTCCTGGCACTCTACCTGTGACGGTAGTAGTTAATCTTTTCTTTCCCTCGTCGGTCTTCTTCCCTTTGAGAGCGACGGACATCGGTGAACATGCGTCTTGAGGTGTTTTCAATCTCTTCTTAGTCACTTGTGGAAATTTGACTCTTTCTCACCGTGACACTTGTTCCATTTTTTCTTTTCGGGCGAGGAATCAAACGGCTGTTCCGACTAACCTCCCCGTTCTCGTTGCCTCAACCACCATGCCGATGTCATCTTATCTTCAAGGTAATACTCTTTAGTCGTCACTTTTATTTCTCAAGAGTAACTTTACCGCCTCCTTGGAAAGTGTTAACTTCCCGTTGAGATTTCCGCTCTGTGATCCTTGCAAACCACGCTGAGCCTCACTGCACATTCATTGCAGCGGAGAGTAGACGTCCAGGGGAAACCATACCCCAAATTTTCTTCTCCGTCTATTCCTTTTTCATTTAACTTCCCTTTGGGATTCTGCTCGACAACTTCTCCAAGTATCCTCGAGCCTTCCCGCATATCCCATGCAGCGGAGAATAGACGTCCAGGGGAACTCATATCCCCATATTTTCCTCACAATTACCAATGGAAACGACCAGGGGGAACGGCTATGCTGTATCACTCCTTGATCCAGCATTTCTGCTATTTGTCGCTTTACCTCCTCCTCGTGTGTAATAGGTATCCTGTAGGGTCGCCTAAAGATGGGAGGATGATCCTGGGTTTCCAACTTCATTGGCATCAGGTTATTATAACCCAATGGCTCGCCACCCATTGAGAAGACATCTGAATAATCCCTTAGCCACTCTTCGACGGTTTTCCTTTCTTTGTCGGAGAAGGATTTCCAACCAAGGACATAGGACTTGAGGCGTGTCACTCGTTCTTCGAAGTCCTTCTTCGATGCTTGACTTCCTTTCACCGTGACATTCGTTCCAATTTGGGGTGAGCGTCGACCGGCCGTGTCGACTACCCTCCCTATTAGCTCTGCCTCCGTCACTAGGCCCACGACGTCTCCTTTTTCGCCAATGTATTCTTCGTCATCCTGATTGATCATCAGTAACCTTATCTTCCCTGTGGGATCCTGCTCGGTAACATTTTTAAGTTTCCCCGAGCTTCACTGCACATCCCGTGCAGCGGAGAATAGACGTCCAAGGGAACTACGTCCCCGGGTTTCTCTGACTTCTCGCGTCAGAATCACGGCGGCCACCTTTAGTTTTTCGTGCGGGATTGCCTCTACCAGAGTCACCCTCGCACTATTACTGTCTACTCCCTTTCCTTGGATGGTTACTGTTTCATTCAGAGTGACTGTCCTCTTTCTACGGGCTCGTACCTTTGTTTCGTCTTCATATCCTCCGAAACAACACGCCTATAGTCAAGTCTTGCTGAGCCTCTGGAATTATACAGACACAAAAGAATTCTTCAACCCCCCTTCCCATAGTCAAACTTACTTCTACTCCCCTTACATGAATGGGCGGGGCCGGTGCAACTGTGTACTGAGAAGTTGGCAACTGTCCAAAGAAGGCTCCCGATGTTCTTGTGCATAGCTTATGTCAATGTGACGGAAGCTCCACCATCGTCCAGCGCGGTGGAAGCTTGTTGAACCGAACTGGTAGGGTGATCAGTCCTAGCCGACGGACTCGCCGCTACTTCCTCTGAAGCTATTCGGGAGGCTTCTCCTTCCAGTCCTGCCGAAGGTTTGCTCGAGGGCACGCCTCTTCCCAATTTCGCATTTGCTGACAAATCTTGCACTGGCTCCGGCCACTTTCTTCCATTGTTTCCTCTTTGGAGTCGCTGTCTTCATTTGACTTGGTTTGTTTTCTCTTCTGGTTTCTCATGGGGTTGTAGTCACATTCTTGAGTTGTGTTATTCCTCCTGTGACCAGTGTCACAGTTCTTCCTTCTGGGCTCTCCTCTCTTGCTGGACTTGTCTCCGTCGTTCACCTCCACATCCTTGATGTTGTCCTCCTTCGTGGCTGTTCTTTCTTCTGGATGTTGTGAGTTGTAGTCCCAGGATGTGGGAGGATTTTGCAGTTTCTGCAGTCTTCGGCTTCTGTCATGTGGCGTTTCTTCTTTAGGACCTCCATCTCTAGCCTAAGCTTGGGTTGTTTACCGAAAACTGGGTTGATTCCATCCAATAGTCCCGAAAGGATGTTCCTTTGATGCAATTACAAGCATACTCCGGCATAACGGTCTTCAACGCGTCCTTAGGTATGCCCACTTTAATATGTCTCCTTATGGGATTAGCCTGAACCAAGGCATTACCTGAACTTAATAATCTTGGGGCAATTATGTTGAGTGTCTCACCTTTTTCCTTCCTGACGGCGTTTTGGGCTGGTTCCTGGGTTCTCTTGTGCCCGTTCGCCCATAAACTTCGGCGAACTTCCTTCCAATGTGTGTCCAAAAGTCGTTTGCTCAGGACCCCTTACTGCCTGTTCACGTTGCAAAGGTAAGCTAGTACTCTTTAATACCTGTACGACGGTTTCTATATTCTTCTGCCGGTCTTCGTCGGTGCGGTGTTTCTCGTCTCTTGTGGTGTGTGCACTTCTGCAAGGGTTCTTTGGGATGTCTTCTGGGTTCTCTGGTCTCCACCCAACCCTTTCCTGCCTCGAAAGTTCTTCTTCTGTAACGGGAGGAACTAGAGAGATTCTTCGGGGACGAACCCCCGACCTTCGGTTGTCCCAATACTCCAGCTGCGGAGTAATCATTACAAGGTCTTCCAGTTTCGACCTCTTCGGTTTATTTCTTTCTCTAATTCCTTGCATTCCTTGAGTAACCGAATAATGTTGGCAAATTTATCCTTTTTAAATTTTCCAAACTTTCTGTACTTATTTCGTTTAAGTTCGTTGGTTCGGTATCACTCATGTCACTTGTACTTTCTCCTTCATTCGTTATTTCCACGCTCTTTACCGACATCGCGAAGCTTGTTTATTTTTTTATTTCAAACCTTTAAAACTGTAATCACTGTTAGCGACACTTTTTACTGTTCAATTATTTCAAAGAATTACTGTTCCAAATACTTTCTACGTTCGTGCTTTACTGTCACGCAAATTTATTTTAACAAAAGTTACACTCTTGCGATAAATACCTTGCAATAGGATCCCACTTCTGACACCATTTGTAGTGCCCAACCCGTTTTTTATTTATGGTACTGGACACCCTTTTAATTACGTTAATTCACTTCACTGACACCCTTTAAGTTGGGCGTACCCTTTGATTTTATTTCAAATTATTTCTTATTTTCGTCCAGGATGACTCGGCCTATCCAGACGGATGGCCCTTTAAATTGATAGGCTAGTTCCTTCGGCTTTCCAGAAGCCTACTTTGAATGTTAATTCACCTCAGCTAACAAGAGAGGCCTATTGCAAGGTATCTAAAACAACACACGCCCTCTTATAAAGTTTTTAAATGTTACTCGAAACAGTACATGAATTTAGAAATTTATTCTGAAGTAAATTTATCAATTTCCATACAATGCAATCCAATTTAAATTCAAAGACAAAGTCACAGTTATCTGAATTTAAATCGTTTAAATTTACCAATTTTCCGTAAAATACAATTCAATTATAAATCCAAAGAAAAAGTTCACAGTTATCTGAATTTAAGTAATTTATATAGAGGGGCTTTATATTTTAGTAACAATAAAACTTAGCACTAAATGACATTATTAAAATCGACAAAGAAATTTGAAAGAATGAATTACTTACAAAGTTTAGAAGTTATTCTCAACAGTTTCTGCGCGAGTCCCGCAGATTTATTTCCAGAACAGACAACCAAAAACCAAGAGTCTCATATAATTTTCAGGTCCTTCCCAAAATTATTGACGGTTCACGCAAATAGGTCGCAAACTTACTACAGTTTTAACCTTCCCCTTGAACCCAATTACGTTCATTGAAAATTCATAAACTCTTGGTCCGTTGGCTAACATTAATTACGATCCAATCAAGTTCTCGGTTAAGGTCGCTAACAATAAAATTCTTATGCACAAGTTTCCGCGCAAACGAATGAAATGCAATACAAGTTCTTAATTTGAATTTGGAGACAATTTATACTTTCAGTTTAAATTTTCTTACACCACAAGTCTAAGAGCTTATTTAGCCACAGTTAATTCAAGGAGGAACGACTACAACTGACTTAACAATTTTCGAATTTACTTTACAATTTTGAAGGACCCCGCCTTCCAATGTTCTGAAAGCCTATCAAACCATTTGTTTTTCCTAAGACCGTCCCCCAGAAGGCTATTACCCATACAAGAGGACAGAAGGCGTGTTTACTACGTTTTCCCAGGATCCTGGGCCCCTGATTGAGCTGGACCTGATTTCCGAGTATAGACCCCTCCTTCTTCCCAAAAATACATTTAAATATAGTTAACAGATTCGAAGTCCCAATTTTATGACCCCCTCGTGGTTCAACTTTAGCAAGCGTCTTCGAATCTGCCTTACAAAAGTTCGCACCATCCCGCGAAACGAGCCCAAAAATTTTCGACCAGCGAAAGAGGAACCCAACCATTTGCATATATTACATCCAAATCCGTTGGATTGCCCTTCCAGCTGGGGTCGGGTCTCGGTGATAAACCTCTGTCCCCACGTGGTTTGGCTTTATTACTTCTCTGAGAATCCGAATTAAGATAGAACAAACGTTAAACAATCTGAAACACTTCTGATTTATTCGTTCATGAAGGTTTATAAGCCAAACCACACTGCGTTCAGAGATGTACACCACGAATCTTAAAACTAAAATTCCTGCACTTATTTTATAAAAGATTTCTGCATGCAAACTTCATGGTTACGACATCCCTCCCCTCCTTTAATTTTGCACTCCGATGCAAACTTTCTTAACTAGGGTCGGGTATTATCACTTTACTCACAATTTTCACAAAAATTTTCCGTTCACTTGTCCCCTTTATTGGACACTAACGACACATTTAGTTTTAGTCATCCTCGGGTTTCTTCGTAGTGTATTCGAGGTCGGGGCCTAAGAGCATACAGACGCTCAAACGGTGGCCCTGTGAAAGCAGCCTGTCTGCTTTCTCCGGTGGACCCTATTCCCATAAGGTCCCCGCGAGGAGGTAGTTCGGAAGCACCTGGCGGCTCCTCCCGCCACTCGGTCCTGCCAGGGGGCAGGAGGTGCACTCCGGTTCACCTCCACGGGTCGATGTTCCTCCGTTCCCTGGGCGAAGCTCTCGGGAGGAAGTAGCTCGGAGGCGCCCGGCGGATCCCCTTCCGCCACTCGGTCCTGCCAGCGGGCAAGAAGCGCACTCCGGTTCACTTCCCCTTGTTGATGTTTCTCCGGTGTCGAGGGCGGAGCTCCAGAGAGGAGGGGCGGTGGCCCTTCCCCCATCTCATCCCCTGCGCCGTCAGCCCCGCCTTGTCGCTCGACGTCCCATGGGGCCTCGATGCTGCGGCGGATGCGGTCTCGATGGATCACTATCTGATGTCCAGTGATCATGTGACGCAGGAGATGAGTGACTGGAGTCTTCTGTTCGATGATGATGTATGGACCCTCGTACCGGGGCTCCACTTGCCTCTACCCGGTCGTGGGTAATCAATGTACACCAAGCCATGGGGCGCCTTCTCTTCGAACGGCTTCAATTCCTTGATTCCGTTAGCCTTCTCGTATCTCCGCATGAACTCTTCCACTCGGCGGTAGATTTCGCTCAGACTCCTCTTTCGGTCTTCGGCGTATTCCTCTGGGTTGTAAGGGCTCACGCACGCCTCCTGGGGCATGCGAAATAGCTTTGAAGGTACGTTGGGGTTCGCCCGTACATCAAGAAGAATGGAGAATATCCCGTGGCTCGGTGCACTCTGCTGTTCAAGGACAACTCTACGGTGTCGAGGATTTTATCCCAGTCTCGTCCAGTTTCTTCACAATAGTATGCGGAGTTTGATGCATAACTCTTTATTCAGACGTTCGATCTTCCCGTTGCTTTGGGGATGGTATGCGGCGGTCCGTTGATGTTGTACTTCCAAACCCTGAAGAGCTCCTGCAAGGTAGCGTTCCAGAACTCCTTACCTTGGTCGGACACTACCGCGGAAGGGGCGCCCAGTTTGCACAGTATTAAACGATGGAACTTGTCCGCCACCTCCCGGGCCGTCTTGTCCTTTATTGCTGCCAATATGGTGAATTTGCTGAAACTGTCCACACACGTGAGGATATATGGCTGCCTTCCCCGGTCGGAGGAAGGGGACCAACTAAGTCCACGTGCAGAAGTTCCCAAGGACTGTGGCCTCGCACACAAGGCATTGTTTCCACAGTCACTTTCCGCGTCTGTTTGTTCCGCGCGCACGTGTCGCACGTTTGGACTACCTGCCGTACCTGTTGAACCATACCTGGCCAAAAATAGAGGTCCGTAGGATTTGTAGTCCCTGCAGCTCCCGGATGAATGCTCCCGACGTCCGTGTGTGCGTTCCAAATGAGCTGCTCTCTCAGCTTTTAGGAACTACGATGACCTCTCTTCCGTTCGCATCGACGTAAACCAGCAGGTTCCTCATTAGTTTGAATCTCGACGGCTGAATGGGCTTGGATACGGGCCAGTTGAAAGCCTTTCCTTCTTCGATGGCTGTTCGAATTGCCGCTAATTCAACGTCCTTCTGCTGGTGTTTGCTTATTACCTTGCGCTCTATGATCGCTTTTTCGTATATCGCGTTCACAACCTCCTTAGTCACTCCAGGTGGGCGGGACAACCAATCGGCCACTCTGTTGAGTTTGCCCTTTACGTACTCGATGAGAACGTCGTAGTCTTGCAATGTCATTACCCAACGCGCTAGTCTTCCATTGGGCTCTCGATGTCCTTCCCTCAGAAGCCACTTCAACGGCTTATGGTCAGAGCGGACGATGACTCTCTGACCAAATATAAGGGGCGAGCCTTCTTCAATGAAAAGACGATTGCAAGCAGCTCTTTCTCGTAGGTGGAATAATTTAGTTCTGCGCCCGTTAGTGTTCTGGAGAGAAATAGGATCGGTTTCTCGATTCCTTCTTGTTCCTGCGCGAGTACTCCCCGATGCTACTTGACTCGCGTCCGTGTTCAAGATGAACTCTTGATCAAAATTGGGTACGCCAATACGATGTCAGTTGTTAGAGTGTCTTTGAGGGATTGCCATGCGGTCTCTTGCGGAGTGTCCCATCTCCAGACTCCTTGGTGGACACTTCATTAAGAGGTCGCGCAATCTGGCTGAATCCCTTTATAAACTTTCGGTAGTAGGAGGCGAGGCCTAAAAATTGCTTAAGTTCCGTCTTGTTGTTTGGCCTCTGGGAGTTTTTGATGGCCTCCACTTTGGATTCCTGTGCTTCACCCCGTTCCTGGTGACCACATGGCCTAACTCCACCTGGGATTGTACAACTGACATTTTTCTAACTTTACCTTTAAGTTGGCGGTGCGTAGGCTATCCAAGGCTCGTCGTACCTCTCGTCATGTTCTTCTAAAGACCTTCCAAGGACAATGAGGTCATCCAAGTAAATCAGTACTTCCTTGTCCAGTTGCTCCCGAAAAATAAAATTCATTACTCTTTGGAACACTGGTGGACTATTGGACAACCCAAACGGGACCACCCTGAACTCGAAATGACCGCTTCCCGTGGAGAAGGCAGTTTTCGAGATGCTATCGTCGTGAATGGCCAACTGCCACTATCCCGAGCGTAAATCCATGCTCGAGAAGTAATGAGTCCCGTGCAGCTTGGCCAAGGTTTTAGATATTTGTCCTTGCTGCCGATGGCGTCCCAAGGTCTATAGTCTACACAAAGCCTCAGGGCCCTACGCTTCTTTTCTTCAATCGCTTCCACTCTGGACTCCTGTGGTCACTCTTCATTCCTAGTGATCACGTGGTCCTGGCACTCTACCTGTGACGGTAGTAGTTAATCTTTTCTTTCCCTCGTCGGTCTTCTTCCCTTTGAGAGCGACGGACATCGGTGAACATGCGTCTTGAGGTGTTTTCAATCTCTTCTTAGTCACTTGTGGAAATTTGACTCTTTCTCACCGTGACACTTGTTCCATTTTTTCTTTTCGGGCGAGGAATCAAACGGCTGTTCCGACTAACCTCCCCGTTCTCGTTGCCTCAACCACCATGCCGATGTCATCTTATCTTCAAGGTAATACTCTTTAGTCGTCACTTTTATTTCTCAAGAGTAACTTTACCGCCTCCTTGGAAAGTGTTAACTTCCCGTTGAGATTTCCGCTCTGTGATCCTTGCAAACCACGCTGAGCCTCACTGCACATTCATTGCAGCGGAGAGTAGACGTCCAGGGGAAACCATACCCCAAATTTTCTTCTCCGTCTATTCCTTTTCATTTAACTTCCCTTTGGGATTCTGCTCGACAACTTCTCCAAGTATCCTCGAGCCTTCCCGCATATCCCATGCAGCGGAGAATAGACGTCCAGGGGAACTCATATCCCCATATTTTCCTCACAATTACCAATGGAAACGACCAGGGGAACGGCTATGCTGTATCACTCCTTGATCCAGCATTTCTGCTATTTGTCGCTTTACCTCCTCCTCGTGTGTAATAGGTATCCTGTAGGGTCGCCTAAAGATGGGAGGATGATCCTGGGTTTCCAACTTCATTGGCATCAGGTTATTATAACCCAATGGCTCGCCATCCATTGAGAAGACATCTGAATAATCCCTTAGCCACTCTTCGACGGTTTTCCTTTCTTTGTCGGAGAAGGATTTCCAACCAAGGACATAGGACTTGAGGCGTGTCACTCGTTCTTCGAAGTCCTTCTTCGATGCTTGACTTCCTTTCACCGTGACATTCGTTCCAATTTGGGGTGAGCGTCGACCGGCCGTGTCGACTACCCTCCCTATTAGCTCTGCCTCCGTCACTAGGCCCACGACGTCTCCTTTTTCGCCAATGTATTCTCGTCATCCTGATTGATCATCAGTAACCTTATCTTCCCCTGTGGGATCCTGCTCGGTAACATTTTTAAGTTTCCCCGAGCTTCACTGCACATCCCGTGCAGCGGAGAATAGACGTCCAAGGGAACTACGTCCCCGGGTTTCTCTGACTTCTCGTCAGAATCACGGCGGCCACCTTTAGTTTTTCGTGCGGGATTGCCTCTACCAGAGTCACCCTCGCACTATACCGTCTACTCCCTTTCCTTGGATGGTTACTGTTTCATTCAGAGTGACTGTCCTCTTCTCTCTTCAAAGTTACCTTTGTTTCGTCTTCATATCCTCCGAAACAACACGCCTATAGTCAAGTCTTGCTGAGCCTCTGGAATTATACAGACACAAAAGAATTCTTCAACCCCCCTTCCCATAGTCAAACTTACTTCTACTCCCCTTACATGAATGGGCGGGGCCGGTGCAACTGTGTACTGAGAAGTTGGCAACTGTCCAAAGAAGGCTCCCGATGTTCTTGTGCATAGCTTATGTCAATGTGACGGAAGCTCCACCATCGTCCAGCGCGGTGGAAGCTTGTTGAGCGACGAACTGGTAGGGTGATCAGTCCTAGCCGACGGACTCGCCGCTACTTCCTCTGAAGCTATTCGGGAGGCTTCTCCTTCCAGTCCTGCCGAAGGTTTGCTCGAGGGCACGCCTCTTCCCAATTTCGCATTTGCTGACAAATCTTGCACTGGCTCCGGCCACTTTCTTCCATTGTTTCCTCTTTGGAGTCGCTGTCTTCATTTGACTTGGTTTGTTTTCTCTTCTGGTTTCTCATGGGGTTGTAGTCACATTCTTGAGTTGTGTTATTCCTCCTGTGACCAGTGTCACAGTTCTTCCTTCTGGGCTCTCCTCTGCTGGACTTGTCTCCGTCGTTCACCTCCACATCCTTGATGTTGTCCTCCTTCGTGGCTGTTCTTTCTTCTGGATGTTGTGAGTTGTAGTCCCAGGATGTGGGAGGATTTTGCAGTTTCTGCAGTCTTCGGCTTCTGTCATGTGGCGTTTCTTCTCTTAGGACCTCTCATCTCTTAGTCCTAAGCTTGGGTTGTTTACCGAAAACTGGGTTGATTCCATCCAATAGTCCCGAAAGGATGTTCCTTTGATGCAATTACAAGCATACTCCGGCATAACGGTCTTCAACGCGTCCTTAGGTATGCCCACTTTAATATGTCTCCTTGTGGGATTAGCCTGAACCAAGGCATTACCTGAACTTAATAATCTTGGGGCAATTATGTTGATGTCTCACCTTTTCCTTCCTGACGGCGTTTGGGCTGGTTCCTGGGTTCTCTTGTGCCCGTTCGCCCATAAACTTCGGCGAACTTCCTTCCAATGTGTGTCCAAAAGTCGTTTGCTCAGGACCCCTTACTGCCTGTTCACGTTGCAAAGGTAAGCTAGTACTCTTTAATACCTGTACGACGGTTTTTATATTCTTCTGCCGGTCTTCGTCGGTGCGGTGTTTCTCGTCTCTTGTGGTGTGTGCACTTCTGCAAGGGTTCTTTGGGATGTCTTCTGGGCTCTCTGGTCTCCACCCAACCCTTTCTTGCCTCGAAAGTTCTTCTGTAACGGGAGGAACTAGAGAGATTCTTCGGGGACGAACCCCCGACCTTCGGTTGTCCCAATACTCCAGCTGCGGAGTACATTACAAGGTCTTCCAGTTTCGACCCTCTTCGGTTTATTTCTTCTCTAATTCCTTGCATTCCTTGAGTAACCGAATAATGTTGGCAAATTTATCCTTTTTAAATTTTCCAAACTTTCTGTACTTATTTCGTTTAAGTTCATTGGTTCGGTATCACTCATGTCACTTGTACTTTCTCCTTCATTCGTTATTTCCACGCTCTTTACCGACATCGCGAAGCTTGTTTTATTTTATTTCAAGACCTTTAAAACTGTAATCACTGTTAGCGACACTTTTTACTGTTACAATTATTTCAAAGAATTATTGTTCCAAATACTTTCTACGTTCGTGCTTTACTGTCACGCAAATTTATTTTAACAAAAAGTTACACTCTTGCGATAAATACCTTGCAATAGGATCCCACTTCTGACACCATTTATGTAGTGCCCAACCCGTTTATTTATTTATGGTACTGGACACCCTTTTAAGTACGTTAATTCACTTCACTGACACCCTTTAAGTTGGGCGTACCCTTTGATTTTATTTCAAATTATTTCTTATTTTCGTCCAGGATGACTCGGCCTATCCAGACGGATGGCCCTTTAAATTGATAGGCTAGGTTCCTTCGGCTTTCCAGAAGCCTACTTTGAATGTTAATTCACCTCAGCTAACAAGAGAGGCCTATTGCAAGGTATCTAAAACAACACACGCCCTCTTATAAAGTTTATTAAATGTTACTCGAAACAGTACATGAATTTAGAAATTTATTCTGAAGTAAATTTATCAATTTCCATACAATGCAATCCAATTTTAAATTCAAAGACAAAGGTCACAGTTATCTGAATTTAAATCGTTTAAATTTACCAATTTTCCGTAAAATACAATTCAATTATAAATCCAAAGAAAAAGTTCACAGTTATCTGAATTTAAGTAATTTATATAGAGGGGCTTTATATTTTAGTAACAATAAAACTTAGCACTAAATGACATTATTAAAATCGACAAAGAAATTTGAAAGAATGAATTACTTACAAAGTTTAGAAGTTATTCTCAACAGTTCTGCGCGAGTCCCGCAGATTTATTTCCAGAACAGACAACCAAAACCAAGTCTCAATAATTTTAGGTCCTTCCCAAAATTATTGACGGTCACGCAAAATAGGTCGCAAACTTACTTACAGTTTTAACCTTCCCCTTGAACCCAATTACGTTCATTGAAAATTCATAAAACTCTTGGTCCGTTGGCTAACATTAATTACGATCCAATCAAGTTCTCGGTTAAGGTCGCTAACAATAAAATTCTTATGCACAAGTTTCCGCGCAAACGAATGAAATGCAATACAAGTTCTTAATTTCAATTTGGACAATTTATACTTTCAGTTTTAAATTTTCTTACACCACAAGTCTAAATGAGTCTTTTAGCCACAGTTAACTTTCAAGGAGGAACGACTACAACTGACTTAACAATTTTCGAATTTACTTTACAATTTTGAAGGACCCCGCCTTCCAATGTTCTGAAAGCCTATCAAACCATTTGTTTTTCCTAAGACCGTCCCCAGAAGGCTATTACCCATACAAGAGGGACAGAAGGCGTCTTTACTACGTTTCCCAGGATCCTGGCCCCCTGATTGGAGCTGGACCTGATTTCCGAGTATAGACCCCTCCTTCTTCCCAAAAATACATTTAAATATAGTTAACAGATTCGAAGTCCCAATTTTATGACCCCCTCGTGGTTCAACTTTAGCAAGCGTCTTCGAATCTGCCTTACAAAAGTCGCACCATCCCGCGAAACGAATCCAAAAATTTTCGACCCAGCGAAAGAACCCAACCATTTGCATATACATCCAAATCCGTTGGATTGCCCTTCCAGCTGGGGTCGGGTCTCGGTGATAAACCTCTGTCCCCACGTGGTTTGGCTTTATTACTTCTCTGAGAATCCGAATTAAGATAGAACAAACGTTAAACAATCTGAAACACTTCTGATTTATTCGTTCATGAAGGTTTATAAGCCAAACCACACTGCGTTCAGAGATGTACACCACGAAATCTTAAAACTAAAATTCCTGCACTTATTTTATAAAAGATTTCTGCATGCAAACTTCATGGTTACGACATCCCTCCCCTCCTTTAATTTGCACTCCGATGCAAACTTTCTTACTAGGGTCGGGTATTATCACTTTACTCACAATTTTCCACAAAATTTTCCGTTCACTTGTCCCCTTTATTGGGACACTAACACTGACACATTTAGTTTTAGTCATCCTCGGGTTCTTCGTAGTGTATTCGAGGTCGGGGCCTAAGAGCATACAGAACGCCAAACGGTGGCCCTGTGAAGCAGCCTGTCTGCTTTTCCGGTGGACCCTATTCCCATAAGGTCCCCGCGAGGAGGTAGTTCGGAAGCACACTGGCGGCTCCTGCCCGCCACTCGGTCCTGCCAGGGGGCAGGAGGTGCACTCCGGTTCACCTCCACGGGTCGATGTTCCTCCGTTCCCTGGGCGAAGCTCTCGGGGAGGAAGTAGCTCGGAGGCGCCCGGCGGATCCCCTTCCGCCACTCGGTCCTGCCAGCGGGCAAGAAGCGCACTCCGGTTCACTTCCCCTTGTTGATGTTTCTCCGGTGTCGAGGGCGGAGCTCCAGAAGGAGGGGCGGTGGCCCTTCCCCCATCTCATCCCTGCGCCGTCAGCCCCGCCTTGTCGCTCGACGTCCCATGGGCCTCGATGCTGCGGCGGATGCGGTCTCGATGGATCACTATCTGATGTCCAGTGATCATGTGACGCAGGAGATGAGTGACTGGAGTCTTCTGTTCGATGATGATGTATGGACCCTCGTACCGGGCTCCAACTTGCCTCTACCCGGTCGTGGTAATCAATGTACACCAAGCCATGGGGCCTTCTCTTCGAACGGCTTCAATTCCTTGATTCCGTTAGCCTTCTCGTATCTCCGCATGAACTCTTCCACTCGGCGGTAGATTTCGCTCAGACTCCTCTTTCGGTCTTCGGCGTATTCCTCTGGGTGTAAGGGCTCACGCACGCCTCCTGGGGCATGCGAAATAGCTTTGAAGTACGTTGGGGGTTTCGCCCGTACATCAAGAAGAATGGAGAATATCCCGTGGCTCGGTGGCACTCTGCTGTTCAAGGACAACTCTACGGTGTCGAGGATTTTATCCCAGTCTCGTCCAGTTTCTTCACAAAGTATGCGGAGTTTGATGCATAACTCTTTATTCAGACGTTCGATCTTCCCGTTGCTTTGGGGATGGTATGCGGCGGTCCGTTGATGTTGTACTTCCCAAAACCCTGAAGAGCTCCTGCAAGGTAGCGTTCCAGAACTCCTTACCTTGGTCGGACACTACCGCGGAAGGGGCGCCCAGTTTGCACAGTATTAAACGATGGAACTTGTCCGCCACCTCCCGGGCCGTCTTGTCCTTTATTGCTGCCAATATGGTGAATTTGCTGAAACTGTCCACACACGTGAGGATATAATGGCTGCCTTCCCCGGTCGGAGGAAGGGGACCAACTAAGTCCACGTGCAGAAGTTCCCAAGGACTGTGGCCTCGCACACAAGGCATTGTTTCCACAGTCACTTTCCGCGTCTGTTTGTTCCGCGCGCACGTGTCGCACGTTTGGACTACCTGCCGTACCTGTTGAACCATACCTGGCCAAAAATAGAGGTTCCGTAGGATTTCTGTAGTCCCTCAGCTCCCGATGAATGCTCCCGACGTCCGTGTGTGCGTTCCAAATGAGCTGCTCTCTCAGCTTTTTAGGAACTACGATGACCTCTCTTCCGTTCGCATCGACGTAAACCAGTTCCTCATTAGTTTGAATCTCGACGGCTGAATGGGCTTGGATACGGGCCAGTTGAAAGCCTTTCCTTCTTCGATGGCTGTTCGAATTGCCGCTATTCAACGTCCTTCTGCTGGTGTTTGCTTATTACCTTGCGCTCTATGATCGCTTTTTCGTATATCGCGTTCACAACCTCCTTAGTCACTCCAGGTGGGCGGGACAACAATCGGCCACTCTGTTGAGTTTGCCCTTTACGTACTCGATGAGAACGTCGTAGTCTTGCAATGTCATTACCCAACGCGCTAGTCTTCCATTGGGGCTCTCGATGTCCTTCCCTCAGAAGCACTTCACTTCAACGGCTTATGGTCAGAGTGGGACGATGACTCTCTGACCAAATATAAGGGGGCGAGCCTTCTTCAATGAAAAGACGATTGCAAGCCTCTTTCTCGTAGGTGGAATAATTTAGTTCTGCGCCCGTTAGTGTTCTGGAGAGAAATAGGATCGGTTTCTCGATTCCTTCTTGTTCCTGCGCGAGTACTCCCCCGATGCTACTTGACTCGCGTCCGTGTTCAAGATGAACTCTTGATCAAAATTTGGGTACGCCAATACGATGTCAGTTGTTAGAGTGTCTTTGAGGGATTGCCATGCGGTCTCTTGCGGAGTGTCCCATCTCCAAGACTCCTTGGTGGACACTTCATTAAGAGGTCGCGCAATCTGGCTGAATCCCTTTATAAACTTTCGGTAGTAGGGCGAGGCCTAAAAATTGCTTAAGTTCCGTCTTGTTGTTGGCCTCTGGGAGTTTTTGATGGCCTCCACTTTGGATTCCTGTGGCTTCACCCCGTTCCTGGTGACCACATGGCCTAGCTACTCCACCTGGGATTGTAACAACTGACATTTTTCTAACTTGACCTTTAAGTTGGCGGTGCGCAGGCTATCCAAGGCTCGTCGTACCCTCTCGTCATGTTCTTCTAAAGACCTTCCAAGGACAATGAGGTCATCCAAGTAAATCAGTACTTCCTTGTCCAGTTGCTCCCGAAAAATAAAATTCATTACTCTTTGGAACACCGGTGGACTATTTGACAACCCAAACGGGACCACTCTGAACTCGAAATGACCGCTTCCCGTGGAGAAGGCAGTTTTCGAGATGCTATCGTCGAGAATGGCCAACTGCCACTATCCCGAGCGTAAATCCATGCTCGAGAAGTAATGAGTCCCGTGCAGCTTGGCCAAGGTTTTAGATATTTGTGTCCTTGCTGCCGATGGCGTCCCAAGGTCTATAGTCTACACAAAGCCTCAGGGCCCTACGCTTCTTTTCTTCAATCGCTTCCACTCTGGACTCCTGTGGTCACTCTTCATTCCTAGTGATCACGTGGTCCTGGCACTCTACCTGTGACGGTAGTAGTTAATCTTTTCTTTCCCTCGTCGGTCTTCTTCCCTTTGAGAGCGACGGACATCGGTGAACATGCGTCTTGAGGTGTTTTCAATCTCTTCTTAGTCACTTGTGGAAATTTGACTCTTTCTCACCGTGACACTTGTTCCATTTTTTCTTTTCGGGCGAGGAATCAAACGGCTGTTCTGACTAACCTCCCCGTTCTCGTTGCCTCAACCACCATGCCGATGTCATCTTATCTTCAAGGTAATACTCTTTAGTCGTCACTTTTATTTCTCAAGAGTAACTTTACCGCCTCCTTGGAAAGTTTAACTTCCCGTTGAGATTTCCGCTCTGTGATCCTTGCAAACCACGCTGAGCCTCACTGCACATTCATTGCAGCGGAGAGTAGACGTCCAGGGGAAACCATACCCCAAATTTTCTTCTCCGTCTATTCCTTTTTCATTTAACTTCCCTTTGGGATTCTGCTCGACAACTTCTCCAAGTATCCTCGAGCCTTCCCGCATATCCCATGCAGCGGAGAATAGACGTCCAGGGGAACTCATATCCCCCATATTTTCCTCACAATTACCAATGGAAACGACCAGGGGGAACGGCTATGCTGTATCCCTCCTTGATCCAGCATTTCTGCTATTTGTCGCTTTACCTCCTCCTCGTGTGTAATAGGTATCCTGTAGGGTCGCCTAAAGATGGGAGGATGATCCTGGGTTTCCAACTTCATTGGCATCAGGTTATTATAACCCAATGGCTCGCCACCCATTGAGAAGACATCTGAATAATCCCTTAGCCACTCTTCGACGGTTTTCCTTCCTTTGTCGGAGAAGGATTTCCAACCAAGGGCATAGGACTTGAGGCGTGTCACTCGTTCTTCGAAGTCCTTCTTCGATGCTTGACTTCCTTTCACCGTGACATTCGTTCCAATTTGGGGTGAGCGTCGACCGGCCGTGTCGACTACCCTCCCTATTAGCTCTGCCTCCGTCACTAGGCCCACGACGTCTCCTTTTTCGCCAATGTATTCTTCGTCATCCTGATTGATCATCAGTAACCTTATCTTCCCCTGTGGGATCCTGCTCGGTAACATTTTTAAGTTTCCCCGAGCTTCACTGCACATCCCGTGCAGCGGAGAATAGACGTCCAAGGGAACTACGTCCCCGGGTCTCTGACTTCCCTCGTCAGAATCACGGCGGCCACCTTTAGTTTTTTCGTGCGGGATTGCCTCTACCAGAGTCACCCTCGCACTATACCGTCTACTCCCTTTCCTTGGATGGTTACTGTTTCATTCAGAGTGACTGTCCTCTTTTCTCTCGTCGTACCTTTGTTTCGTCTTCATATCCTCCGAAACAACACGCCTATAGTCAAGTCTTGCTGAGCCTCTGGAATTATACAGACACAAAGAATTCTTCAACCCCCCTTCCCATAGTCAAACTTACTTCTACTCCCTTACATGAATGGGCGGGGCCGGTGCAACTGTGTACTGAGAAGTTGGCAACTGTCCAAAGAAGGCTCCCGATGTTCTTGTGCATAGCTTATGTCAATGTGACGGAAGCTCCACCATCGTCCAGCGCGGTGGAAGCTTGTTGAACGACGAAAACGGGTAGGGTGATCAGTCCTAGCCGACGGACTCGCCGCTACTTCCTCTGAAGCTATTCGGGGGGCTTCTCCTTCCAGTCCTGCCGAAGGTTTGCTCGAGGGCACGCCTCTTCCCAATTTCGCATTTGCTGACAAATCTTGCACTGGCTCCGGCCACTTTCTTCCATTGTTTCCTCTTTGGAGTCGCTGTCTTCATTTGACTTGGTTTGTTTTCTCTTCTGGTTTCTCATGGGGTTGTAGTCACATTCTTGAGTTGTGTTATTCCTCCTGTGACCAGTGTCACAGTTCTTCCTTCTGGGCTCTCCTCTCTTGCTGGACTTGTCTCCGTCGTTCACCTCCACATCCTTGATGTTGTCCTCCTTCGTGGCTGTTCTTTCTTCTGGATGTCGTGAGTTGTAGTCCCAGGATGTGGGAGGATTTTGCAGTTTCTGCAGTCTTCGGCTTCTGTCATGTGGCGTTTCTTCTTTTAAGACGTCCTCATCCCGTAGCCCGAGTCCTGGATTGTTCGCAGCATACTTTATCGATTCCATCCAATAGTCCCGAAAGGATGTTCCTTTGATGCAATTACAAGCATACTCCGGCATAACGGTCTTCAACGCGTCCTTAGGTATGCCCACTTTAATATGTCTCCTTATGGGATTAACCTGAGCCAAGGCATTACTTGAACTTAATAATCTTGGGGCAATTATGTTGAGTGTCTCACCTTTTTCCTTCCTGACGGTGTTTGGGCTGGTTCCTGGGTTCTCTTGTGCCCGTTCTCCCATAAACTTCGGCGAACTTCCTTCCACTGTGTGTCCAAAAGTCGTTTGCTCAGGACCCCTTACTGCCTGTTCACTTTGCAAAGGTGAGCTAGTACTCTTTAATACCTGTACGACGGTTTCTATATTCTTCTGCCGGTCTTCGTCGGTGCGGTGTTTCTCGTCTCTTGTGGTGTGTGCACTTCTGCAAGGGTTCTTTGGGATGTCTTCTGGGTTCTCTGGTCTCCACCCAACCCTTTCTTGCCTCGAAAGTTCTTCTTCTGTAACGGGAGGAACTAGAGAGATTCTTCGGGGACGAACCCCCGACCTTCGGTTGTCCCAATACTCCAGCTGCGGAGTAATCATTACAAGGTCTTCCAGTTTCGACCCTCTTCGGTTTATTTCTTTCTCTAATTCCTTGCATTCCTTGAGTAACCGAATAATGTTGGCAAATTTATCCTTTTTAAATTTTCCAAACTTTCTGTACTTATTTCGTTTAAGTTCGTTGGTTCGGTATCACTCATGTCACTTGCTTTCTTTCATTCGTTATTTCCACGCTCTTTACCGACATCGCGAAGCTTGTTTATTTTTATTTCAAGACCTTTAAAACTGTAATCACTGTTGCGACACTTTTTACTGTTACAATTATTTCAAAGAATTATTGTTCCAAATACTTTCTACGTTCGTGCTTTACTGTCACGCAAATTTATTTTAACAAAAGTTACACTCTTGCGATAAATACCTGCAATAGGATCCCACTTCTGACACCATTTATGTAGTGCCCAACCCGTTTATTTATTTATGGTACTGGACACCCTTTTAATTACGTTAATTCACTTCACTGACACCCTTTAAGTTGGGCGTACCCTTTGATTTTATTTCAAATTATTTCTTATTTTCGTCCAGGATGACTCGGCCTATCCAGACGGATGGCCCTTTAAATTGATAGGCTAGGTTCCTTCGGCTTTCCAGAAGCCTACTTTGAATGTTAATTCACCTCAGCTAACAAGAGAGGCCTATTGCAAGGTATCTAAAACAACACACGCCCTCTTATAAAGTTTATTAAATGTTACTCGAAACAGTACATGAATTTAGAAATTTATTCTGAAGTAAATTTATCAATTTCCATACAATGCAATCCAATTTTAAATTCAAAGACAGAGGTCACAGTTATCTGAATTTAAATCGTTTAAATTTACCAATTTTCCGTAAAATACAATTCAATTATAAATCCAAAGAAAAAGTTCACAGTTATCTGAATTTAAGTAATTTATATAGAGGGGCTTTATATTTTAGTAACAATAAAACTTAGCACTAAATGATTAAAATCGACAAAGAAATTTGAAAGAATGAATTACTTACAAAGTTTAGAAGTTATTCTCAACA
This sequence comes from Bathynomus jamesi, assembly GCA_023014485.1. Lineage (NCBI taxonomy): Eukaryota > Metazoa > Arthropoda > Malacostraca > Isopoda > Cirolanidae > Bathynomus > Bathynomus jamesi. The sequence goes on along the minus strand of JAJOZX010001956.1, from coordinate 497,149 downwards.
GTTCTGCGCGAGTCCCGCAGATTTATTTCCAGAACAGACAACCAAAAACCAAGAGTCTCATATAATTTTCAGGTCCTTCCCAAAATTATTGACGGTTCACGCAAAATAGGTCGCAAACTTACGTACAGTTTTAACCTTCCCCTTGAACCCAATTACGTTCATTGAAAATTCATAAAACTCTTGGTCCGTTGGCTAACATTAATTACGATCCAATCAAGTTCTCGGTTAAGGTCGCTAACAATAAAATTCTTATGCACAAGTTTCCGCGCAAACGAATGAAATGCAATACAAGTTCTTAATTTGAATTTGGAGACAATTTATACTTTCAGTTTTAAATTTTCTTACACCACAAGTCTAAATGAGCTTATTTAGCCACAGTTAACTTCAAGGAGGAACGACTACAACTGACTTAACAATTTTCGAATTTACTTTACAATTTTGAAGGACCCCGCCTTCCAATGTTCTGAAAGCCTATCAAACCATTTGTTTTTCCTAAGACCGTCCCCCAGAAGGCTATTACCCATACAAGAGGGACAGAAGGCGTGTTTACTACGTTTCCCAGGATCCTGGCCCCCTGATTGGAGCTGGACCTGATTTCCGAGTATAGACCCCTCCTTCTTCCCAAAAATACATTTAAATATAGTTAACAGATTCGAAGTCCCAATTTTATGACCCCCTCGTGGTTCAACTTTAGCAAGCGTCTTCGAATCTGCCTTACAAAAGTCGCACCATCCCGCGAAACGAGCCCAAAAATTTTCGATCCCAGCGAAAGAGGAACCCAACCATTTGCATATACATCCAAATCCGTTGGATTGCCCTTCCAGCTGGGGTCGGGTCTCGGTGATAAACCTCTGTCCCCACGTGGTTTGGCTTTATTACTTCTCTGAGAATCCGAATTAAGATAGAACAAACGTTAAACTCTGAAACACTTCTGATTTATTCGTTCATGAAGGTTTATAAGCCAAACCACACTGCGTTCAGAGATGTACACCACGAAATCTTAAAACTAAAATTCCTGCACTTATTTTATAAAAGATTTCTGCATGCAAACTTCATGGTTACGACATCCCTCCCCTCCTTTAATTTTGCACTCCGATGCAAACTTTCTTAACTAGGGTCGGGTATTATCACTTTACTCACAATTTTCACAAAAATTTTCCGTTCACTTGTCCCCTTTATTGGGACACTAACACTGACACATTTAGTTTTAGTCATCCTCGGGTTCTTCGTAGTGTATTCGAGGTCGGGGCCTAAGAGCATACAGACGCTCAAACGGTGGCCCTGTGAAAGCAGCCTGTCTGCTTTCTCCGGTGGACCCTATTCCCATAAGGTCCCCGCGAGGAGGTAGTTCGGAAGCACCTGGCGGCTCCTGCCCGCCACTCGGTCCTGCCAGGGGGCAGGAGGTGCACTCCGGTTCACCTCCACGGGTCGATGTTCCTCCGTTCCCTGGGCGAAGCTCTCGGGGAGGAAGTAGCTCGGAGGCGCCCGGCGGATCCCCTTCCGCCACTCGGTCCTGCCAGCGGGCAAGAAGCGCACTCCGGTTCACTTCCCCTTGTTGATGTTTCTCCGGTGTCGAGGGCGGAGCTCCGAGAGGAGGGGCGGTGGCCCTTCCCCCATCTCATCCCCTGCGCCGTCAGCCCCGCCTTGTCGCTCGACGTCCCATGGGGCCTCGATGCTGCGGCGGATGCGGTCTCGATGGATCACTATCTGATGTCCAGTGATCATTGACGCAGAGATGAGTGACTGGAGTCTTCTGTTCGATGATGATGTATGGACCCTCGTACCGGGGCTCCAACTTGCCTCTACCGGTCGTGGGTAATCAATGTACACCAAGCCATGGGGCGCCTTCTCTTCGAACGGCTTCAATTCCTTGATTCCGTTAGCCTTCTCGTATCTCCGCATGAACTCTCCACTCGGCGGTAGATTTCGCTCAGACTCCTCTTTCGGTCTTCGGCGTATTCCTCTGGGTTGTAAGGGCTCACGCACGCCTCCTGGGCATGCGAAATAGCTTTGAAGGTACGTTGGGGGTTCGCCCGTACATCAAGAAGAATGGAGAATATCCCGTGGCTCGGTGCACTCTGCTGTTCAAGGACAACTCTACGGTGTCGAGGATTTTATCCCAGTCTCGTCCAGTTTCTTCACAAAGTATGCGGAGTTTGATGCATAACTCTTTATTCAGACGTTCGATCTTCCCGTTGCTTTGGGGATGGTATGCGGCGGTCCGTTGATGTTGTACTTCCCAAACCCTGAAGAGCTCCTGCAAGGTAGCGTTCCAGAACTCCTTACCTTGGTCGGACACTACCGCGAAGGGGCGCCCAGTTTGCACAGTATTAAACGATGGAACTGTCCGCCACCTCCCGGGCCGTCTTGTCCTTTATTGCTGCCAATATGGTGAATTTGCTGAAACTGTCCACACACGTGAGGATATAATGGCTGCCTTCCCCGGTCGAGGAAGGGGACCAACTAAGTCCACGTGCAGAAGTTCCCAAGGACTGTGGCCTCGCACACAAGGCATTGTTTCCACAGTCACTTTCCGCGTCTGTTTGTTCCGCGCGCACGTGTCGCACGTTTGGACTACCTGCCGTACCTGTTGAACCATACCTGGCCAAAAATAGAGGTTCCGTAGGATTTCTGTAGTCCCTGCAGCTCCCGGATGAATGCTCCCGACGTCCGTGTGTGCGTTCCAAATGAGCTGCTCTCTCAGCTTTTTAGGAACTACGATGACCTCTCTTCCGTTCGCATCGACGTAAACCAGCAGGTTCCTCATTAGTTTGAATCTCGACGGCTGAATGGGCTTGGATACGGGCCAGTTGAAAGCCTTTCCTTCTTCGATGGCTGTTCGAATTGCCGCTAATTCAACGTCCTTCTGCTGGTGTTTGCTTATTACCTTGCGCTCTATGATCGCTTTTTTCGTATATCGCGTTCACAACCTCCTTAGTCACTCCAGGTGGGCGGGACAACCAATCGGCCACTCTGTTGAGTTTGCCCTTTACGTACTCAAGAGAACGTCGTAGTCTTGCAATGTCATTACCCAACGCGCTAGTCTTCCATTGGGCTCTCGATGTCCTTCCCTCAGAAGCCACTTCAACGGCTTATGGTCAGAGCGGACGATGACTCTCTGACCAAATATAAGGGGGCGAGCCTTCTTCAATGAAAAGACGATTGCAAGCAGCTCTTTCTCGTAGGTGGAATAATTTAGTTCTGCGCCCGTTAGTGTTCTGGAGAGAAATAGGATCGGTTTCTCGATTCCTTCTTGTTCCTGCGCGAGTACTCCCCGATGGCTACTTGACTCGCGTCCGTGTTCAAGATGAACTCTTGATCAAAATTTGGGTACGCCAATACGATGTCAGTTGTTAGAGTGTCTTTGAGGGATTGCCATGCGGTCTCTTGCGGAGTGTCCCATCTCCAAGACTCCTTGGTGGACACTTCATTAAGAGGTCGCGCAATCTGGCTGAATCCCTTTATAAACTTTCGGTAGTAGGAGGCGAGGCCTAAAAATTGCTTAAGTTCCGTCTTGTTGTTTGGCCTCTGGGAGTTTTTGATGGCCTCCACTTTGGATTCCTGTGGCTTCACCCCGTTCCTGGTGACCACATGGCCTAATACCCCCTGGGACTGTAAACTGACATTTTTCCAACTTTACCTTTAAGTTGGCGGTGCGTAGGCTATCCAAGGCTCGTCGTACCCTCTCGTCATGTTCTTCTAAAGACCTTCCAAGGACAATGAGGTCATCCAAGTAAATCAGTACTTCCTTGTCCAGTTGCTCCCGAAAATAAAATTCATTACTCTTTGGAACACTGGTGGACTATTGGACAACCCAAACGGGACCACCTGAACTCGAAATGACCGCTTCCCGTGGAGAAGGCAGTTTTCGAGATGCTATCGTCGAGAATGGCCAACTGCCACTATCCCGAGCGTAAATCCATGCTCGAGAAGTAATGAGTCCCGTGCAGCTTGGCCAAGGTTTTAGATATTTGTCCTTGCTGCCGATGGCGTCCCAAGGTCTATAGTCTACACAAAGCCTCAGGGCCCTACGCTTCTTTTCTTCAATCGCTTCCACTCTGGACTCCTGTGGTCACTCTTCATTCCTAGTGATCACGTGGTCCTGGCACTCTACCTGTGACGGTAGTAGTTAATCTTTTCTTTCCCTCGTCGGTCTTCTTCCCTTTGAGAGCGACGGACATCGGTGAACATGCGTCTTGAGGTGTTTTCAATCTCTTCTTAGTCACTTGTGGAAATTTGACTCTTTCTCACCGTGACACTTGTTCCATTTTTTCTTTTCGGGCGAGGAATCAAACGGCTGTTCCGACTAACCTCCCCGTTCTCGTTGCCTCAACCACCATGCCGATGTCATCTTATCTTCAAGGTAATACTCTTTAGTCGTCACTTTTATTTCTCAAGAGTAACTTTACCGCCTCCTTGGAAAGTGTTAACTTCCCGTTGAGATTTCCGCTCTGTGATCCTTGCAAACCACGCTGAGCCTCACTGCACATTCATTGCAGCGGAGAGTAGACGTCCAGGGGAAACCATACCCCAAATTTTCTTCTCCGTCTATTCCTTTTTCATTTAACTTCCCTTTGGGATTCTGCTCGACAACTTCTCCAAGTATCCTCGAGCCTTCCCGCATATCCCATGCAGCGGAGAATAGACGTCCAGGGGAACTCATATCCCCCATATTTTCCTCACAATTACCAATGGAAACGACCAGGGGGAACGGCTATGCTGTATCCCTCCTTGATCCAGCATTTCTGCTATTTGTCGCTTTACCTCCTCCTCGTGTGTAATAGGTATCCTGTAGGGTCGCCTAAAGATGGGAGGATGATCCGGGTTTCCAACTTCATTGGCATCAGGTTATTATAACCCAATGGCTCGCCACCATTGAGAAGACATCTGAATAATCCCTTAGCCACTCTTCGACGGTTTTCCTTCTTTGTCGGAGAAGGATTTCCAACCAAGGGCATAGGACTTGAGGCGTGTCACTCGTTCTTCGAAGTCCTTCTTCGATGCTTGACTTCCTTTCACCGTGACATTCGTTCCAATTTGGGTGAGCGTCGACCGGCCGTGTCGACTACCCTCCCTATTAGCTCTGCCTCCGTCACTAGGCCCACGACGTCTCCTTTTTCGCCAATGTATTCTTCGTCATCCTGATTGATCATCAGTAACCTTATCTTCCCCTGTGGGATCCTGCTCGGTAACATTTTTAAGTTTCCCCGAGCTTCACTGCACATCCCGTGCAGCGGAGAATAGACGTCCAAGGGAACTACGTCCCCGGGTCTCTGACTTCCCTCGTCAGAATCACGGCGGCCACCTTTAGTTTTTCGTGCGGGATTGCCTCTACCAGAGTCACCCTCGCACTATACCGTCTACTCCCTTTCCTTGGATGGTTACTGTTTCCTTCAGAGTGACTGTCCTTTTCTCTCGTCAAAGTTACCTTTGTTTCGTCTTCATATCCTCCGAAACAACACGCCTATAGTCAAGTCTTGCTGAGCCTCTGGAATTATACAGACACAAAAGAATTCTTCAACCCCCCTTCCCATAGTCAAACTTACTTCTACTCCCCTTACATGAATGGGCGGGGCCGGTGCAACTGTGTACTAAGAAGTTGGCAACTGTCCAAAGAAGGCTCCCGATGTTCTTGTGCATAGCTTATGTCAGTGTGACGGAAGCTCCACCATCGTCCAGCGCGGTGGAAGCTTGTTGAACGACGAAAACGGGTAGGGTGATCAGTCCTAGCCGACGGACTCGCCGCTACTTCCTCTGAAGCTATTCGGGGGGCTTCTCCTTCCAGTCCTGCCGAAGGTTTGCTCGAGGGCACGCCTCTTCCCAATTTCGCATTTGCTGACAAATCTTGCACTGGCTCCGGCCACTTTCTTCCATTGTTTCCTCTTTGGAGTCGCTGTCTTCATTTGACTTGGTTTGTTTTCTCTTCTGGTTTCTCATGGGGTTGTAGTCACATTCTTGAGTTGTGTTATTCCTCCTGTGACCAGTGTCACAGTTCTTCCTTCTGGGCTCTCCTCTCTTGCTGGACTTGTCCTCCGTCGTTCACCTCCACATCCTTGATGTTGTCCTCCTTCGTGGCTGTTCTTTCTTCTGGATGTTGTGAGTTGTAGTCCCAGGATGTGGGAGGATTTTGCAGTTTCTGCAGTCTTCGGCTTCTGTCATGTGGCGTTTCTTCTTTAGGACCTCTTCATCTCTTAGTCCTAAGCTGGGTTGTTTACCGAACTTTGATTCCATCCAATAGTCCCGAAAGGATGTTCCTTTGATGCAGTTACAAGCATACTCCGGCATAACGGTCTTCAACGCGTCCTTAGGTATGCCCACTTTAATATGTCTCCTTATGGGATTAACCTGAGCCAAGGCATTACCTGAACTTAATAATCTTGGGGCAATTATGTTGAGTGTCTCACCTTTTTCCTTCCTGACGGCGTTTGGGCTGGTTCCTGGGTTCTCTTGTGCCCGTTCGCCCATAAACTTCGGCGAACTTCCTTCCAATGTGTGTCCAAAAGTCGTTTGCTCAGGACCCCTTACTGCCTGTTCACGTTGCAAAGGTAAGCTAGTACTCTTTAATACCTGTACGACGGTTTCTATATTCTTCTGCCGGTCTTCGTCAGTGCGGTGTTCCTCGTCTCTTGTGGTGTGTGCACTTCTGCAAGGGTTCTTTGGGATGTCTTCTGGGCTCTCTGGTCTCCATCCAACCCTTTCCTGCGTCGAAAGTTCTTCTTCTGTAACGGGAGGAACTAGAGAGATTCTTCGGGGACGAACCCCCGACCTTCGGTTGTCCCAATACTCCAGCTGCGGAGTAATTATTGTCTTCCAGTTTCGACCCTCTTCGGTTTATTTCTTCTCTAATCCTTGCATTCCTTAGTAACCGAATATGTTGGCAAAATTTATCCTTTTTAAATTTTCCAAACTTTCTGTACTTATTTCGTTTAAGTTCATTGGTTCGGAATCACTCATGTCACTTGTACTTTCTCCTTCATTCGTTATTTCCACGCTCTTTACCGACATCGCGAAGCTTGTTTATTTTTATTTCAAGACCTTTAAAACTGTAATCACTGTTAGCGACACTTTTTACTGTTACAATTATTTCAAAGAATTATTGTTCCAAATACTTTCTACGTTCGTGCTTTACTGTCACGCAAATTTATTTTAACAAAAAGTTACACTCTTGCGATAAATACCTTGCAATAGGATCCCACTTCTGACACCATTTATGTAGTGCCCAACCCGTTTATTTATTTATGGTACTGGACACCCTTTTAATTACGTTAATTCACTTCACTGACACCCTTTAAGTTGGGCGTACCCTTTGATTTATTTCAAATTATTTCTTATTTTCGTCCAGGATGACTCGGCCTATCCAGACGGATGGCCCTTTAAATTGATAGGCTAGGTTCCTTCGGCTTTCCAGAAGCCTACTTTGAATGTTAATTCACCTCAGCTAACAAGAGAGGCCTATTGCAAGGTATCTAAAACAACACACGCCCTCTTATAAAGTTTATTAAATGTTACTCGAAACAGTACATGAATTTAGAAATTTATTCTGAAGTAAATTTCAATTTCCATACAATGCAATCCAATTTAAATTCAAAGACAAAGGTCACAGTTATCTGAATTTAAATCGTTTAAATTTACCAATTTTCCGTAAAATACAATTCAATTATAAATCCAAAGAAAAAGTTCACAGTTATCTGAATTTAAGTAATTTATATATAGGGGCTTTATATTTTAGTAACAATAAAACTTAGCACTAAATGACATTATTAAAATCGACAAAGAAATTGAAAGAATGAATTACTTACAAAGTTTAGAAGTTATTCTCAACAGTTCTGCGCGAGTCCCGCAGATTTATTTCCAGAACAGACAACCAAAAACCAAGAGTCTCATATAATTTTCAGGTCCTTCCCAAAATTATTGACGGGTTCACGCAAAATAGGTCGCAAACTTACGTACAGTTTTAACCTTCCCCTTGAACCCAATTACGTTCATTGAAAATTCATAAAACTCTTGGTCCGTTGGCTAACATTAATTACGATCCAATCAAGTTCTCGGTTAAGGTCGCTAACAATAAAATTCTTATGCACAAGTTTCCGCGTAAACGAATGAAATGCAATACAAGTTCTTAATTTGAATTTGGAGACAATTTATACTTTCAGTTTTAAATTTCTTACACCACAAGTCTAAATGAGCTTATTTAGCCACAGTTAACTTTCAAGGAGGAACGACTACAACTGACTTAACAATTTTCGAATTTACTTTACAATTTTGAAGGACCCCGCCTTCCAATGTTCTGAAAGCCTATCAAACCATTTGTTTTCCTAAGACCGTCCCCCAGAAGGCTATTACCCATACAAGAGGGACAGAAGGCGGTTTACTACGTTTTCCCAGGATCCTGGGCCCCCTGATTGGAGCTGGACCTGATTTCCGAGTATAGACCCCTCCTTCTTCCCAAAAATACATTTAAATATAGTTAACAGATTCGAAGTCCCAATTTTATGACCCCCTCGTGGTTCAACTTTAGCAAGCGTCTTCGAATCTGCCTTACAAAAGTCGCACCATCCCGCGAAACGAGCCAAAAATTTTCGATCCAGCGAAAGAGGAACCCAACCATTTGCATATATTACATCCAAATCCGTTGGATTGCCCTTCCAGCTGGGGTCGGGTCTCGGTGATAAACCTCTGTCCCCACGTGGTTTGGCTTTATTACTTCTCTGAGAATCCGAATTAAGATAGAACAAACGTTAAACAATCTGAAACACTTCTGATTTATTCGTTCATGAAGTTTGTTTATGTAAATTTAAATAAAATTTAATTATATACAAAATTTTATAACTAATTTTTTAATTAAGCCAAACCACACTGCGTTCAGAGATGTACACCACGAAATCTTAAAACTAAAATTCCTGCACTTATTTTATAAAAGATTTCTGCATGCAAACTTCATGGTTACGACATCCCTCCCCTCCTTTAATTTTGCACTCCGATGCAAACTTTCTTAACTAGGGTCGGGTATTATCACTTTACTCACAATTTTCACAAAAATTTTCCGTTCACTTGTCCCCTTTATTGGGACACTAACACTGACACATTTAGTTTTAGTCATCCTCGGGTTCTTCGTAGTGTATTCGAGGTCGGGGCCTAAGAGCATACAGACGCTCAAACGGTGGCCCTGTGAAAGCAGCCTGTCTGCTTTCTCCGGTGGACCCTATTCCCATAAGGTCCCCGAGGAGGTAGTTCGGAAGCACCTGGCGGCTCCTGCCCGCCACTCGGTCCTGCCAGGGGGCAGGAGGTGCACTCCGGTTCACCTCCACGGGTCGATGTTCCTCCGTTCCCTGGGCGAAGCTCTCGGGGAGGAAGTAGCTCGGAGGCGCCCGGCGGATCCCCTTCCGCCACTCGGTCCTGCCAGCGGGCAAGAAGCGCACTCCGGTTCACTTCCCCTTGTTGATGTTTCTCCGGTGTCGAGGGCGGAGCTCCAGAGAGGAGGGGCGGTGGCCCTTCCCCCATCTCATCCCCTGCGCCGTCAGCCCCGCCTTGTCGCTCGACGTCCCATGGGGCCTCGATGCTGCGGCGGATGCGGTCTCGATGGATCACTATCTGATGTCCAGTGATCATGTGACGCAGGAGATGAGTGACTGGAGTCTTCTGTTCGATGATGATGTATGGACCCTCGTACCGGGGCTCCAACTTGCCTCTACCCGGTCGTGGGTAATCAATGTACACCAAGCCATGGGGCGCCTTCTCTTCGAACGGCTTCAATTCCTTGATTCCGTTAGCCTTCTCGTATCTCCGCATGAACTCTTCCACTCGGCGGTAGATTTCGCTCAGACTCCTCTTTCGGTCTTCGGCGTATTCCTCTGGGTTGTAAGGGCTCACGCACGCCTCCTGGGGCATGCGAAATAGCTTTGAAGGTACGTTGGGGGTTCGCCCGTACATCAAGAAGAATGGAGAATATCCCGTGGCTCGGTGCACTCTGCTGTTCAAGGACAACTCTACGGTGTCGAGGATTTTATCCCAGTCTCGTCCAGTTTCTTCACAAAGTATGCGGAGTTTGATGCATAACTCTTTATTCAGACGTTCGATCTTCCCGTTGCTTTGGGGATGGTATGCGGCGGTCCGTTGATGTTGTACTTCCCAAACCCTGAAGAGCTCCTGCAAGGTAGCGTTCCAGAACTCCTTACCTTGGTCGGACACTACCGCGGAAGGGGCGCCCAGTTTGCACAGTATTAAACGATGGAACTTGTCCGCCACCTCCCGGGCCGTCTTGTCCTTTATTGCTGCCAATATGGTGAATTTGCTGAAACTGTCCACACACGTGAGGATATAATGGCTGCCTTCCCCGGTCGGAGGAAGGGGACCAACTAAGTCCACGTGCAGAAGTTCCCAAGGACTGTGGCCTCGCACACAAGGCATTGTTTCCACAGTCACTTTCCGCGTCTGTTTGTTCCGCGCGCACGTGTCGCACGTTTGGACTACCTGCCGTACCTGTTGAACCATACCTGGCCAAAAATAGAGGTTCCGTAGGATTTCTGTAGTCCCTGCAGCTCCCGGATGAATGCTCCCGACGTCCGTGTGTGCGTTCCAAATGAGCTGCTCTCTCAGCTTTTTAGGAACTACGATGACCTCTCTTCCGTTCGCATCGACGTAAACCAGCAGGTTCCTCATTAGTTTGAATCTCGACGGCTGAATGGGCTTGGATACGGGCCAGTTGAAAGCCTTTCCTTCTTCGATGGCTGTTCGAATTGCCGCTAATTCAACGTCCTTCTGCTGGTGTTTGCTTATTACCTTGCGCTCTATGATCGCTTTTTCGTATATCGCGTTCACAACCTCCTTAGTCACTCCAGGTGGGCGGGACAACCAATCGGCCACTCTGTTGAGTTTGCCCTTTACGTACTCGATGAGAACGTCGTAGTCTTGCAATGTCATTACCCAACGCGCTAGTCTTCCATGGGCTCTCGATGTCCTTCCCTCAGAAGCCACTTCAACGGCTTATGGTCAGAGCGGACGATGACTCTCTGACCAAATATAAGGGGGCGAGCCTTCTTCAATGAAAAGACGATTGCAAGCAGCTCTTTCTCGTAGGTGGAATAATTTAGTTCTGCGCCCGTTAGTGTTCTGGAGAGAAATAGGATCGGTTTCTCGATTCCTTCTTGTTCCTGCGCGAGTACTCCCCCGATGGCTACTTGACTCGCGTCCGTGTTCAAGATGAACTCTTGATCAAAATTTGGGTACGCCAATACGATGTCAGTTGTTAGAGTGTCTTTGAGGGATTGCCATGCGGTCTCTTGCGGAGTGTCCCATCTCCAAGACTCCTTGGTGGACACTTCATTAAGAGGTCGCGCAATCTGGCTGAATCCCTTTATAAACTTTCGGTAGTAGGAGGCGAGGCCTAAAAATTGCTTAAGTTCCGTCTTGTTGTTTGGCCTCTGGGAGTTTTTGATGGCCTCCACTTTGGATTCCTGTGGCTTCACCCCGTTCCTGGTGACCACATGGCCTAGCTACTCCACCTGGGATGTAACAACTGACATTTTTCCAACTTTACCTTTAAGTTGGCGGTGCGTAGGCTATCCAAGGCTCGTCGTACCCTCTCGTCATGTTCTTCTAAAGACCTTCCAAGGACAATGAGGTCATCCAAGTAAATCAGTACTTCCTTGTCCAGTTGCTCCCGAAAATAAAATTCATTACTCTTTGGAACACTGGTGGACTATTGGACAACCCAAACGGGACCACTCTGAACTCGAAATGACCGCTTCCCGTGGAGAAGGCAGTTTTCGAGATGCTATCGTCGAGAATGGCCAACTGCCACTATCCCGAGCGTAAATCCATGCTCGAGAAGTAATGAGTCCCGTGCAGCTTGGCCAAGGTTTTAGATATTTGTCCTTGCTGCCGATGGCGTCCCAAGGTCTATAGTCTACACAAAGCCTCAGGGCCCTACGCTTCTTTTCTTCAATCGCTTCCACTCTGGACTCCTGTGGTCACTCTTCATTCCTAGTGATCACGTGGTCCTGGCACTCTACCTGTGACGGTAGTAGTTAATCTTTTCTTTCCCTCGTCGGTCTTCTTCCCTTTGAGAGCGACGGACATCGGTGAACATGCGTCTTGAGGTGTTTTCAATCTCTTCTTAGTCACTTGTGGAAATTTGACTCTTTCTCACCGTGACACTTGTTCCATTTTTTCTTTTCGGGCGAGGAATCAAACGGCTGTTCCGACTAACCTCCCCGTTCTCGTTGCCTCAACCACCATGCCGATGTCATCTTATCTTCAAGGTAATACTCTTTAGTCGTCACTTTTATTTCTCAAGAGTAACTTTACCGCCTCCTTGGAAAGTGTTAACTTCCCGTTGAGATTTCCGCTCTGTGATCCTTGCAAACCACGCTGAGCCTCACTGCACATTCATTGCAGCGGAGAGTAGACGTCCAGGGGAAACCATACCCCAAATTTTCTTCTCCGTCTATTCCTTTTTCATTTAACTTCCCTTTGGGATTCTGCTCGACAACTTCTCCAAGTATCCTCGAGCCTTCCCGCATATCCCATGCAGCGGAGAATAGACGTCCAGGGGAACTCATATCCCCATATTTTCCTCACAATTACCAATGGAAACGACCAGGGGGAACGGCTATGCTGTATCCTCCTTGATCCAGCATTTCTGCTATTTGTCGCTTTACCTCCTCCTCGTGTGTAATAGGTATCCTGTAGGGTCGCCTAAAGATGGGAGGATGATCCTGGGTTTCCAACTTCATTGGCATCAGGTTATTATAACCCAATGGCTCGCCACCCATTGAGAAGACATCTGAATAATCCCTTAGCCACTCTTCGACGGTTTTCCTTCTTTGTCGGAGAAGGATTTCCAACCAAGGACATAGGACTTGAGGCGTGTCACTCGTTCTTCGAAGTCCTTCTTCGATGCTTGACTTCCTTTCACCGTGACATTCGTTCCAATTTGGGGTGAGCGTCGACCGGCCGTGTCGACTACCCTCCCTATTAGCTCTGCCTCCGTCACTAGGCCCACGACGTCTCCTTTTTCGCCAATGTATTCTTCGTCATCCTGATTGATCATCAGTAACCTTATCTTCCCCTGTGGGATCCTGCTCGGTAACATTTTTAAGTTTCCCCGAGCTTCACTGCACATCCCGTGCAGCGGAGAATAGACGTCCAAGGGAACTACGTCCCCGGGTCTCTGACTTCCCTCGTCAGAATCACGGCGGCCACCTTTAGTTTTTCGTGCGGGATTGCCTCTACCAGAGTCACCCTCGCACTATACCGTCTACTCCCTTTCCTTGGATGGTTACTGTTTCCTTCAGAGTGACTGTCCTCTTTCTCTCTTCGTACCTTTGTTTCGTCTTCATATCCTCCGAAACAACACGCCTATAGTCAAGTCTTGCTGAGCCTCTGGAATTATACAGACACAAAAGAATTCTTCAACCCCCCTTCCCATAGTCAAACTTACTTCTACTCCCCTTACATGAATGGGCGGGGCCGGTGCAACTGTGTACTGAGAAGTTGGCAACTGTCCAAAGAAGGCTCCCGATGTTCTTGTGCATAGCTTATGTCAATGTGACGGAAGCTCCACCATCGTCCAGCGCGGTGGAAGCTTGTTGAACGACGAAACTGGTAGGGTGATCAGTCCTAGCCGACGGACTCGCCGCTACTTCCTCTGAAGCTATTCGGGGGCTTCTCCTTCCAGTCCTGCCGAAGGTTTGCTCGAGGGCACGCCTCTTCCCAATTTCGCATTTGCTGACAAATCTTGCACTGGCTCCGGCCACTTTCTTCCATTGTTTCCTCTTTGGAGTCGCTGTCTTCATTTGACTTGGTTTGTTTTCTCTTCTGGTTTCTCATGGGGTTGTAGTCACATTCTTGAGTTGTGTTATTCCTCCTGTGACCAGTGTCACAGTTCTTCCTTCTGGGCTCTCCTCTCTTGCTGGACTTGTCTCCGTCGTTCACCTCCACATCCTTGATGTTGTCCTCCTTCGTGGCTGTTCTTTCTTCTGGATGTTGTGAGTTGTAGTCCCAGGATGTGGGAGGATTTTGCAGTTTCTGCAGTCTTCGGCTTCTGTCATGTGGCGTTTCTTCTTTAGGACCTCTCATCTCCGTCCAAGTTGGTTGTTCCGAAAACTGGGTTGATTCCATCCAATAGTCCCGAAAGGATGTTCCTTTGATGCAATTACAAGCATACTCCGGCATAACGGTCTTCAACGCGTCCTTAGGTATGCCCACTTTAATATGTCTCCTTATGGGATTAGCCTGAACCAAGGCATTACCTGAACTTAATAATCTTGGGGCAATTATGTTGAGTGTCTCACCTTTTTCCTTCCTGACGGCGTTTGGGCTGGTTCCTGGGTTCTCTTGTGCCCGTTCGCCCATAAACTTCGGCGAACTTCCTTCCACTGTGTGTCCAAAAGTCGTTTGCTCAGGACCCCTTACTGCCTGTTCACGTTGCAAAGGTAAGCTAGTACTCTTTAATACCTGTACGACGGTTTCTATATTCTTCTGCCGGTCTTCGTCGGTGCGGTGTTTCTCGTCTCTTGTGGTGTGTGCACTTCTGCAAGGGTTCTTTGGGATGTCTTCTGGGTTCTCTGGTCTCCACCCAACCCTTTCTTGCCTCGAAAGTTCTTCTTCTGTAACGGGAGGAACTAGAGAGATTCTTCGGGGACGAACCCCCGACCTTCGGTTGTCCCAATACTCCAGCTGCGGAGTAATTATTGTTAGGTCTTCCAGTTTCGACCCTCTTCGGTTTATTTCTTTCTCTAAATCCTTGCATTCCTTGAGTAACCGAATAATGTTGGCAAAATTTATCCTTTTTAAATTTTCCAAACTTTCTGTACTTATTTCGTTTAAGTTCATTGGTTCGGAATCACTCATGTCACTTGTACTTTCTCCTTCATTCGTTATTTCCACGCTCTTTACCGACATCGCGAAGCTTGTTTATTTTTATTTCAAGACCTTTAAAACTGTAATCACTGTTAGCGACACTTTTTACTGTTACAATTATTTCAAAGAATTATTGTTCCAAATACTTTCTACGTTCGTGCTTTACTGTCACGCAAATTTATTTTAACAAAAGTTACACTCTTGCGATAAATACCTTGCAATAGGATCCCACTTCTGACACCATTTATGTAGTGCCCAACCCGTTTATTTATTTATGGTACTGGACACCCTTTTAAGTACGTTAATTCACTTCACTGACACCCTTTAAGTTGGGCGTACCCTTTGATTTTATTTCAAATTATCTTATTTTCGTCCAGGATGACTCGGCCTATCCAGACGGATGGCCCTTTAAATTGATAGGCTAGGTTCCTTCGGCTTTCCAGAAGCCTACTTTGAATGTTAATTCACCTCAGCTAACAAGAGAGGCCTATTGCAAGGTATCTAAAACAACACACGCCCTCTTATAAAGTTTATTAAATGTTACTCGAAACAGTACATGAATTTAGAAATTTATTCTGAAGTAAATTTATCAATTTCCATACAATGCAATCCAATTTTAAATTCAAAGACAAGGTCACAGTTATCTGAATTTAAATCGTTTAAATTTACCAATTTTCCGTAAAATACAATTCAATTATAAATCCAAAGAAAAAGTTCACAGTTATCTGAATTTAAGTAATTTATATAGAGGGGCTTTATATTTTAGTAACAATAAAACTTAGCACTAAATGACATTATTAAAATCGACAAAGAAATTTGAAAGAATGAATTACTTACAAAGTTTAGAAGTTATTCTCAACAGTTCTGCGCGAGTCCCGCAGATTTATTTCCAGAACAGACAACCAAAAACCAAGAGTCTCATATAATTTTCAGGTCCTTCCCAAAATTATTGACGGTTCACGCAAAATAGGTCGCAAACTTACGTACAGTTTTAACCTTCCCCTTGAACCCAATTACGTTCATTGAAAATTCATAAAACTCTTGGTCCGTTGGCTAACATTAATTACGATCCAATCAAGTTCTCGGTTAAGGTCGCTAACAATAAAATTCTTATGCACAAGTTTCCGCGCAAACGAATGAAATGCAATACAAGTTCTTAATTTGAATTTGGAGACAATTTATACTTTCAGTTTTAAATTTTCTTACACCACAAGTCTAAATGAGCTTATTTAGCCACAGTTAACTTCAAGGAGGAACGACTACAACTGACTTAACAATTTTCGAATTTACTTTACAATTTTGAAGGACCCCGCCTTCCAATGTTCTGAAAGCCTATCAAACCATTTGTTTTTCCTAAGACCGTCCCCCAGAAGGCTATTACCCATACAAGAGGGACAGAAGGCGTGTTTACTACGTTTCCCAGGATCCTGGGCCCCCTGATTGGAGCTGGACCTGATTTCCGAGTATAGACCCCTCCTTCTTCCCAAAAATACATTTAAATATAGTTAACAGATTCGAAGTCCCAATTTTATGACCCCCTCGTGGTTCAACTTTAGCAAGCGTCTTCGAATCTGCCTTACAAAAGTCGCACCATCCCGCGAAACGAGCCCAAAAATTTTCGATCCAGCGAAAGAGGAACCCAACCATTTGCATATATTACATCCAAATCCGTTGGATTGCCCTTCCAGCTGGGGTCGGGTCTCGGTGATAAACCTCTGTCCCCACGTGGTTTGGCTTTATTACTTCTCTGAGAATCCGAATTAAGATAGAACAAACGTTAAACAATCTGAAACACTTCTGATTTATTCGTTCATGAAGGTTTATAAGCCAAACCACACTGCGTTCAGAGATGTACACCACGAAATCTTAAAACTAAAATTCCTGCACTTATTTTATAAAAGATTTCTGCATGCAAACTTCATGGTTACGACAGATTAACTAAAAATCCGCATCCGCGGATACTGAAATTAAAAATCCGCATCCGCAGACGTTGAAAAATTGACATCCGGTCCACCACTAATATATATATATATATAGTGGCCTACGGATCACTGATTTGATGTGGCTAAGAAAGTAGGCTTACTATAATTACTGAGTAAAATTGAAATGAAATAATTATGGGGTCACCAACTTGGGCCTACTGCCCAAATAAACAATATTTAATAAGAAGAGAGAAATTACTTTGTTGTTTTGTTTAATTTGGAGAATAAATGAATTATTCGTTCACAGCGATTAACAGTTCAATAAAGGTATTTATAGTGATTAACAATTATATAACGGCATTTGTACTATGCTAAATATGACTGATTCTTAGCAATAAGGAATGGTTATACAGACTAAATCTTAAGTAATTACACTAATTCAGATAGGCTAATGAGAGCAGAGGTGAACACACACAGAATAAATAATGAAGCCTAGTGATAACTGAAATAATGCACGTACGGTTCGTAAAGTAAATGGATTAGGTGGTTAAGAATGAGATGCATAAAAGAGCACATAAACAGTAAGATGCAAGATAAGTAGATTATACGAATGAACATAATAACAGGTATTGGTACCAATACTACGGTATTGGTACAACACTTGAATAGGCCAACTACGGTTTTAACGAGTTATTTTTCCGGTTGCTTGCGTACACTTTTGGGTATAGCCTAATCGCGGTTCTGTGGTTACACTGTAGGCTTCGCGGGAATTGCTTGGCACGAAGGCTAAGGTAGGCTTACCAAAATGATGAATATCTCTGGAGATTGAAGACCTACTTGAAGGTTGACCGTATTGCGTTGGGCCGTAGATGACCTTGGAGACTGTGGTTGACCGTATTGCGTTTGGTCGTAGATGACCTTGGAGACTGCAGGCCTACGTGAAGTACTTGTTGAACGGGCGCCGATCGACTTGTGGTGAAGGATGAGTGAAGAGCGAAATGGGTTTGTGGATTGTAGCTTAATAGGAGGTTTACGGACCTGGGCCTCGAAGTGTTTCTGTAGTCAGGCCGGAGAGCGGGTGGCGTGAAGAGTGGTGCTACTGACTAAGGTGCTGAGAGTGAGACGTTACGACCAAGACGAGAAAATGGCAAGTGAGGAGTGAGAATGATTTGAGGAAGAAGCTGCATTTTATAGGCCTTGGTGACGTCCTCTGGTGGTCGCTTCTGGAAATACAACATAATCTGTGTTTCCTGTGTGGGCCTGTTTTATGCCCACGTGTGTTGCCTTTGTTTTGATTCCATGATGTTTGAGAATGGCGGGGAAATGAATTTCTTTGTCTGACCTCTACATATATGTTACAAGAACAAGAGGAAGCCTCAAAGACCTTTCGGTCCACTCGGAGAGGTTCCTGTTATTAAACTGTTCATTTTTTTTAACAATTCTAGCAGTAGTAGAAAACTGGATAGAAAAGCATAAGGCTCTCTCCCCACCATCCCCGACAGAAGCGGGTACGGAAGGTTGAAAAAATATCTTGACCCTGGAAAAATAGGCAAGGAAATTTTACGGGAAAAAGGAGAATATGTAAGCTAGCTCTATAATTACACTATGCACAAATAGAGATCGTACACGAGATAGCACCGCTGTATAAACTAACCAATAATATACTTGTGCCGACCGCGCATCAACCACTTAGTATCGTCACAAAAACCTCGAACATTATGGTTTTGATTTTATACAAAATATTTACAGCTCTACCGAAGTATCGGTCCAACAAAGACCCCATGAAATAAGAACAGAAATCAGATTTTTCACAGTATACCTTCACCCGTCACGTGCATCCAGCAAACCAAGCGAAAAAAAATTGTATAGGCAGAAATGCCTATATATATATATATATATATATATATATATATATATATATATAGGGTTCAACAACCACACCGGCAACGCAGGGTCGCTCCGCTAGTTTTAATTATATGTGAAGCTCAAGATTTTCATGACTGTTCTTTTCTATAGTTTTATTGACCAAATAATTAGTCATGAAAATCTTAAGATTCAGAAATCTTGACACAATGTAAAGCTCAAAATTTTTACGGCTGCGTTCTTTTCTGTAGTTTAATCGTGGTGCTGGGGCCTTCGGGCCCAGTAATTTTAATTATTTAATTTATTAACACCTAGGTGCACAACCTGACGACCTAATCAATATGTGTGTGAAGTTTCATGTTTGTAACTGCTTCCATTTTGGAGTTATGGCCGGAACACACACACACACACACACACACACACACACACACACACAACGTCCTTTTATTATAAGTATAGATAATGATTTAATTCTTAATTCTAGAATTGACATTTAATGTTACGTTAAATTAAATAATGTTTGAGTTTACTGGCATTTCCTTCAGTCAGATCCTCAAACCCAATATTCCAATACAAAGCAATTTTCCTATGGGGTGAAACGAGCCCTTCACCCAGGGGGGATCCTCTTCTAAGGCACTCGCCGACCCGTTCTAGGAGCTCAAGCACATGCTGTTTCCATATGGGGTGACTTGTACCCATCACCCGCGGAGATCTATTCAAGAATCTGATTCTCAAACGCTGGATCCCTCCTTATATACGAAGGAATCCATTCTCACATGAGTCAGCTAGGCGTTGGACCGTGGGACACAAGGGAGCGCGAAGTTATCAGAGTCAAAGCACTGTATCCAAGCTAGCTGAATTCCCACGCTGAGTTTCTAAGCGGATGTGAGGACACACTGAGCCCTTTGGGGACTGGTTGAAGGGCAAACACGTGAGCCGCAAGCGAATGATATCTTACTTCTCGGGTCGTGTTTCGCGTGAGTGCTTTGTACTGATGGGCGACTGTTCATGTACAACATTCGTCCATCCTTAAAAAAAAAATAAAAAAAAAATAAATAAATAAAACTTTGCCTGTATCGGAAGATCGGTCTTGAGGAAATCATGGAGAACATGCAGAAAGATGAAGGGTTATTCATTCGGCAGCGGTTACCCTACATAATAAGGCAATTTGTGCTGCAAATAAAGAACACTTCACACGTGAAAAGTTGATTTGTAAGTGAAACAGATTTATTTAAGTTTTAAAGGGAAACTAAATTAACATAATTTCAATTTACATCTGAACACGTATTACATAAATGCTCACAAAAGATGTTATTTATATGACGTCACTCAGTCATGCGTCATAAAGGGAATATCTTCCTTCATGAATTATAGCAGTAGACGAAAGTAATTTAAATAATTTTAAAATAAAAACAAGCACTTTATCTATTTTACATAATGTAAGCAGTAAGTTTAATTTATTAAAATAAATCAAATACAGCAATTAATACAGATTATCAATTGACCAAGAATAGGAGTTTTCATGTATACAATTTTTTACCTCGTAAAAATTCGGATCATACCTGCTTGCATATCATAATTTTGAGATTAAATGAGGGGTCCCGCGTCTTAAGGTACCTAAGCGCCAAAATTAAAATTCGCCAGAAATCGCCTCCAAAGTTCAGCAATATTCTGGCAATAGTATCTCTGTTATTAATTGAGCTACTGTAGAACGTTCATTTTTGGCTAAATTAGAGTTCTAAGTATGCTAATGAAGATGATGAGTTTTTGGAATAGATTTTCATATTTTTATTTTATATATATATATATATATATATATATATATATATATATATATACTTTTTAATTTTTTTTATTTTCTTATGCCGAACTTTGGGTGCGATTTCTGGCACAGAATGAGGTGAAAAAAGTAGTTCGCTTCATAAGGTTTTCAACCATACTTCTAGTGTCGTAAGGTCATTATAACCCAAACCACGCGATAGAGGAATGGTGAAAATAGTGATATCCATCAAAAACACGTTTTCGCCTGTGGTGGCGCTTAGGTACCTTAAGACGCGCGACCCCTCATAATGACTTTTAGGGTCTAGTACCTTGAACCATTTGGGGATTATTTCTAATTTAAGAGAGATAACTTTAATAAAAATGACGAAAAGATCGGAATGTACATTACATATATTGTGAATCGTAGGAATTATGGCATATTATCATAAACAATAGAAAGTTAATTAAATAAGAAAAGAACAGGATGAAAATAAATTCACAGTAGTGAGGTATATGATATAAACTATTCGCGTGGAAAGTTATACATATAAAATAAAAGCACAGTCAGAGAAATGATACAAACAAAATACAATGTAAATGCGTTTATAAAGTAATTTCATGTAAATATTGGTACAACGGCGATTAATGTCACGTAAGGATTTTTTAACTGATTTCGGGAAGATACAGAACAGAGACATTCTATAAGATACAATAGGCGTACGTGGAAGCTAAACTTATTACTTACAAATAAATAAATTTTTAACATTTCATTGGGTAGCCCCACGTTTTTCCTTCGCGCACTGATTAATTCCCAGATTGAATTCTTTTATTTTAGGGGTATTGCTAGAGCCTGCCGGCTCATTAAAAAAGTGTTAATCTCATCAATCGAGTCGGAACAGAAAATTTAGGAATATAATGGCATACATAATATCTGTCAATTACAGTGTCCATTTTAGCATCTTTACAATATAGCTGTATAGCTTTAAAAGAAATCGGGGATTAGATGGATCTATAAAGTTTAAAATATGACTTTACATGCTTTACATGCTATGCTCGTATGTACTGAAGAAGAGGAAATCAGTTCCTCATAGTTGTTTAGTTTAATTATAATTATAGGATGATTTTTAAATCCGTTGAATAAATTTTATGGGTAACTAAAGAATTTAATTTGAATGTTTTTTTAGGGTGAGACACCCTTGTGAAAATCAAGTGTTGCGAAATCCCACTTCGAAATCGTCGACAGGACCAGTCAATGATAAATTTGGGATGTAATGTCCTTAGGAGTATCTAAAACTGTTTATGGACTTCACGTAATAGTTTCTGGGGGTGAATTAGTTTTGCAAGAAGTGGACATTTAGGTTTTTACAATTAATTTTGAGATTCAAGTTTAGGAATTAAGGGATAACTTACGGAATTCAATTTAGGAAATCAGAGCGTGTTCGAATCATAGATTACACAAAAGATCTTCACTTACAATTTGTATCTTGGGATCGGCAGTATAAAACATAAAACCTAATCATACACATACACATAATACTATATATAATATATATATTAAGAAAGGGCAGGGAAGAGTAATGAGAAAGGAAAGGCACAGCACTAGCGTATTCACACAATATAATTGTCACTTATGTCTCGGTATTTTATGAAGGCATAAGGCCCGTTTTCGCAAAATTTCCTATGGCAAGGTATGATTTAAATGAACTTACATCGTTTCCTCTAAAATTTTAGAAATTTTTTCAGAATAGTAATCAGTGATTGCCTTAAGTAACGTTGGAAAGAAAATGACTTCATTAACAAACAAATTATAAAATTGTCTTTTATTTACGTAAGACAGTTCACTGAGAAGGATAACTAAAACAATCATCAGCTTAAGGTGACGCGAAACGATGCTTTTGTATACTAATTTTTTAAATTTAGTCAAGTACTGTAAGATGATTACTTACAATAAGATGCGTTATATTTAGAAGCATTAATTTGATAATGAACAGAGTGAGTTTAGCCGTTATGAACAGACTGCAATTATAAACACATTAATTATTAAAATATTGTTTACGAGAAATTCTGACGTCATATCCTGTTTGTTTACAGAAGATTTGGTTTCTTAGGATAACTTGAGTAAGTCATATATGTAAGGATAGAATAGTAGACATAAAAGGGAAACGCACAGTAGAAGTAATAATAAATATATAATTTTCTAAGGAAGATTAGTACCGTGTAATTTTGGTCATCTGTATTTATCTTTCAGAGTTTCCAAGGTTCTTCTGGAAAGGTCGATTAGTGAATTATACAAATTATTAACTTATTTGTCAACACTACGGCACCTTTTCTTTTCTTCATACTAACACTAAATCACTGTATTCACTAACTTAAAACAATTTTTATTTTCAAATTTAAAGCAAGTAGTATGGGTTGAGTAGTATGGGTAACTACCTTTTTTAACAACATTAGGAGGGATAAAGAGTTTATATTTTATTTAGACCGATTAATTCGGCTGGGTTTTAGCTTAGCTTGATTGTCGGAGGATTTCTTTTAACGGTATTCCGGTTGTCTTCCGTAAGGTCTTCTTTACAGCAAGGTTTGTGTCGCTTCTGATCGGCGATAGCGTTGGTAAGTAGTCCTCTGGCTGGTTCTAGGCTCAATAGGGAAACGGAGTGAGGTTGTCCTCTCGATGTTGTCGGTAACCTGAAAATCGGGATCTCTTCGAGGCTTGATGAAAGGGCATTGACTTCAGGTGGTGTCGTGGTCCTGACGGTCGGGGAATAGTAATGTCGAGGGCCGCGTCACCTGTCTTGTGTTGCATTGATGAATAAGCTTATTAATTTAGTGCATTTAGTAAGTGTAAATTCAGGACTTGGATGCCCATCGGTGGGTGGACGCTGTAGACTGAACCATACGGCACTAGTGATCCAATGGTTTGAATAAGACTTCTTTGTTGGAGAGGGTTCGCGCCCCCGCTTGGAAAGCGCACAGTGACAGGAGAAGGGTATGAATTCCTTCAGCAGGAAACCTTGGTAATTTTTCATTTTTCAAATAATAGGGAATAGGTAATATCAAATGAGGAATATTAATTTGGCAATACTATATTTAATTTAAATTAATTTTTAGCAATTTCCTAAAAAATTTTATTAACTAAATTTAACACTTAATTTCCTCCTGTTTCACCTCAGCAATTCTAAAACGAACTGACTTAGGAATTCCTCCTTCTCATAGTAGCGGTATACATTTTATTTGTATTGTGTGTCCATACGTTCGTATGCCAGACCTCATCCTGTTCGTGCGAAAGAAGTTCACTCTTTCTCACAGTAAAGAAAACTTTAAACTTTAGTTATTTTAAATTGTTTGGAGACCATTTAATCTTTTAATGGGGGTGAAATTAGGGAAAATATTTGTTTGTCAGCCAGAGTGCTATATTGCCTACATTTTCCTATGAATGCCTACATTCTTAAAAGTGCATATAATTTATCTCGGAAATACCTCTAGTATTATAAGAGAATTTATAAAAAAGTTGTAATTCTATCTCTTTTCGATTTATTCTTTATCCTTCCCCAACTATTTATTTTAATGTGTAATTGAATATTTTAATAGCATTTACTTGAACTCCTTTATTATAATTGTAGTTTATATAAGCATGAAGCGAAATTCTATACCAAAGCGAAGTTCTACACCAAGCTTCTTTATACAAGTTGTTTGATTTAGTGCAAAAACGCAATTATGATTATCTATATACAAGGTTCTTCGTTCACATGGTCATCTGGTGGCCTTGTGACATGCCTCCAGAAGCTTTGCGTTTCATTAAATCAATTTCTATACTTCAGTAGCTCATTTGTTAATTTTTCAGATCTAATTCCCTGAGGAAATTTCCTCTTGTTTCCTTTTTTCCTTAGGTTATTTATAGGGCTCGTTCTGTCGCTGTTCTTGCGTGGACATTCGTGATGGGTTAGTAGAATTTCAGGTATATCAAGTTTCCTTTCCGATTTTTCTTCGTTCAGACAAATATCATTTAAAGCGGTTTGTGGAGGAGAGGTCTTTTCCACTACATTAACATTTAATTTCTCTTCCTCCACATATACGCTATTTGCGAGAAACGTCCTAATGACCAATGCGTTTTCATCCATTATTATGACTCATTTAAATTTTTCTCATTTGTTTCATGTATTCTCGTGTTATCATTTATAATTTTATTCTCACAGATTGTATTTGAGTCATACCATCCATTCATATTTGTAATTCCAAAATCACACGTATCGAGATCATTTGTTTCATTCACACGATCATTTTTAATTTGCATATAGTCTGAGATTCCACTCGTATTTCCGTTCTCACAGTCAGATAATGAATCATGCCTTCCGTTCGCACTCTTAACGTCAGTGTCACATGTGCCCATGTCATACACTCCATTCACACGATATCTTTCAATTTGTATAACACCTGCATTTTCGTTCATACTTCCGTTCACACATTTTAACAATGAATCATGTTTTTCGATCGCGCTTTTAATCTCATTTTCACACGCGCTTGTTTCATAAACACCGTTCACACGATTTCTTCCATTGTAATTTATTTATATCTTCATTTGCTTCTTTTTCGTGGGATCTATTCAAGCTTTCGTCACTCGATACTGAATGGCACTCTACATTCACGTGATTGTCTGAGGCATTTGCGAGAATTTTTTCATGTACTTCTTTCTGTCTGAAATTAGACCCTATGCTTAAGGTCGTGCGGTTTCTCGATTTGTTCGTGTCCTCCTCTCTTGCGTCAGGATCACTTTCATTTACATTTAATTTACATAGCTTTGTCTCGCATTCATACAGTTTTTCTTGTTTCACTTCGGGTTTATTTACCTTAATTTCTTCTTTTATTTATTTTATGGGATTGTTTCTGCCTGATACCTGTCTTTTTACTCGTTTTTTAAATCTTCGTTTTCCTTGAAGGAAACTCTAAGGGGGGATTTGTACCTACTTTGAGGAGGGTCGATTCTCCTGGGCCATGGGGAATCGCTTCTGCGATTCTCCCAATTTCTTCAAGGGGATCGCCCCCGGTCTCGGTCTTGAGTGATATCTCCATTCCTATAAGGGGACTCACTGCGATCCCTGTATTCTCTTTTTCGCCAGGAGTTACCCGGTCTTCTTTCTTCATTCCCGTACCTTCTTTCTTCATTCCCGTACCTTCTTCATTCCTGTACCTTGTGGTTGATCTTTCATATGGCGAATAATTTCTCCGATTTACGTAAGGCGAAGGGGATCGATTCCCCTGGTCGTACTGTCGGTAGTCTCTTCTGCTCCAATTTTCGGATGAGTATTTGATTGATCGTAAGGTGAGTGAAAGCTCTCTCCTATTTTCATAGGGAGAGCGTGACCTTTCATACCTGTTTTCTCTATAATAGGAATAGCTATCACGACTTGGTCCTCGGTCCTCCGGATAATTGTCTCCTTTTGCCATTTTCATAGGAATAGTCATGTTTGGTTGGCATTCTGTCTCCCCGTCCTTCTGACGCTCGATTTTCTTCTCTTGCTCGATTCCAATTCTGCCGAGACGGCGACGCGAATCGACGATAGTCATAATAATCTCTCGCTTTCTATATCATACTCTCGCGCTTTGTTCCTGTCTAGTTCCAACGCCTTCACTCTCTCAATCAGAGGACAGGCTTTTGCCTTATGTCCCGTCCCCTCGCATAAACATCGCGGATTGTTCATTAAATAAGTTTGTATTTGCGTTTGGGGCCTTTTCCGAAATTTGTCCTGTCCTATTTTTTTGAAAATAAGATATTTAATGTAGGTTTTTACGCTGATTTAAAAAATGTAAGTCTTTTTTTGGAGAAATTAACCTACCCTAACATAACCTAACCGAACTAATGCAAGGCGTTGAATCTATGTGGAATAAGGCCAAACGAAGGAATAAGAGACAGGGACTCACCGGCAAATGATTGACACCTACTTGTGCGAATTTGTGACGACAGAAAAATAACGGCCGAAATCTATTCACACAAATACTTAGTGACAAGCCAATATTACTAAATACAATAACGCTTGTATTAGTTTTCAGTTGTATTGTTATAGTCTGACTTAATACAAAATTACAATAACAAACATAACTTTTGAACCGCCCATTTCTCAAAAAAAACTTACATTTTTTAAATCAGCGTAAAAATCTACATTAAATATCTTATTTTCAAAAAAATCGGAAACTCCAAATTTCGGAAAAGCTCCTGCGTTTGTGGCGTTTGTACTGAATTTATGTTTATTAATTCATTTTGCATTGAGGGAAATGGAGGGGTTAATTGGTCGTACGGAGGTGTACTATTTATTTTATGGCATTTGATTTAAGGAAACATAAGGATGAGGGTTTGATATTACTTGGGGTATACGTTTTGATAAGGGGAATATGAAGACTGATTTGGTAACTGGAAGTAAGCCGGATTTTGATAACCGAACGGGTAGTATAATTGATCTGGGGATGGTAAGGACCCCAGGTTTTGAATCAAGTAATTGGTATTATTTAACCCTTTACGGACAAGTCCGCAGCATATGCGGTCACTCTTGTTACCAGAACGTATAGGTTTTATTGTTATTGAAAACTAAATATTTTAGTAACTAGTCACTGAAATGATACACATTTTGGGTTCCTTTCCCGACAACTAAATGACATCTATATATAAACACGTAGAAACATTTATAGAAACGAGGTATTGTAGTACAATTTATATTATTATTTCTGGTGGACCTTAATGTACCATCCGTCGTTAAAGGGTTAAAGGATTCATATGAGGAGTAATTGGTTCAGAAATGATTCGGTCATTACACCTGATCTTTTAATTTTCTTGTTTACGTCCTCCGTCTGGTAACCATACTTTTGCCAGAGCTTACGAGGTATTAAATTGAGAACGACTTTATTTATTACAAAGGGAACGTCAATACTTTGTGCCATTTCACCCGCGTCTTGTTTCAACCCTTCGATTTCTCTCTTTATGCGATATACGAATGAGGTAAATGACTCATCCGGACGCCTACACTCCCTCTCTATATTCATTAATCTATTGGTTATTTCATCCCGTCTGTTTTGACAATAAAGGTCAGAACAGACATCCAAAAACTTCTTCCAGGTCTTAACATTTTCTCCGAAACCTACAAACAGTAATTTACTAGGGGGAACTGAACACCTAATTGTTAAAGCAATCCGCATCTTATCAGAATTTCTTCCTCTCGGGAATTAATCTAGCTATTTCGAAGGTAAAGTCCTGAAAGGACACAACTTCGTACTACCCCCTGGGCCGCTGCAATCAAATATTCAGCGTAAATGCCAGAATATGGGGCAGATTTCGGCTGCGTGTTTCAGCCTCTTTTCTTCATCGGGGGAGAAATCCTCCTCGGCATAAGAGGGATATTGAAAGCACCTAGATCCTGGTATTCTATGGGGGAGAGGAGAAGGAGGAGATAAGAGTGGAGACGGGCTACGTTCCCCGGTTCCCCTGCTTTCTTGGCTAACCGGCATTTCAACACGGGGTTTTCTCTAATGAAAAAGGCCAAAATCCCACAAAATCTCTTAAATTCGCTAATAGCAAGCTATCTCCCAATTCGAGTTCGCCTTTGATTTTGTCAGGAGGTGTCCAGGAAGGGACGTGAGGGATTCTGTTTATATCAAAATTAGGTGGGAAAAATCGTACTCCTGAAGGGGGTACTTTTCGGGTGCTGCCTACTTCAGGAAAACTGTCTTCCTGTCCCCTGAAACGGGCTGCAATACAAACAGGTTTGCTTACCTCGGATTTATCTTCTTTTGAAAGATTTACCGTCTCGTCCTCGCCTGTTACCTGAATCCTCGTTGCAGACTCCAATCGGGCCTGGGTAGCTGCCCTCGATCTCGTGATCCTGGGTGGAACTTCCCTTTTCTTCTCCGTGCAGATGGTCCGCATGCACGCACTTCAGCCGATTTCTGGTGTCTTGACTGGTATCTGTAGGAATGGGGCAAGGAAATATTTAACTGGGCCACACACCTGACGCCATTATATTATACCCGTGGCTCTTGGTCGGAACGCGTCGGGTAAAATCGACTTACGCCAAGAGGGTATAATATAGTACTCCTGGATCGTCTGGGCCTTCTCAATGTATTCCCCACACGTGACCACAGAATGCGCCGAAAATTAATTTCATTTAAGAGTCCCGTAATACTTCCTTAACCCGTATTTCGCAAAGTCAAGAATGGATTAATGACTAGAAAGTCACTGATTGATGTTAATCACTTTAATCAATTTTAGGCAAAGCGGATTACAATCAAGTATTTCTTCACAGAACACGGTTAGTTTATAATAAGAATATTTCTTCTACACAATTTTATAAGAGTTATAATGATTTAATTATTAATTCTAGAATTAACATTTAATGTTACATTAAATTAAATAACGTTTGAGTCTACTGGCATTTCCTTCAGTCAGATCCTCAAACCCGATATTCCAATAGAAAGCAATTTCCCTATGGAGTGAAATGTACCCTTCATCCAAGGGAGATCCTCTTCTAAGGCACTCGCCGACCCGTTCTAGGATCTCAAGCACAAGCTATTTCCATACGGGGTGACTCGCACCCATCACCCGCGGAGATCTATTCAAGAATCTGATTCTCAAACGCTGGATCCCTCCTTATATACGAAGGAATCCATTCTCACATGAGTCAGCTAGGCGTTGGACCGTGGGACACAAGGGAGCGCGAAGTTCTCAGAGTCAAAGCACTTTGTATCCAAGCTAGCTGAATTCCCACGCGGAGTTTCTAAGCGGATGTGAGGACACGCTGAGCCCTTTGGGGGCTGGTTGAAGGGCAAACACGTGAGTCGCAAGCGAATGATATCTTACTTCTCGGGTCGTGTTTCGCGTGAGTGCTTTGTACTGATGGGCGACTGTTCAATGTTCATATATATATATTATATATATATGCTGCAAACCCACAAGGAAAAAGAAAAACGATTCCAAGGCCTTTCGTGTATTCAGAGCTACACCTCGTCCCTGACGAGGTGTAGCTCTGAATACACGAAAGGCCCTGGAATCGTTTTTCTTTTTCTTTGTGGGTTTGCAGCATTCATTCATTTCACGTGTTTAATTGTGAAATTCATCATATATATATATATATATATATATATATATATTACCATTTTGAGTTAGTATTTCGTGCACAATCATTTAAGTACCATTAGAAACATGGCAATGGCAAATCAATTCATGCAACCCTGTGGATACTAAAAAAGAAACAGATGAATCAAAGGCAACTCGCTGCGATCTTTGCCAGACTTTAGTCGAATTTCAATGCCTGAGATGGGGCGACGAAGAAATCTCTCTTATATCAGGCGCTAAAAATTTGAACGGAATCAAGTTCTGCAAAAGCTGCATAATCGAAATAAACTCGTTTACGGTTTTTAAAGCAGAACGAGACTATGAGGAAAAGGCAAAAGAGGAGTTTATGAATAGCGAACAGAGAGAAAAAATAGAAGGAACGGAGAAAATACGAGAGGAAACTACGAAAAACGAACTGGAAAAAAAAAACAGAAAAAGCAGAAATAATAGAAATAAAAGAAGCACCAACAGAGGAAACAGAGGCACAAAATCAAATCCAAAGATTTCAAACAAAGGGCATTAGCAGCAACAGGAAAAAACAAGTAGACAATAACGAAACAATACTGAAACCACCAAAAACAAAGGCCCCAAGTAAAAATGGGGAAGAAACTATATGTAAATACTATGTGAAAGGAATTTGCAGATATAAGGGAGGAGAATGTATTTTCGAACACCTCCTGTGCAACTACTTTTACAATAATGGTCACGGCAAATTTGGTGGAAAATGCAAATTCTACCATCCGGTCATGTGCAAGACCTACGCAACATATGGAACCTGCCAGTACGGGAGAAAATGCTACTACCATCATCTCCCGACAAGTTCACAGGACAAAGTACAAGTTCCAAATGACAACAGAAGGAATGTGAGAAAAAAAAATATGTACCCAAATAGCAAACAAAACAAATAGCACAAAATTTTTTCAACATGTCGGACACAATACGGCTGCTAAGTCTCACAGCACATGCAGCTGACACAGCTGAGAACCCTCGAACCGGAACGCTTCATGGCAAAAAGCTACCAGAACAGGTAGGCGGGAACGGATCCATCTCGGAGGACCACAAGGATACAAAACACGCGAAATCAAAGGACAACGAACTTAAAATGCACAAGGGGCAATGCAAAACAAAGAACAAAAACATTGTCCTGGCAAATATTCAAGGAATAAAACCGAATTTTCTAAACAAAGTTTCGTACCTGAAAGGTTTTATGGACGAAACAAGGGCGGATATCGCATACCTCACAGAAACACATCTTAAAGATTGCCGAGGAAACTGCGATAACTGCGAACACTGTATCAAGAAGAAAGAATTGCACATCGATGGATTCAACTTACTAAGATAGACAACGGATAGAACAACGAGACGTAAAGGTTGCTGTGTTATTTATATCCATGAGAGACATATGACAAAGATGGTAATAAGTAAATCAAACAGCTTCGTGGGAACCCTCGCAGTGAAAATAGAGAAACTAAACGTGGTACTGATAGTTATCTATAGACCTCCAAACTCTCCAAATGAAAAATTTTCGGATGTCATTGATGATATCAGAACCCTAATAAAGTCCCTAAACTCTCCACCCGCTAATATAATACTCTGCGGCGATTTTAATTTTCCATTTATAAAATACAAAAAGGTGGGTAGAAATATATTTATACAAGATAAGGGGGGCACAAGAGAGGACCAGGAGCAAGCAAAAATGCTGATGGCGCTCACAAACGAGTTTATGCTGACGCAAGAGATAACAGAAAATACCAGGAAAAATAACTGCCTAGATCTGGTATTCACAAATAACACGAACTTGATTGCGGATATAAAAATAACGCCAACTATTTTCTCAGCCCACAATATAATCGAGTTATCAACAAATATGGGGATAACTTTAAAAGACAATACACATACTGATTCTGAAGGAAGAAGCAAATTTGGGGCTTTTAACCTAAACTCCAAGACCATAAAATCGGAAGAAATCAGGTCACACATGGCCCAAATAGAGTAGAGAACAGCTTTAGAGAATAAGACAACTGAGGAAATGCTAACAACCTTGGAAGAAAGGACGTTGAGAATTTTGGAAAAATATGCTCCGAAAGCACAGCCAAAAAGAAAGAGGAACTGGCCAGAGAGGCAAAAGAGAAGAATATTCCGCAAAAGAAAGAGAGTAGCGACGAAGTTCGCAAATTGCGGAGATAACACTGCCAGGAAAGTAATACAAGAAGAACTGGAGAGTATCGATAGGGAAATACAAACTCTAATAAAGGGTCATACAGACAGGGAAGAGGAAAAGGCGGTAGAAGCAATAAATAAAAGTCCAAAATACTTCTACAGTTATAGGACAAATGAAATCACATTCACCTGTAGGTCCGGACAAATGGAACGCACTATTAATCAAAAACTGTAAAAATGAAATAGCTACACCCTTATACTCGATATGGAGAAGACCCATAGACACTGGGGAAATACCGAGCATCTTGAAAAGAGCAAACATTGTCCCAGTATATAAAGCCGAGGATAGATCTCAAGCAAAGAACTATAAACCAGTGTCATTGACGTCCCACTTCACGAAAATATTTGAAAGAATAGTCAGAGAGAAGATCTATGACTTCTTGGAGACACTGGATAGATTCGACGAAAATCAGCACAGGTTTCCGATCGGGAAGATCATGCTTATCACAACTTATAGAGCATTATAACAATATCGTAGATGCACTTGAAGGAAATGAAAACTATGATGTCATATACATGGATTTTGCCAAAGCTTTCGACAAGTGCGACCATGGTATAATAGCACATAAATTGAAACATATGGGAATAACAGGCAAAGTGGGAAAATGGATCCATAACTTCCTCAGAGAACGACTATAGATCGTCAAAATTCAAGGTGCATCATCATCAGAATCAGAAGTACGCAGCTCAGTGCCACAAGGTACAGTGCTGGCCCCACTCCTGTTCATTATCATGCTAACAGACATAGACAGTGGAGTTAACAGCAACAGTATTGTAATATCATTTGCGGACGATACAAAGATCAGCAGAAAAATCAGCGATGCAAATGAAGTGGAGGCCTTGCAGAGGGACACAAACAAAATATACAAATGGTCAGAAGACAGCAATATGACATTTAACACCGAGAAATTTCAGCTCTTGAGATATGGTAGAAATGAGGAAATTAAACAGATTGCATATTATGCTCCAGATAGACAGGAAATTCAGAGAAGCACGAAAGCGGTGGACTTGGGGATAATAATGGCCGATGATGCCAAATTCGAAACACAAAATCAGATAGCAATAAACAAAGCAAAAAGAGTCGCGGGACAGGTGCTAAGAACGTTCAAAAGGAGGGACAAGACAGTAATGATTTCCCTGCTAAGAACACTGATCATACCAAAACTTGAATACTGCTCAGTTTTGACGTTCCCATATAAAAGGAGGAAATTAATAAACTAGAAGAAACGCAGACATTTCACAGCCAAGATTGATGGCTACAAAGAACTCAACTACTGGGAAAGACTACGTAAACTAAATCTGTACTCCCTGGAAAGAAGAAGAGAGGTATATCATAATCTACATATGGAAAATGATCGAAAGACTGGTACCAAACCTCAAATTAAACCCAATTACCATCCAAACAACGCTGGACAACAGGAAAGGCAAAATATGTAGTGTTCCCAAACTAAAGGCCCGACAAGGGACCTCCTCAACACTGAAGGAAAATAGCTTGGTTATCAGGGGGGGGGCTAAGACTTTTTAACCAGCTTCCTAAGGACCTCAGAAACGTTATAGGGGTCAAAGTTGAAGTCTTCAAGAGAAGACTAGATGCCTGGCTTAAGACGGTATCAGATGAGCCAGGTGTACCTGGCTATGTGCGGTGGAGAGCGTAAGAGAGCAACTCGCTCCTCCACCAATCCAGGCCTAGAGGCGGGACCACCAGCTTGACCTTCGTGTGAAGAGAGACCGACGCATGAAACCGCAACGAGGTTAACGATATATATATATATATATATATATATATATATATATATATATATATATATTACGCCGTGTGTGTGTGTGTATATATATACGTATATATATTACGCCGTGTATCAACGTAGACATGGCAGAAACGGACATGAAGTGAAGGAAAGCGCGAGGGAAGAAATTTTAACTGAGAAGCACAAACGCAATCATTTTCGTTCTGATATTCTATTAGAGAAGGAAATGGAACGCAGCAGGAGAGCCAGTAACATCACTGTTGGGAAAAGAGAGAGAGAGAGAGAGAGAGAGAGAGAGAGAGAGAGAGAGAGAGAGAGAGAGAGAGAGAGAGATGCTAACAAAGATCCTAAGATCCACTCTAGGCTAGCTCAAGAAGGTAGTAGAAAAAATAGAAATATCAAATGAAAATAAAGAGTACTGAAAACTCAAACCATGCTTACACTTATAGACGCGTAAAACTTTCACACAAGAATAGTAGGAAAAAGTATAATGAAAAAATACTGTAGCTTCAGATTCAGAGTTCATTCACACCATGCGTACAATCTCGTGTACTCAGTTACGCATAAGAGGACAGCGGAAAATAAAGGATAGTATGAATATTAAATTACTTAATCTAATCTGCACCATGCATTTTTTTATGGAACTTTTTAATTTATTTATTATGTACAAGAAGTCATCATTTCGTCGTTGTCTCATTTCTCCGTAGCCTAACAAAGCCACCGTACCGAGAGAGAGAGAGAGAGAGAGAGAGAGAGAGAGAGAGAGAGAGAGAGAGAGAGAGAGAGAGAGAGAGAGATTCCCCTTTCGGTCGTCCGTTTGAATGTACACCACTCGTACATGCTTATTTACAAAACTCCCACTGAGACGCATTGTTCTTAAGTGTACACTTTCGCCTGAAATTGAGCCTAAAGAGCTATAGCAATGATATACTGTATTCCTTCAGAGGTGTTTATCGTAACACCTGAATCAACGTTTGTACGTAGATTTTTCCTTGTTTTCCTACACGTAAGCGTGGGTTGAATCTTTTATCCTTGGGTGAGTGTTCGGATTATATCGAAGCTGTTTCAGAAAGGCTCCCATTTTAGTATTTACATGCACTCCCCTCACCTTATCATTACTTCGCTATTTTAAAAAGTTAAAATTTTTTTCCATATTTTGTTTCGTGATTTTTATCTTATTTTTTTACTTGTCTGAAAGTTTTATCGACTACTTACAGTCGTGGTCAAAAGTATCTTGCTGGATGCGGATACGAAAAGAGAGAGAGAGAGAGAGAGAGAGAGAGAGAGAGAGAGAGAGAGAGAGAGAGAGAGAGAGAGAGAGAGAGAGAGAGAGAGAGAGAGAGAGAGAGCCTCCATAACTGAATAACTTGTACACATGTACGCATCACAACGTGCACAGAATGACATCTGCGGAAATACTTATCGACTAATTGGGTTCCTTCGTTTTCCTTCACGGCCAGTAACTGCTTTCAAACCTTGTCAACCATAAAGACTCAACGATTCATATATATATATATATATATATATATATATATATATATTACCGTCTGCCAAAAAAAAGGGTTCACTCTAAAAACATCCATGGAATCAACATTTTTCAAACAATCAGTATGAAACTTATACACGTAAAAGATACATAAAACATCTACCTGTAAACCAAATTTCAGTTCGAAGCTATCAAAAATAACAATTTATTAAATATTTCTCTAATAATACTACAACTGATGCTTGACAAACTAATCAAGAATCCCTTATTTCTATTTTCACTTTTGTAAATTCTAATATACGATTTTTTTTTGCAGGGTTATAAAATATAGTAAATATGCCATTTTCATAGGAAGATAAGATTATAATTAAGCATTATAGACTAGAAAAAGGATATGGACGAACGAAACCACTCTCCGAATTTCCCAACAAAGGATGGACTCTTGGAGGTTTGGGAAAGCTTCTAAAGAAAATTGACAAGACTGGGGATATCAGAGGAAGAGAGGGAAGTGGGCGACCAAAGACTGTTCGCATACAAGACAATATTGACGAAGTCGAAGAACGTTTATTAAGTCAGGAAAACCAGCCAGGAACCCATATTACACCAGCTCGCATATCAAAAGAGTTACAATTATCAGAAACTAGTGTGAGACGCATAACTAAACAAGATATTTAACTAAAACCTTTCAAAAGAGTGCACGGGCAAAAGATTACTCAAACTGATGAGCAGAAACGAATTCAAAGATCAAAACAAATCTTACGGCGAGCAACATATGATAAACTTTCAAGGCTTTTTTCACTGATGAAAAGAGATTCACTGTGGAGCCACCTCGGAACAGTCAAAATGACAGAGTTTACTCGCACGTCCAATGTAAGAATGAAATACCTGATAGCAGACTTTTTGCAACCAGAAGTCATTTCTCAGCTAGTGTCATGGTGTCAGCTGGCATATTAAAGTTAGGAAAAACCCATTCATTTTATTGAGCCTGGTGTAAAAGTCTGCCGAGTACTATCGAAATACTCTGCTGCGAAACATGCTTCCCGAAATGCAAAATATGGCCAACGGTGGTTATTATCTTTTTCAGCAAGACGGAGCAACGTCCCATACAGCAATAGCAACTGTGGAATACGTAAAAAATAATATCCCAGAATTACTTGAACCCTAAAATTGGCCACCTAACAGTCCTGACATGAACCCTGTTGACTATGAAATCTGGCAAAATTTGGCACAGAGAGTTTACAGGAGCAGGGTGAGAAATGTTAATCACCTGTGTCAGCTTCTTGTAGAAAAGTGGGAAGAGATACCACACCACAGGAGCAGATCGATCGAACCATTGATGAATTTCGTCCAAGAGTGAAAAAAATTGTTGAAACAGAAAGGAAAAGAGTAAAATGTTAATTTGATTTCTTTTGTAAACTTGGGATTTAAGTTCTGTTTCGAAATTCAAAATCCTTTTTTTTTATTTTCATTTTTTTAATG
Organism: Bathynomus jamesi; assembly: GCA_023014485.1. Lineage (NCBI taxonomy): Eukaryota > Metazoa > Arthropoda > Malacostraca > Isopoda > Cirolanidae > Bathynomus > Bathynomus jamesi. The sequence goes on along the minus strand of JAJOZX010001956.1, from coordinate 460,714 downwards.
GAGGCATTTCCTATATTTTATAAATCTTATGATGTATTTTATAACTATGATAAAATGAGAATAAAAATTTTATTACCAAAAGTTTAACCGCCTTTGTGGACTCCCAGAATTCAAAACTGGAGCGATGTTCACCAACAAAATTTGTTGTATATAAACAATCCTCATTAAATCATTAATTTTGAATATAATAATCTGAAAATTGGTGTACATATATACTGTTTACATAGTTTTGCTCTCTATGAGTTTCATTATGATTGGTTAATAAATGTTGATTTCATGGCTGTTTTTAGAGTGAACCCTTTCTTTTGGCAGACAGTATATATGCTCTCGGTGGTGTAGTGGTTACCGTCGCTGACTACGAATCCATCGGTCCCGGAATCGAGACCCGCTGACGGCAGCCGGCGCGCAGCAAAACCAAGCTGTTCAACCTTCCACACAATAAAGAAAGTGGTTGGTAGATAATTGGGTACCCTAGGTGTCCAAGTGGTTAAGACGCTGGGCTGCTGGTGGGGCGTGGTTCGGATTCTACGTTAAACTGTAGGTCTAAGGTGGCGTGAAAAGTTTGACCTTCGTTAGAGTGAACAATTCGGGCGGAAGCTAACCAAAGGTTATATATATATATATGATAAAATTCCGAATCATTTGGAATCTATTCCAATTCGTTTTGTTTTAAATGAAAAAGGAGAAAAATTTGTGTACTCCATCTGAAAACCGGATTCAAATCCGAATTCATCAGAAATTAAATCAAATTCAAGATATCGGATAAAAAGTGTTCATTTTTTAAGCGGAAACTCGTTTTACTTTGTGAGAAAACAAGTCAAGGAATTTAATTAGTTGAAGATATGAAATATAACTTTTAATTTAGGATAAAAAGTAGCGTTAATTGTTAAAATGCAACCTTTGCCTCCAATCGGAAACACTTCCACTTATACCTAAACACTCTGATATATATATATATATATATATATATATATATATATATATATATATATATATATATATATATATATATATATATATATATATATATATTTTGTGTGTGTGTGTCTTAGGTTTTAATAAGATGTGCAACTCTTATCTGGAGTGAAGCTTCTCTTATTCGGTTTCAGTACGTGACCCAAACAATATGTTGATTCACCTGCATGCAGTTCATCGCGTCTCTCTCTCTCTCTCTCTCTCTCTCTCTCTCACAGGCGAAGTGGACTGCGCCACAATGGACCGACCACATTCGGGATTGGTTGGAGTTCTAAGTAAAATTATATTTCGTAATAGCGTATAGGTTGATAGATAGATTGATTGGTATTGAATTTTATATAAATGTAGTGGTAGAGACGTTTTCAAATAATTTAGCGATGTTCCATCAACACAAACACGACCAAGATGACGTCACACAAGCACGACTAAGATGACGTCACATCGCGAGGATTCACTCAAGGCATGTCCTTATGCCTTGCCTCACACCTCACCGTACCTCGACTCTCACTCTCCGAAAAACAGGACACGAGAGATCTCACCATCTAACAGGCCAGGGACGTAGCCAGGAATGTCCCAAGGGGGGGGGCGAACTTGAGTTACTCTCGTCAGGTTCCATGTTGAATCGGGCGAGCCCATACAGTTAGAGGGTCTGGATGAGAGCTGGAAGGTCCGGGGCGGAGCCCCGTAAGCCAGCGCCTTTTAAGCTTATTTTGTGTAAAAACTGTCTAAAAATGTCAGTGCAACTGCCATTTTTGGACAGCCAATATGCAGCCATCCACATGAAATATGTACCCTTTCCAACAAAAGTTTGGATAGGACAGTCACATTGATGCAATCTTAGCTATATTATGAAAACTATAGGATCAATACCTGATTTCAAATTTCAGAAAATACAAGTAATTACATCATATTATATCGGATATAAAGGCAAATAATAAAACAATATAATATACATCAAACACGTAGACATTTCTTTTGTAAATTTGTAATTATACCAGATCAACTTACCAGTGGCTGGTTGGTCCTGTGAAGCCTTTGTTTCAGACGGCACCTCAACCTGTAAACCTGTACTTGATTGCTGACACTTGCATTTTCATCGCTTAGTTCTGGTTGATGTGCATCGTCTTCCGCTTGTCTAATAACTTTATGGGAGGGTTCTGCTGTATCACTCATTGTGTTCTTCAACTGACTCAACTGATTTTCTTTTGAAATATTTTCGTATATCCATCGCAATATTGTATAACGAATTAACGAAGCTTGACCAACATGCAATGATGCAATACGCCCCTCGTCACACTATACTATGCTGCAGTGCATGCAAAACTAACTGGCACCGAGCTGTGTTCAGTTTCCCCGCGTTTCATATTTCAGTAGTTCAATACGGTACGTGTTTAAACACGTCCAAAAGTGTTTGGACGTGTTTAAAAAAAGACGCAAAAAAAATATATATATATATACACGGTGTCCAAAAAAAAACTAAACACGCAAATTAATAACATGTATGCGTTCTCATAAGTTTGAATATAATAATTAAGATTTCTTATTCCAATAAATTTAATGCAAATTTATATTATTATTTGAAAAATTGTTCAATATGGGAACCATTTTGTTCTATACACTTAACCAAACGCGATCGCCACTCGTCCACGCACTTGTCTACATAATTTTGTGAAACTCTTTCCCAACCATCTATGAGTCTCCGTCTTAAATCATTTAAATCTTCAATATTCTGCCCAGGTATGTAAACCTTAGAAGATAGAGCTTCTCATATGCCATAATCCATTGGTGTAAGGTCAGGGCTATTTGCTGGCCAATTTTCGGGCTCGATAAAACTAACCTCCTGAGCTCTGAGGTACTCTATTGTCTGACGAGCTCTGTGTGCTGGTGCGCCATCTTGCTGAAAGGTGAAATCATTACCACATCTGGCTTGCATATCTTCTAGATAAATCGGCAAAACATGATTAATGTAGTAGTTTGCATTAATCCTGGCTCGAGGTGCAATAAAAACTAAACGAGATTTGCCCATCTTCGATACGCACGCACCCACCATCACACCTTGAGAAACTCTTGCCGTTTCTTTCAACAAACGTTCAGGACTAACATCTTTTTTTCTATCCGCCCTTGAGTAAACCCTATCATTTTGATTGTTTATTGGAGGAGTTATATGGTAGATCTTCTCATCTGAAAACCAGATTTTTGATACCGATCTGTCATCTGGAAATAGCTCTAAAAGTTCTCGTGCACACATATTACGTCTCTGTTTATTAGCTTGTGTCAATTTATGTACACGCTGCCTTTTATAACAATGAAGATTTAAATAATTTTTAGCAATGTTGAAAACACTTCCACGAGAAATTCCAAGTTCATGGGAAATCTTACGACTGCTGAGATGTGTACCAGGATTATTTTCTTGACTAAGAATGAGTGCTTCGAGCTGTCGAATATTTTCATCAGTCCTTGCGGAACGAGGACGCCCGCTTCCTTCACGTCTATCTGCCGAACCAGTTTCATCTATTTTTTTTATCAGATAGTTCACGACAGATTGTGTCCAATCTTTATTAGGAAACTCTTGCATCATTCTTCTTGCACCCCATCTTTTAGATAATCTTAAGTTTTTGATTAAAATTTTGTCTTCTTCATCATATGACGGCATCAGGGGTCACTCAAACCTATGGAAAATAAAAACGTTAATTTGCAAGCTCCATTTATATTATACCAAAATGATAAATTATATGAACATATCTCAATAATTATTAATTATTATTATAAATATTATTCATTATTATTATAATTATTAACTATTATGTTCACATTTCAAATTATAAAAAAAATTATAGCTTATTAAAAAACGGAGTCCAAAAAAATCGGCGTGTTTAGTTTTTTTTTGGACACCGTGTATATATATATATATAGACACTCCTTCCATTATATATAGATTCCAATTGTTAAATGGTTTAGTTTGGCGGTGAACCTTGGTTGTAATTACCGCAGATTTCTTTCGTGGACTTTCCAAGGAGGGGGAGGGGACCGCCTCCGTCGCCTCCCCCCCTTGGCTACATCCATGATACTGATGTAGATACTGATTCGTACGTGTTTACGACAACTTCTTAGGAAGTTTTATCCTCTGTAGGTAAATATTTAGGCGATCTTACGGATGAAATTAGCGATGCCCTATGAGAAAGATGCTTATGGCGTCGAATTCGTTGTTTCAGCCCCAAACACTTACGGGTGAAAAATAATGACGCCAGACGGGCCGATATATATATATATATATATATATATATATATATATATATATATAGCTAAATGTAAATGTTTTACCTTGAACCTTTCAACGACAAAGCTTGTTGATTTCGATTTTTTTAATTAAACTCGTTAAAGATAACAACCAATTATTAAATGTTCCTCTGCAGTACAATTTAAGGCCGGAGAATATGGTGGATTTGAATGTATAAAAATTAGGAACCGCCGCTCGCAATATACATATAAAAAATGCAAAATAATAAATAAAAGTAAATTCACAACGGCGCCTCGGGATTACATTCCATCACGTGAAAAAATCGCGTAGATTCGTTGAAGGGCAAGGTGTAAAAAGCAGTACAGTGTGATGGGCGAGTGGCGTGGCAATGTGTGAAAAGGTGGCGGAGTAAACCGATACACGTACATATAAATAGGCTCCCAGAAGCTGAAGCATTATATTCACACTTTTTAACCCTTTCTATTCAAAACGATTCTTACCTCATTCAAAATAATAATAATAATAATAATAATAATAATAATAATAAGTCTTTCAAATATCTCCGAAGTTCTTCACGCTTGACACGAATTTAGCGTGTTTCAGAACATTAGAAAAACGACATCAGCAAACAGAGGTGTCAACCTGTTGAGAAATTATTTAAACAATATTAAGAAAACATCTGACATTAAAGGAACAGTCATTCTCGGCTCGAAAACGAAGTCGTACCCCATCGTCACGCACTCGGTCTAGGATAGAAGCTTTAACCGACTCGTTCAACTGTACGAGCATCGATGCCTACCACGACAGTTTATGGATCACCAAAAGATGAATGGAGTGGAGCATTTCAGGTTTCTACGTTATACTTCATATTAACTCTCAGTACGGGACAGTACGCAAGAATTACGATGAAGTATCAGAAACGGAAAGCGAAGACTTTGAAGATGACGAAGAAGGCGAAGATAAAATAAAAATAAAAACACTAAAAAAACGGTTTTAAGAAATATAACATTCTCGTGTTTGACGACTTCGTCAATTTTTTTCAAATTTATTTCTGCATATAAAACGGAACGCGATCACGATCACGCCATCATCCTTAATCATTATATAACCGACCATCATCATTATTATAAATATAAAGATTGGTCACACAAGGCGCTGCACTTTTCATTCATACTCCAGTTATTTAAAATATCGTAAGAACAATAGTTGTATGCTTTAAATGTAAGTTAGCAATATAATTTTGTTGTTGTTTTTCTGACAATTGTACGCTTTAAATGTAAGTTAGCAATAGAATTTTGTTGTTGTTTTGCTGACAATTGTACGCTTTAGACGTAAAATAGCGAGAGAAGTTTTTCTGATAAGTGTAATACTTGTTTTAAATGAACAAACCGAACGCAAACCCGAGAGCGGTTGCGGGGCGTTGGAACCCTTTTTCTATGCAATAAAAGTCTTGCGTTTTTTTTATACGCGATAAAATAAGTAAGGTTTTCAAACAAAATAAAGAAGTTTTCTCTAATTTTATTTCTATGAGTTTTATTTTATTTCTATAAGGGGAAGTTTACTACCTTCAAATGGAGATGTCCTGCGCCATTTGTTTTCACCTCAAGCGTGGACCCACGCAAATGGACATTAAAGAAAGGGCAATTAAAGTGGTTTTGGAAAAAATAAAGTTGTTTTGGGACATGGCTGGAATAGCAACCAAAGATATTGGAAGGTATCCCACCCCTAAGAAGATTCTAATTGAACTAGTAAAGGAACGTGACAATCTGGTTTGTAATAAGAAGCGCAAAACATTTTCTGAAGATAGACAAAAGTTTGATGAAAAGCTGAAGCTGCTTTTTTATATAGCATCTCAAGATGCCTTAGAACAGATACGGAAAGATCCATTATGGAATGCATCTCAGAAATCAGATGACATCAAATTCCTTCAAGACCAAAGAGCAGAAAGAAAACTCTACCTAGGACCGACCTATTGGCAAAAAATATGCAGCTAAAGTTGAAAAGAAAATGCTTCGTTTCGAGCGCGAGGAAAAACAGAAGGAAAAAGAAAAAGCGCGCCTTCAAAGCCCTGATAATATAACTAATCTACAGAGTGCTGATGAGTTTTCTTCAGATGCTAATGACGATACAACTGCAATTGATGATTCAGACTTCATCCCACCGGATCAAACCTCAAATGACCAAAAATAAAAAACCAAGTATTTTCTACAGTCCATTTGTATCCACCATGGCTGATTGCCTTAATCTGTCTTCAGGCTAAAGGACAACTTTTGCAGCTGCTGTTGCAGCAGCATGCAATGTTGATCTTAAAGGGATGAAACTGTCAAAAAGCACAGCGCAAAGGGCAGGAATAGTTGCACGGAGAGAAACTGCTAAGAAGATAAAGACTGATTTCATTCCGCCGCTATATTCAACGCTTCATTGGGATAGCAAACTGGTAGTAGACACGTGCGGGAATAAAAAGGAAAGACTTACCATTTTAGTATCTGGAATGTCAAGTGCTAAAGAAGGAAAACTGCTAGCTGTATCAGAAATACCTGATACAACCTGAGTATCTCAGACTGTAGCTACATTTGAAGCTGTTAAAGAATGGAAAATGGAAGATAACATAATCGCACTGGCAATGCCTACTTCAGGTTGTAAAGCATCAGCGTCGTCTGTTACCCAAATGTAAGAGTAGTCTGAGTAAGGTTTTGAAGTGAAAAATATTTTAATGTTCCTAATCTTTGATCTTGCATCGTTCAGAGAAAAATCATAATCAATCCTTTCCACGGATTTTTTTTCCAATTATAGTATAGAATCGGATTTTTAATGTGCTCTTTACTGTACATTGTGCAATTATGGGATTGCTTTTTAATTTCTGTATTTTTTTTTCTCTTTGTAATAAAACATCTGAATTATTTGCAATTTTTGTTAGCTTTATATTTTGTACGAAATTGTGAATGAAGCAAAAAAAAACGGTGGGGCTTTGAAAAGGTCAGACATTTTTTGGTTGATTCAAATGCATCATTTCAATTTTAATTCATTTCGTTTAAATAGATTTCTAAATACATGTTTATAATCTTTAAAAGTTGTTCCCTCCTGGTGTAAATGAGCGATTAAGTTCGTTCTATCCAGGCACATCGCCGCGAAGCTGACTTAGGGATGATACTTCAGGGTGGCGGTCACACCCACATGCAGAAACATTGCGGATAAAGTGGAAGACTTTTAACACGAATTTTTTTTTCAAGATAATACCTACACATTATATACTGAAAGATGCGTCTTTTAATTTCTAATCGAATGATATCACATTTAGTCAAATGCTTGCGTAACATTAAGTTATGAGCGATAAAGCAAAATTATTAAAAAAAAATTAAGCAAAATCCAACGAAATTATATTTTCGAGTTACGGGTAAAATTTTCTTTTCACGATATTAAGGGGCTGGACATCAACATTTTGAACTTTTCCAAAAAATTACCCACCCAAATTGTCATACTGAATTACACAAGTGCTCAAAGAATTCAGCCCTTCCAGGCCCATGTAAATATATAAAATATATAAATGTGCCCACAATGGCACAATATTTTAATGAAAAAATTTGAAAATTGATATTTAGTCAATTTTGCGGACAGATGGACTTACCACCAGAGAGAAAATGATAAGCCCGCAGTAGTTTAAGGGCAGATCTGGAGCAAAATTGAGTTTTTCACTCTTTCGTGTCTGCATAATAGGGAATGATACAAGTAAGATTGCGGCAAGCAGCATATAATTCCAGACTGGAAAATCTGTCCAATTTGCTCCAGATCTGCCCATGGGCCATGGACTTCTGTGGGCTTATCATTTTTTCTCTACAGGTTAAGTCCATCTACCTGCAAATTTGTCAAAATATTTATCACTATTCAAACCTAGTGGGTAATCCGCCACTGCAAATAGCTACATTAAAGTTAGCGTAACATATAGTTACATAGGGGCTAAAACAGTTACATACTTTGCTATATTTAGATATTGTGAAGTTATCTCTCTTAACCCTTTAACGACGGATGGTACCTTAAGGTCCACCAGAAAAAAATACAAGTTGTACTACTATGCCTCGTTTCTATAAATGTTTCTACATGTTTATATATAGATGTCATTTAGTTGTCGGGGAAAGAACCCAAAATGTGTCATTTCAGTGACTAGTTACTAAAATATTTAGTTTTGAATAACAATAAAACCTATACGTTCCGGTAACAAGAGTGACCGCATATGCTGCGTACTTGTCCTTAAAGGGTTAAGGGCTCTTAGCCATCTCTGGTTCTTTTGGAAAAGCAACACTTGGACCTTAGGTCCACTTCTGTAGTTTCCTTTACAGCCACGTACAACACTGGAAAAGGGCATTTTGATAAACTATTTATCAATTGCAAATGAACGAACAGAACCGATAAATATGGCGACTAACGCCGCAACGTCAGCACTACTTTGAATGTCGTATTAAACAAGCTTTGTGTCTAGGTGGTCTTGCCCAAGCCATCTTCCTTCGAGGTTCGTATCCAGAATTTCACAGGCAGCTGCAGAGTAATGTGGCGGCGCTCCATCATGTTGATAAAACCAATTCCGGAGCAAGTGTAGTTTGCGTCCCCCTGACGCAAAAGGGGACACAAACTACACTATGTCAAAGTTGGAGAACGTAAACTACACTAGGATCTTTAGGAGACATTTTTTAAATGAATCCATCAAATAAAACGTTAAAACTAACGAAAATATTACGACTTAACGTAACCAATCGTCAATTTATACACAGTATATATATATATATAAATTGACGATTGATTAGGTTAAGTCGTAATATTTTTGTTAGTTTTAACGTTTTATTTGATTAGGTATACGCGGACAAAGTTGGGGAACGCAAACTACACTAGGATAATGTAGGGGAACGTAACTACACTAGGATAATGTAAGGGAACGTAAACTACACTAGGCACCACAGGGGGACGTAAACTACACTTGCTCCCCAATTCGTGCCAACGCCATTAGTAAACTGTCACAAAACTTTGTCTCTCAATACCTGGCAACAGGGGCGTACCCAGAAATTTGCCAAGGGGGGGGCGAACTTGGAACTAATCGTAGAAGTATAATTGAAATAGAGATAAATAATTTTTACGTTCATGATGAGCTTATCGTTCAATTAGAGATGATTAACTAGCTACTGCTAAGACACATTGTGAATAAAAATATAAAAATTATATTATAAAAAATATAAAAACTATGATAAAAATTTGATTACAGTAGTAACATAATATTCAATGCAAGCCGCAATTAGGATGCTCGGATTTGTATTAACATAAGAATAAAAAAGTGCTAATTTTGAGATTAAGCATTTCCTTGGACTGTTACCTTTATAAAAGAAAATTATTCTCAGGGCCGGATTAAGAGTTTTCGGAATCCTAAGCCATTTTAGAGTTTTAGTAGTAGGGGAGGCAAGAGCTAGCGCCGAAGGCGCCGAAAGTTTTTCACTCATTCTCATCCTGTTGTAACCTAGCAATTTTACTGGAATTAACAGTACTTTGATCATCATGCTCTGTAGAACCACTGTCAGTTTGGACATTTTTTCTTTTGAAAAATTTATAAAGGTCCATTATCTTTAGTCATGTGACACCTGCAAATAGTACTCTACAAAGTTACAAATAGAAATAGGAATTATTACTAACCATAACATTAAGGTCCATTATAATGAAATAAAAAATCCAAACAAAATCCACACAAAATTTTGTGTGTGCAATACAACGTGAAAAATTGTAAATTAAATGAAAATTTGAAAATAAATTTTAAAATGTGTAAAAAACTGAATACCAAATTTTAAAAATAACATACTTAATGTTTCATTTCATTTATTAGCGGTTGCCAGGTGTCGTGAAAAATGACGCAATATCATGAAACACAAAATCGCTAGAAAGCTAGCTAACATTTTTCGATTGGCGCATGAAATTAAATATGTAAAATATTTAATTGAATATGTAATTAAATACGTAAAAATAATAAAAATAATAATTAATAATAAAATAATAAAAATATAATGAAATTAAATATGTAAAATATTTAATTGAATATGTAAAATAAATATGTAAAAATAATAAAAATAATAATTTATTAGCTCAAGGGGGGCGATCGCCTGTCACCCTCCCCTTCGGTACGCCTCTTCCTGGCAATAGCGTTTTCTATTCACCGTGTCTCAATATGTCAAAGGAAACGAGTTTTGAATAACCAATGCACGCCCAAACTGTTAGTACAGCCATTTTAAACAGGTTTACCCAACCGTATTTTGGGATTTTTTCACCCAGTAGTGAACGTTGTTTGTTTTTTTTACTCGTTAACGAAGACACATTCATCTGAAAAATTTGATCTTTCGAACGAAATCTTGATCACTGTTAAACTTTTGTCTCAATGTTTCAGCAAACTGCAGCCGTCTATCAGAATCATCGTCGTATACGAGGTGAGAGTAAATGGGTTTGTAATCGTGATACCCCTGTAATTTCAATATTTTTGCTACTGAAAATTTGGAATACCCAATTCCTGTGCGACTTTTCTCGTTGAAGTTGTTGGATCGACTTGGAAACTGACGAGGACATTTTCCTTGTTTTTTTGTCTGCTGTTACCGTTACTGGCCTTCCGCTTCTTGGACGATCTTTTACCAGGCTCCATGTTTCCAAAAGGTTAAGCTTCTAGTATCGAAGAGTGGTTGCATTTGGCGGTGGTTTATTATATTTTTTCTTGAAATAAACGCAAACTTCCTCACAATTATTATAAAAAATAGCCCAAGATGCAAAATACACTTTTTTCTCCATTGCTGTATTCTATCCTTACTGACATGGCGCTGACTGGGGCTAGGGTCGAGGCCTTCCTGTTCTAGCCTTGTATAGTTGCTTTGAAAGTATCGCGTACACTGCAGTGATATCAATGGAATTTATATATTATTAACAAATTACTTGTATATATAAAATCCTTAAAGACTTTTCTCCCACCCTGTGTATACACCTTTTAACCTTTCAGATTTTCCGTGCGATAATTCTTCATTTCATGGAGGTCAGGCTTGTTGCCCAACCTTCTTATGTTTGCCCGTAAATCGTGGACATTTTGAACACAACAGAATTACTCTTAAACGTTTTTTTTTACATGCTCACTATGTACATAGTAAAGTTTTTGTTTATTTAGTGCAAATTAACATCCCAAATAAATAATTTCAAATGTGTCTACATTATTTTGAATCACCTTATATACTCGTACATTAAAATAAAATTAAGAATATATTTGTAGACGCAGTTTGGAGACAAAGTCCAAAAGTTGAACCTAATTTATATTAGTTACGTTATGGGATTAGCTTTTGAACTTAGTTCCTATGGGATTTTACTCGTTCACTCCACAATCTGCCAATGGGCTTTTATTGTTGGTTTGACCCAAACCTACCCACAAAGTTACAGCAATTGTATTTGTGAGTCTAAGTTTGACTCTTTTAGTGAGGGTCTGTTTCAAAGGACCACCCGAGTTATACTCTCAGTAAGAATTAAGTGTATAGGCTTATACAAAACAAGATCCTACTAAGAGTATCTCTTAGTTAGCAAATCTTAAATCTACGAAACTTATAATCTACTTATTCTGTGGAACAAACAAAACGATCGATAAGTCTGATATTGGTCTACCACTACAATCACTGACTTGGTAGCCTCAACCAGTACGAATGTTTGTAATAGTTAACTCTTTGACCTACAAAATTACTTACTATCTCCATATTGTGCAACGAACTAGCGTACTTAATACCAAGTCACAGATAACTATACTATCTAAATTACCAAACCGATAGAGATGCTTCGTAAACTAGAAATAACTACCCATAACACAGTTCCTATCACAAAATCTGACTAAATATGCTTTGCACAATGGACTACTACGAACTTCTCTTACTATGATTTCCTGTAAACTATAATTTTCAATGTAAATCAACAATTTTCTACAAACTACCAGCAAACGACGTTAAGATATAGGGAAACCGACTATTTTTTTTTTCTGGATGCAGTCTTAGATGCACTCAAGAATCGTCGTGCATCTGCCAACTTATAAGGTCTGAATTTTTAATTTTTTAGCCTCCTTTTCTTCCACGAACTTCTTGTTTCAATATTTATGGCTAGAAAGGGCAGGGCCGTTTCCTGGCATAAGCAGACTAAGCGGCCGCTTAGGGCCCCGCTGCTACTAGGGGACCCCTAGACAGGCTCCCAGGTCATAGCTCAGTGGGCAAGAATAGGAATATAGCTGAAGTTATTATTAATATTATTGTTATTATTATTATTATTATTATTGTCGTATTAATTAAAGTTTTTGTATGAGACAAATGTGATAAAACGGAGACAAACGAAACGTTTTGGTCGTTATGTGTAAATAACTATTGTGATATCTTATTTCTATATTATTTAACTTTATTCTTACTATATGCTTATACTTTCCTAAATGCTTAATTTTTCCAATATTGTAAAACATTATATTATTGATGATTTCGCCCAGAAAAAATCTAGGAGGCAAAAATTTTGAAGATACAAACTGTTCTGTATAACTGTTAGCTATTACACGATTGTATCGTAGAGTTAGTAATTGTTTGGTAGTTGATAATTGCATTATTTTTTTATACATAGTTCTGTGTCATTTATTCTAAATAATGTATAAGCTAATTTTCAGGAATTTCATGAAGAGTATTTTTTCTGTTTGTCTTCTGAAAGTACATATTTGTTGTTTTGGACATAAATGTTTCATTAAAATTGTTTCATAATTGTTTTTTATTAACAGCCATTTTTTGTATGTTTGTGCTGAGGTGATGTAGTACGGCGTGAGTTGGTGGATGGAGGGCTGGGGCCTCAAATGGGTATACTGCTTAGGGCCCTCTAATGGCTAGAAACGGCCCTGAGAAAGGCAGTAACTCTCCTTCTTACTCTGAAATTAACTATACTACATTTATATTTAGCAAAATTTATTGAATATGTATTAGAGTAGATAAATTTCATAGTACTGTACTCAGGGGTACAATTTTGTGTACACACACACACACACACACACACACACACACATATATATATATTATATATATATATATATATATATATATATATATATATATATATTAGGGTGATTCAAAAATTGACTGAAAAAAAATTTTTGGAATTTTTTTTTGGGGCCGGCCACCCTCTGATTATGTTTAATTTGGTAAAAAAGTAATGCATGCAAATTTTGAATTAAAAAAAATAATTTTTAGGGGTCGCTACCATAAGTTGAAAATCAGACACAAAATAAGAAATATATGCTGTTTCCACACCACCCTTGAGGTAAAGCATACAGCGCGTTACCTTTTTTTTTAGTGGAAGTTCCCCGGTAGGCCTATCATAACCACACTACATTTTCAAATTGACAGTTCTTCCGTAATAATAATAAGACTTCCGTAATAATAATAACCTTTTGTTCATTATATTTCACTGTTAATTTCTTAATGATGATATTGTTATCTTGTTTTTATTTGGAAGAGCAGCTCTATATTTCTTTACCACTTGGAGGAGATACTGTTTCTGTTCTTCATCATTTGTGATCAGTTTGTTGTATTCATTGACTAATCTAACTCCTCTTTCTGCATTGTCATTAGCAACTTGAATTTTTCTTATGACTTGTTTTACGTTGTTGTAGCAGTCATCTTCATTCCACTCTTCAGAGTTCTTATTAAGAAACGTTGATGGTAAACCAAGTCTATTAAAAAATTCTTTTGTATTTGCCCTAACAAAGTCTTCCAGTTCTCTGTTTTCAATAACTTCAGGGTCAATAACCGCTTTTTTATCTGGATTTGGTTAGGCGCCGTTTTGCAATGCTTGCTTCATTCGGTTTTTAGTTTGGTGTAGCACGCCATCATCAAAGAAAGCAAATGCTATTAACTCCTCTGAAAGATACCATAAATGATTCATCATTTTCTTCAGGGCAACAGTTGCAATGCGTTCATCTTTTAGTTTATACAGTTGCAGTTTCTTCAACATCTCTAAATCGAGACAAGGAGCGAGAACTGAAACTGACGCTGTAAACCAGGATTTAACATATGTGTACAGCAAAGAGGCAGATATCTCTAAGGCCCTTTTCTTCTCTGGGTATTAATTTAAATTGTGTTTTAAACAACCAAATTTTCATGGCATAAATGACTTTTGCCATCCATCTTGCTCGGTGAACGCCAGCTGGTCTTCTGAATGAAATTCTTCTCTTTGGTACTCCACCAAGGAAAATGATTGTCGGTTCCAGCAATTCTTTGTAATCGTCACGAGGTTGATGTTCTTTAAGTTGAGTGGTAACAAATTCAATCACTTCTGCTTTTATATCTGTAATACTGGGTATGGTATTTGGATCATCTAATGCTGTTCTGTAGTTTTTGTGTCTAATTTTGACCATTTCATTCTAAATCATTTGAAAATTGCAATATCAGGTCCTGATGATGCAGGCAATGAATGCAAAACAACAGCTTCTAACACTATTTCTATATGTGATGTGTGCAGGCCAGCCACAGCATACGTTACACAGGCACCATTTCTACGACCTGTATTCATGCTGTGGTGTCAAAACACGCATTTTATTTTGTCTGAGATATCTCATCCAAACAAGCTTGGTGGACGGCATTTGCAGTTAATTCTCCTGTGCTTGCAGTGATTTTGGAACACCAAGAAGTTGATCAATGTCATCTCCTGAAATCAGTATATTGAGTCGTTTCAACAACTTCTCGTCCTGTTATGCTTCTATTAGTTTTCCGTCCCAATGAATGGTTAAAGGAACATCAGCTTTAAACTCTTTAAATTTTCTCCAAATTTTTTCCGAAATTTTCCTCTTGCTCTTCTATAGATGAATAACTGACGTTGAATTCTTCTGCATTTTTTCCAAGACCTTCAATCGTTGGTATCATCACTAATGATGCACTTCTATTGCTCATTTTTGTTACATCAAGTGCTGCAAGCAATGTATCATCAAGCAATTTTTGTTTCTTTCGTACAGTCTGTTTTGAGGTGGATGGTTCACTAGGATCAACCGTAAACTCTTCATCAGATGTTGTATTTTGTCTTTCAGCACCAGAACTGCTAGTTGAGTCACTGAGAACTACAGTTTCTTCAAATCTCGACATTTCTCTTGCTTCTTATGTTTAATTGTTCTTCCTTTTCTTAGCATACTTTCTTTCTTTGCAAACTCTATATCAATCCCATCCATTCTCCTTTTCGCCCCTGTTCTCGCTGGAGTTTTAGAAATAGCTTATCTTCTTCATATCAATTAGCTTCATAGCATCTGCATGTGCTATATCAAACAGGCTATCTAATTCTTGGTTCCATTTGGTTTATCTAATAGATTTTTTGATTGTTTCGCCTTATTCTCTTTATTTTTCTTTAATCCTTGCCATTCTTTGAACAGTTTCTCAATTTTGTCAACAACGTGCGACTTCTTTCTAGTTGGAATTCGTGCTCCTCCCCATACTGCCAACACATCATTTGCAGTAGACAAGCAGGCTTCTCGAATTGTTTGTTTTTTTTCTGTAAGCCATAAACAAAGCCATAGTTTCTCGCTTTGATGAAGAACTGTTGTTTTAAGTGTATCTGATGGTTGTCCAATAAGCCAAACATTAGTATCTTTTCTTGTGTGCATAGCAGTACCACTGCTAGAAGATGGCTGGGGTTCCATGACGAGAGTTGACAGCAGAACCTCTTACACTCACGACAGTCAGACGACTACTGAATTATAGCTGTACAGACAGTACAGTGTACAAGTGCCGGTTGCCCTCAATATTCGGTCACAACAGAGTGTAAATGGTTACAAGAGGTTGTGTTTACTCAGCACTGTTAGCTCTATGTGCATTAACGTACTTATCACACGGAACAGATTATAAGAAAAGTGTCACAGTTCAAAACTCAATTTCCTGAAAGTAAACAGAAAAGTAATAGTTTAGATTACGGTAGCGACCCCTAAATACGTTAGAATCACCTGAAATTTTGTATACATTACTTTTTTACCAAATTAAACATAATTAGATGGTGGCCCGGAAAAAATCTAACAATCGATATTTTTGAATCACCCTAATATATAATATTATATATATATATTATATAATATATATATATATATATATATATAATTACAAGCAAGCATTTTCACTTAAAAAAAATTTTTCCTCCTTTTTTTAATTTTTAATTAGTCTATGCTAAAAAAAAATTGTTTTATGTATGTAAAATTGAAATTCTGAAAAATTACGGACACTATGTAAAATTTATGCACCGGTATAATAAATAATAATAATAATAATTTTTGTTCAGTATAATTCTATTTCTTGTTTACGTGCGAGATTTTAAATGCTGTTTCGAACTAAAAATTACAGTAGCATATAATTTTAAAATCGAACAAGAGTGGAAAACTATATACAGTTCGAAATAAAATTTTCCTCCCTTTCGAGAGAGAGAGAGAGAGAGAGAGAGAGAGAGAGAGAGAGAGAGAGAGAGAGAGAGAGAGATTTACAAGGAGTTACAAGCACAAGAAGAAGCCTCAAAGACCTTTCGGTCCACTCGGGGAGGTTCCTGTTATTAAGCCGGTTCAATTTAACCTATTCTAGCAGTAGTAGAAAACTGGATAAAATATCATTAGGTTCCCTCCCAGCCTCGGTACGGAAAAAGGTTGAAAAAAAACCTGACCCCTGGAAAAGTAGCCAAGGAAATTTTACAGGAAAGAAAGAAGACAATATATAAGGTAGCTCTACAATTACGCTATGTACACGTAGAGATCATACACTAGATAGCACCACTATATAAACTAACCAACAATATACTTGTGTCGATCGTGCATCAACCACTTGGTATCGTCACAAAAGCCTTGAACATATGGTTTTGATTTTATAAAAAATATTTGTAGTTCTATTTACCGAGATAACGGTTCAACAAAGACCATATGGCCTACTTCAGGCTAGCCCCAAAAGCTTTAAGAGAGAAATGTAAAGGTTAAACTCTCCATGTTTACACCCATGTACGCGCAAAGCCATCACGGTGGCAAAGAGATGAAATGTTTCTACAGAAAAGGGATGGAAACAGGAATTAAGAACAGAAATCAGAATTTCCACACCATGTTCTCACCTCTCATGTGCATCCAGCCACCCAAGAGAAAGAAGAGAAAAAAAAGAAATCGTGACGGCAGAAACGTAACTCTACCTCACCTAATCCATTCCATGTATTTTTTTTAAGGTTCTTTTTTTTTTGTCATCACGAAATTGTGTTCTACTACAAAATATTTCTATTTTATTCTTAGACTACTGCCTGTCTTCAATCCCTCTCTCTTTGCCGCAATGTTGCCTCACTCTCTCTTTATTATCGTTATTATAACGGACACTGCTCTTCTGAATTCTATAAATGCATGCCTCCTCCTTTAAGGAACGCACGCAATACCAGACTTTCCACACATTCTCATTCCTTTCCTGTCCAACTCTCTACCACAAGGGTTAATCGGTATTTTCAATCTTTCATCTACTCAACCGGTCAACTGTGGAACAATCTTCCTCAATCCATCTTTCCCCCCTTCTATGACTTCCAATCTTTCAAACGCAGAGTGTCCAGGTATCTCGAAAGCCCTAGACCTTGATTTTGTATCTCTTCTTCTATGGAGGGGGCGCGTTTTGTGGGCGTTCGCCCTTGCCCCATCCTTTCTGCATAAAAAAAGTACTAGTAGATTAGTGTAATTTTTGGTGACTTTAACTGCGGTAATATAAACTGGGAAGACAAAACAGCTGATGCTGAGGTCTCAAGACTTGGAATTTGCAGACGATAATTTATTAAGTCAGTGGGTTGACGGTCCTACTAGGGTAATAGTAAACTACTGTAGATCTCATATTCACGAGCGAAGATAACCTAGTCTTCAACCTGACTATTGGTGAAACTTTGAGTAACAGCGACCACAGTTTGATGAGGTTTGACCTCAGGGTTCCAATTAGCACTCGAGAAAAGACGGACGAAGGGTTGGATTTCTCCAGAGCAAATTTTGAAAGATTCCGAAGTAGTTTAGACAGTGTTGAAGTTCTAATAAGCGAGGATGTCATTGTCACCTGGAGCTCATATGGGATCAATTTAGAATATTATAGGACACTGTTATACCCACTAAAATAGTTCCCTCCTTGTCAACCAAGACACTGAAATGGTTCAACAGTAAAATTAACAATGCTATTACGGAAAGAAATAGAGCCTACAAAATGCTTAAGTCACATTTCAACCAGACTAATTCAGGAAATTACCTACGTCGGAGGGTTAAATCCTTAATTAGATCAACTAAACGTGATGAAGAAGCTAGAGTTCACTTACTTTGTAAAGTTAGGTAACCCTAAATCGTTTTTTGCCCATGTTAACAGCAGAAAGCCAATTAAAAATTATGTAGGTCCCCTTAGAGACTATAATTTTTTACAAGAGATGAGGTGCAGCAGCTAACTGACAAGATGAATAAGTGCAACTCATCCTGTCCCGACTTATTTCTTTCAAGGGTATTAAAAGTGGTTAGCCACAATATTGTTGATGATTTGGTAACTATATTCAAACAATCATTCGAATTAGGGAAAGTTCCAGCCGTCTGGAAATTAACAAATATAACACCAATTTTTAAAAAGGGGGATAAGCAAACTCTTTGTAATTACTGCCCGATCAGTTTAACGCCAGTTGTCAGAAAGCTATTGGAATCCATTATTACAGAACGATTCAGGCAGCATAGATCTTGTCTAACAAACATGCTAGAATTTTTCCATAATACGTATACTTTATACGACTCAAATAGAACAATAGATAGTGTATCTCGACTTTCAAAGCGCCTTTGACAAAGCTCTCTACGCGAGATTGATGACTGAAGTTAGAAGATTGGGAATTACTCGGTTCGTTTCCAACTGGATTGATGATTGGTCGGGAGATAGAAAGCAGAGAGTGGTAATAAATGGAGTGACTTTGGACTGGAAACACTTTCATTCTCCATAAGGGACAAGCACACGGGGATAGATACAGAGACCTCCCACTGATATTCCTTGCAGGAAAGAGATTTTCTGTACTCGCGTGGTGGCACAACACTGCGAAGTATGAACGACTTAGTATATCACTTGCTGCATAAACACCTTTCACGGCGTGAAACCGAAGTTGAAACGGCGACATTCAAAGAGTTGGCGGACATCCAATTACAGAAAACATGCTCTCACACTTGCCTACCTTGATAAATAAGAGGTGGGGAATTGATGAGAAGAAAAGCCTCTGATTTCGCCCGGTCAAATAGGGCTGTGTGGGTTGAGAACCTTACTCCATACTTAATTGGTTATACAAGTTTATATTCTTATCAACGGGGTATTGAGGTGGCCTGTATATTAGAAATAGATACAATATTTTATTGGCTAAATTCAGTTCAATTCCCAATTGCATGAGCAGATACAATGTTACTATTTACTGGGTGCAGGAAATCACGAGCATATAAAAGTACTCCGCCACTTTCCTTTCCGTCCCTATTTTTGTGACACATTTTGTACCTACCATTTGAAATTTTCCTATAAAGTCTCCTGAATCAGAATTAATCCAGGATTCAGTTATTCCTATGATGTCAAAGTTCTCAGTTTTGACTAGCGCTATAAATTCCTGTAGTTTGTTCCTAATTGACCTGGCATGGAATAGCATAATTTTAAGAAATTTTAAGTTGTTGTTTCTCCTATTTGATCTGGATCTTCCGCGAAGCAGATGAATCAGCTGAGGCTAAGGGGGCGTTTGATCAGACAATGCACTAGTAGGACTAACAACTGATGGAGTAGGATTTACTACTGGTGGAGTAGAACTAACTACTGGTGGGGAGGGATCAGTTACTGGTTGGAGGTCTCCATACTACTTCTTACCCTTTTGGTTAAAGTGAATCACATCTGAGCCAAAGTGTTCTCTGCTATCGTAAAAGCGACAAACTTTATTCTTTTATTTTTGCAAATGCGTTTTACTCTATTAATTATATTATTTATACTAATTGCTTTACTTAAAGTACAGTCACTAGCATGCATTCTTGGGAGAATTCCTACAACCATTCCGGTGTCAGTCTTTTTTTAACCTTATTGGTGTTTTTTTAAACTCACTTACAATGGCCTCAGTCTGTCCTCCTGTCCCTCTCTGAAAAATGTCATTGCTACCACCAACATATACAATGATGGGGCAACTTTTACCTTTGACGTTCACGTTGTCTAATTCCGATTTATTCTCCGACTTGTGGCACCTGCAAAACATCTAAATTTTCTCTCGATCTCGTATTTTGCTCCGAAAAAGTCCGCATGGTTTCTGACCAAAGAATCTCCAATTAAAAAGGACTCCTCCTCTTCGTCAGCAAGTAAGTCAAACCTATTTTTTATGATGATGGGTTCAGAATCCTTGTATTTCGGTTTTCAGGGTCTTTTACTTTAACTATCCTGAATTCTTCTTCCTTAGTCCTACTTTTCGGACTACTTATATATTTCCAAACGGGCCATGCTTCGTTCTAAACGTTCAAACTTGGAGTTTATATCTGATGTTGGGTTTTCACTCTGGCTGTTTTCGTGGTTTGGATTTCCAATGCTACTGTACAATCTAAGCTTCAAAATATTTTAGAATTTCCTTTAGATCTTTAACTTTCTTTTCTTTATTTTTCTTTAGCTCTTTAACTTCATTGTCATGTTTTTCTCAAGTCTACAAAACAAACATACACTCGAAGTTGTAATGTCACAAAAATTTCCATCAGGAAATTCAACACACCAATGTTGAACTTTACATTTAAAGCACTCGGCTTTTAGGTTACATTTTCCCTATCATATTTTGTCTATTTTGATTGCAGTTAACAATACTTAAGTAAAAGAAATGGAAAAGTAAAGGAGAACTTATCTATTTTTGAAGGCGACCTTTTTCCCACGCTGTATGCCCTACGTGCCTTGGAAAGGATTAACACTTTCTCGAATACAATCGTCAAAGCAAAGGAAAAACAGCCTTATTGAACCACATTTTACTTTAACTGCTTTAACGCGACCTGGCTCGAGCGGATTAACACCTTCTGCGAAATATTTCTCAAAACAGCAGAAAAAGCTTAATGACCCCACGTTGGTTACCTTAACTATAACTTCATGTAATAAATAATAATAATTCAGCAAAGGTGGGTAAAGTACTTTCATTTGTTACTTAAGTTAAAGTACAAGTAATCTTTAAAAAATGTACTCAAGTTAAAGTAAAAGTACACGTTATCAAAAGTACTTAAGTTGAAGTAGAAAAGTAAGTGTTTTATAATGTACTTAAATACTGAAAAGTAAGAAGTACTTTTTAAAAAATGAAATAAAATACATTACAAATATATAATAATAAAAATAAACATCATTATGGCAAACAGACTTCATCAGGACACAGAATTAGGATTATTATATTAAGAACTTTAATTTATTATCTAATAATTTGTTATAATAAGTGTGCATTATGTACAAAATTTCTTATTGAGTTTCAACAACAGCTGATTTTCAAAGTTTTTACAATCTATGCATGAGGAAGTGGCGTATTTAGCCGTATGGATATGTCCATAAGTGATGGAAATGACTTCAACATATCCATACGGCTGTTAATTGTATTTGCCAAATATAAATCAATCTCCCTTTTTTCTTCATATTTTTGAGACTGGACAGGTTTGAAGAAGTCGTCTTCATCTGTCGAGCTGCTGGCAGATTGAAAGCGGTTTTTACGGAATTTGTTTACCAGTTTTGAATGAAATTGTCAAGCATACAGCTGTTTTGTTACTTTGTACTTTTCAGATTTTCGCAACATTGTACTTAAGTTAAAGTACAAAATTTTTCCTAAGATTGTACTTAAGTTAGAGTAAAAGTATTAAAAAAAATGTACTTTCTAGAAAGTACATTCTCGAGAAAGCTACTTAAGTACAAGTACTTAAGTATATCTAGGCCTACTTCACTACTACCCACCTCTGTAATTCAGCTATAATTAAATACTAAAGCAAGGTAAATTAGATATGTTTTGAGAGAGAGAGAGAGAGAGAGAGAGAGAGAGAGAGAGAGAGAGAGAGAGAGAGAGAGAGAGAGAGAGAGAGAGAGAGAGAGAGAGAGAGATTGGCATTTTTAAATTCAAAGAAATGACTACGAAATTTGTCAGGAAAGGGCTGAAGTTTTATGCCAAACTTGTGGTCAAAAGATTGACAGAAATGTAGTAACTTATATAGTGTGTGTGTGTGTGTGTGTGTGTAAAACGATTTTACTGCGTTTAAAATCTGCAGTTTCGTTATCGAACCGGTGAGGCATGAGGCATTTAAAAACGCAATTTTATCTAATCGAGTGTGTGTGTATATATATATATACACAGTATATATACAGGGTCTGTCAAAAAAAACTAAGCCAAATTCAAACCTTTATTAAAACAAAACCATTTATCTAATTAAGTTGAATTTTTTACACAATAAAGTATAGGTAATCCTCTATTATCCTTTAAATTTTTATGACGATATCTTCAGAATTGTTAATTTTATTAATAATTAACTAAAAAGTGAGATTCTCCTACTTAACATGAAAATTTTTTTTTTTACGATATACTGTAGATAATTTTTAGTTTAATAAAATTAAAAGAACTGTTCAATATGATTCCCTTGCATTTCTATCACTTTTTTTAATCTTGGTCTGAATTCGTCTATTGCTCGATTTATTTGCTCTTGGGGGAGCTCTGCCCATTTTGCAGATAATCAACTCACGCAAATGATTGACATCCCTTATTCTGTTCCTATACACTCTCTCTGCCAAGTTTTCCCATATTCCGTAGTCTACAGGGTTTAAGTCAGGGCTGTTAGGTGGCCAATTATTCGGTTCCAGAAATTCAGGCACATTCTTTTTCAAATATTCGATGGTTGTTTTGGCAGTATGTGATGTTGCACCATCTTGTTGAAAAATAAAGTAACCTTGACTAGCCAAGTTTCTCATTTCTGGAAGCATTTTCTCAAGCAGGGTATTTGAATAATATTGACCATTAATTTTCACTCCTGGCTCAATAAAAAATATTGAAGTTTTTCCCAACTTGGACACTCCAACAGAAACCATGATGCTAGAAGAAAAGTGACTCCTTGTTGCGTACAGTCTTTCATCTTGGATTTCATTTTTCTTCGCAACATCAGAAAAACCCGGTCATTCTGAGTTTCTTGGTGGCTCTACCGTAAAACGTTTTTCATCCGTAAAAAATGTCTTGGAAAGTTTATCTTGTTATTATACGTAAAATACGTTTGGATTTCTCAACTCTTTTCTGACAGTTTACTCCTGACAATCTTTGTCCATGCACTCTTTTAAATGGTTTAAATTGCAGATCAGATTTAATAATCCTTACGCTTGATTCTGATATTTCTAGTTCTTTTGATATTTGAGCAGGTGTCATGTGGCTACCAGGTCGATCCTCTTGACTAAGGATACGTTCCTCCACTTTCTGAATATTTTCATCTACTCTAACTGATTTTGGTCGCCCACTACCAACCTTCCTTTCAATGCTTCCTGTTTCATTGATAGTTCTCAATAAGTAATCTAAACCCAATCTAGTCCATCCTTTATAATCGAATTCAGAAAGTAATTTCCTTGCACTATAACCTTTTTCAACTCTATAATGCTTTATAATTATTTTATCTTCATGTGAGAATGGCATATTTAGAGGTATTCACGAAAAATTTTAAATCTAAACAAATTCTGAAAAAGAGAAAAAAGAAGATATTACATAATGAGAAAACTGAAATTTTCGCAATCTGTAGAAATAACCGCATAACTCCTAAAATATTTAAAATAAAGTTATAAAATTATCAAAGATTATTTATGAGCCTTTTATTTATTTAGTGTAAAAAAATATTTTAAATTTCTATCAAATTGTGCATTTTATAGAGATTTCAAATTGGCTTAGTTTTTTTTTGACAGACCCTGTATATGGAGAAAATAAAGAGTTACGTTGCGGTGCGTTATATTAATTGAACTCTAAAAACGCTTTTTTCTTTCGAGTGTGTATCGGTAGAAAAAATATTGAAATGTTTATGAAGAATGAGCCTAAACTGTTTACCAGTAAATTTAAAGTGCTTTTACAAAAAACCTGAAAGGTCTTTATAACCGTTGGATCACTTTAACATATTGCTTCCCAGGAACCTCTCTTTACCATATTGCTTCCCAGTGTTAATCACTTTAACATATTGCTTCACAATATTTAGGATAAGGAGTATGATAAAAATTGTTGGATCACCTTAAGATCCGTCACCCTAGCCTTTTTGAGTTAGCTTTATAAGGCTAACTAACGAAAATATCACGACTTAACCTAACCAATCGTTAGGTCAACTGTACGCCCTTGATGATTGGTTAGGTTAGGTCGTGATATTTTCGTTAGTTAGCCTTATAAAGCTAACTAAAAAAGGCTGGGGTGACGGAGCTTCAGGTGATCCAAAATGTTCGTTTTAATAAAGGCATAAAAAGTAAATCATAACATGTTAAAATATTAGATTGAAAGTAAATTTATTAGAATTGTTGCGCTATAGTCACACAAAGTGACCAACTAACCTTTCTCTTTTTAACATATTACTTCCCAGTGTTAATCCCTTTAACATATTGCTTCCCAGGAGGGATCACTTTAACATATTGCTTCCCGAATGCTTTGGGAAGCAATATGTTAAAGTGATCCTGACCGTTTTGTGTATTCTGGACTAATTATAAGCAGTACCAAAGTTTAATTGTCTTTATCGGTATTTCATAAGGAATAATAACCCAACTTATATATTAACAGTGAAATAATTATCCGATATTCTTTTCTATAGGTGCTAATACCCGGCAGGTGGTGGTACAGCACCAAAAACTAGCCGAAATGGAGACTGACATATTTAGTGCGACCTCATTAAAAGTTTCGCTACTTTCCTGTTATCCCGGACCCCAGATATTTTGTTGAAAATATCACAACTTAACCTAACCAATTGTCAAGGACATACAGTTGACCTAACAGGAAACCACCGGTTTCTCTGTTATTATTATTAATAATTTTTTAAAGTCTCATTATGGACATATAAGAAAATACGGTTAAGTCAACTGTATGCCCTTGGCAATTGGTTAGGTTAAGTTGTAATATTTTCGGCAAAATATCTGGGGTCCGGGATAACAGGAAAGTATCGAAATTTCTAAACTGGAGCCTTTTACAGCCCCATTTAGATTAAGTATGAAATAGTGATGACTTTTAACAGCGTCACAGGGTAGTTATACGAGTACAGTACAGTACGAGTATGTCCAGTGGAACATATTCGCCACTTATCGCCTCCTTCGCGCTTTGCACGCTTCCAACCCCGACACCTTTTTCCATCAAACTTAAATAGCTACGATTGGTTACTGAAGGGACGGGACCCATTATGACGCAATAACTATAAACTTTATTGATATTACTAATTACTAAGGCGAGGAAATTTAATGTTATGTGAAAAAAATGTTTATGCTATTGCGAGGGAGAAAA
>JAJOZX010001956.1:342500-432500 GCA_023014485.1 Bathynomus jamesi | reverse complement strand
AAAAATTATAATGGTATAAGAAACAAGTTGAACGAAGAATATATATCCAATCAAAAAATAATAATATAAGAAATACACAAGTTGAACGAAGAATATATATATAAAATAAAAAAATAATGTATAAACATCAAAATACGCACACTTTATGTTCTACTGTGTTTAACTAAAATACTAAACTCGCACGTGATCGAGTCTACAGTTACATCATTGTTGCTTTGCACTACACAATACGATTTAACATTATTTCACCGCTCAAGTTATAGGGATGCCTATACTCGATGTAAAGGACCTTCATATCGTTCAGTACTATTTTTGTTTGTGCCCACTACATTCGGTTGGCACGTTATCTTTAAACATGGACAGAATACAACCAAAAGCACGCACAAAGAGGACATCGTTAGCCACAACATCATTATTAAATTCAAGTTATAAACACTCCTTTCCAATCGAGGATTTAGTCTTACCGACCCGAGCTTTTCAATCGTGAACTCTTCTTCACAATGCATAGCGGCAGTTGAAATAATCTTCCAAGTCGTAACGACAGCTGCTCATTATATAAAGAAACAATTCTTCAGGGTGAACGGTATAGGTGAGCTCAGCCCTGTACCGCTCAAGTCCTTTGTACCAAAGTTCATGATATTTTGAAGAGTCCAAACCTTTTAAAAAAGCATCAAGTTCCAGATCATTCTCGCCTTGTTCAGTCCTACACTCGGTAAACCCGTCGAGCAGAGCTGTGTATGCGTATTCAAGAACCGTATCAAAATAAAGCATATCCATAATACGCGCGTCTAATATAGGCTTCAGCTTGCGGAAACCGACGATTTCAAACATTCTGTCGAGGATGAATCGGTTTCGTGTAGGGACAAGAACGTTATTATCAGACGCATTCTTCCACATTAGCCGTATATCAATGCATGGCTGCTCGCTATTTATACACAACGTACAAACAATGGCATATGAAGGAGTATCACTAATCTTTTCTCTTCTTGTACCTACATCTGCAGGTATTTTATAACGATCATTGCTCCACTTCTCTACTACTACGAAGACTCTATTCATCTCCTCAACATTACTTAAATAAACAATATTCCTTCAAGTTGTTTTCAAGTCCATAGTTAATGGCACTGGTTTTACGCCTGAACACGCACAATGACTTCGTCACGGACACATCGTACACGGCATTGAGAATGCCGCTCAAAGGAAGCTCCATCGTATTCTATTGTGAGGTATACATGTCCAGTCGGTTCAAGCTCTGAGATGACTATGAGCCACAGGTGGGCGGATCGGCTCGACGGGAGGTGTGGAGGAGTGAGTCACACCATAAGCTGATGAATGGTGTACGGTGTTGTTCCAACGTGAAAAAATCATGTGAATACCTGTTTCCCATTATACTGGGTAGGTGTTTTAAGAATTTTTCTATCTGCGATACATGAAGTAATATGGGTTTTAATGTTTTATCACTCCCACTCCCCAGAATGCGAACCAGACATTTCCGTTGTTCAGGGGGATTTTCACGAACACATTTTATTCACACTCAGGCGCACTATTTAAGAGAAACATGTACCCATATTTTACCTTTTTGCTTAGCAGGCGATAATCAACCAACCAACACCTTTTCAACACAACTAACGCACTAATTTGGGTACTCCTTTACTTTCTCTCCAGTTGTCATTTGCAACTCTTACCATCCAGGTTAGTCCTTTTATTTTAGTTTATTCTGTTGTTTTATTTTTAATGGGTTTAACTATTTTGCTTATTGTATTAGGTCTTATAACTATGTACAGTATATTTATCTTACATTTTTTTTTTACTTTTGTTTCTTTAGTTATATTATTGATATATATTTTTTTTTGGATGCTTTCATTTAGTCACTGAAGATGGCAGACTTTTAGTAGCCGATCCAGACCTTTACCAGAGGGGCTTATTAAGACCATATCATCGGCATAAACTAAGTTATTTATCCTTGTGTTATCTATACAACATCCCACTGTTGCCTCATTAAATGAAGCAATTAATCCGTCAATATACACATTAAACAGCATAGGGGAGAGCAAGGAGCCTTATCTCACCCCGCAAGAGGAACCAAAACATTCGGATAGTACATTGCCCCATCTAACGGTAAAAGATTGGTGGGACTACAGAATTTCAATAAATTTAATATGTACATGGGAACCTTCCTGCCTTCTAGTTTAGTTTTTTAAATAAAATATTGTGGTCACTCTATCATATGCCTTACTTATATCTAGGAAACAGCTATAAATAGTTGAATTACTGTCAATGTATTTGGATATTGTTTCTTCAAGTACACTAGATACACAGGTCAGTTGAGTGGGACCTTTTAAAACCAAACTGATTAAATGTCCATAGGTAATCATTTAATCGGAGTAACAAGAGTTTTTCAGTAGTTTCGAGAAGCAGGAAGCGACAGCAATAGACCTGTAATTATTGCTGGAGAGAATGTCTCCGTACTTATTTTTGACCAGGGACAAAATATATACCCTCATGAACTCTGCAGGGATATGGCTATGAGCAAGCATGGCTGATAAGAGCAATGATATATGCAGACATACTACGTCATTGGCATATTTTAAGTGCTCATTCGATAAGTCATCTACCCCTGACGCAGAACCAGTCTTTAACTCTTTAATTAACCTCTTTACTTCAGGAACTGATATCAAAGTATTTTCCCTTGTCCCTCCCACGGGCGTTTCGCTGCAATCTATCTTAAGATTATCCCTACTCACACTGTTAAGAATGTTAGAATAGTGTTTTTTCCACAGCTTTGCAATTTCATCCTCCCCCGACACCCCATCGATTATCAGAGGGAGGACACTTTTGACACCCGTTTGATTCTTAACAAATTTCCAAAATTTATCGTTATTTATGCGGGCTTCACAGGCTTTTGATGCTCGAATAGACTTCTTCCTGTTTACATCGCCTTTTGGCCGCCTTATACTGACCCCTACTTCTACACATATTCATGTATACTGGTCCTAATCTGGGTCTACCATGAATGCACCACAAATCATAGTCGTCTTTCGATTCTCTCTTCAGGGGGCAATAAAATCATTCCATCCAGGAATAATCTTAGTATGATAGTTGTAAGATTTAATCAGAGGGCTTCCTACTTCTCTTAACAGGGATACTATCTTACTGTAATACCTATATATGAGTTTACAGTGAGAATCAGTTGAGCAAGAATTATATAATTATATATTATAATTTATAAATTCTCAAAATGCAATAAATTCAATATGTAAAGAAATTATAAAGAGGAAATAAAAAAAAAATGTGCTTTCTCCAGAACACGATTGTCCTGAATTTCCAAAGTAAGTTAGAGGAACACTTGTTTAAATTTTTTTATTTTTATGGACACGCGTCGACGCTTTTTTAATTTGTTTTGCGTGTACAGAATAAAATTTCATGATGTCGGATCACAATAAATACACTGGACTATTTATTCTTACATCATAAACGGCTTCTGGGTTCTTCTGCTGAGAAGTTAACTCACTTAATCTGAGTTAAAGGAAACCTTTGTTCGTTAGAAAGAACAGAACGGTTTCTCTCTCTTTTAATTTGGACAGATTTAATTCTCGCATGAAAAAGTTTACGAAGTAAAAACATTGTGTACGAGAGTATTGGAGAATAAAGGGGGAACGGACCCCATTCATTAGTTACGCCTGGTTAGGTAGAGGAGAGGTAATTTTTATATAACAAAGTGATAAAGAGATAAGAACCTTTCTCTGGTTCTCTTATTTATCAGTATTCTCTCTCTCTCTCTCTCTCTCTCTCTCTCTCTGTGTGTGTTCAGTATTAAATTGAAGTAATCCATTTAAATTCATAAAGTCCCCCAAACCTGGAGGCGAAACCGGACGCAGGACCTGTCACTCGGTATTCCATCGGCGCACACTGAATAGGCGCTCCTATTCAACGGCGAAGATGAACAATGGAGGCTAAAAATGTTTTTTAAAATGAACCTTCAAACTGTCACATCCTTTTAAGTTTTTAGAACAATTGTGTAAAAGTATATTTTGAGCATTATAGCTTGTGGCACGCACACGGACACATTATATATAATGTGTGCGTGTCCGTGTGCGTGCTACAATATATACTCGTATATACTGTATATATAAACTTGATAAAAGGAAGTGCCAAAACAAAATTGAAATGCGAAGCGTCGATTAGAGAAGAAGAAGAAGAAGATAGATTTTGGAGAAGATGCGAGTGTAAAAAGTAAAGTTAATTTCGACTTTGAATACAAACTGGAATTGCATTTAAGTGCGTCATCACAAATTTGAGTTTGAGTAATTACGAAGAAACCTTTCATGACGTCACAATCTAAAAATTGTCGTGAAAATTATTTATTATTTTTTTATGAAGAAAATGCGAAGTTTGGCTATTTATTTATTATATTGTCCGTATGTTTAGGTTATGGCAGTGGTTCTTAATCTTTTTAGGCTGCGACCCAAATTCTGGTTGCGGGGCTGGCTCAGCGACCCACGTCTTAACAGTTCACTCGTAATAGCTAATGAAATAAGTAATTAATGGTAAAATGATTAGGGATAACGTAAATAAATAATAAATGATAATTTAATGACCCAATCAAAATGGCTTGGCAACCGAATTTTGGGTCGCGACACAGGGGTTAAGAACCACTGGTTATGGTAACTTAACTGTCTTTCTGTTTCGTGAAAGGATGTTAATTTGTTCACATCCAAAGAATAATACAATGAAACCGTAATTTCTATCATCATCGTTCATTAATGCAATTCACCTAATTTAACTATTTATTAATTAATATCAATAATAATAATTTTATTGTTCTTCGCTACATTCTTTTCATAATCTTCTTTCAGATCGTCAGTATGGATTCCAGAAGGGACGCTCTACTAGCGATCTTCTTGCATATCTCTGACTCTTGGTTATCCTCTTTCGGGATTTTGGTGAAACTTTTGCTATTGCGCTAGACATATCAAAAGCTTTTGATAGAGTCTGGCACAAATCTTTAATTTCAAAACTGCCCTCCTTCAGTTTCAATCTTTCTATCTGTTCCTTCATCTCTAATTTCCTTTCTGGCTGATCAAGAGCTGCGGTTGTAGATGGCCACTGTTCTTCTCCTAAAGCTATTAACAGTGGTGTTCCTCAGGGTTCTGTCCTGTCACCCACTCTTTTCCTTTAATTTATTAATGCTCTTTTAATTCGCACTTCCTGTCCTATTCACTCTTATGTCGATGATTCCACTCTTCATTTCTCCACCTGCTTCCCAAAGCGTCCCTCTCAACACTCGCTCCATAATTCGCGTAGTACGGCTATGGAGCACCTGACCTCTGATCTTTCTGCTATATCTGATTGGGGCAGAGAAAACCTTGTGGCTTTCAATGCCTCAAAAACTCAGTTCCTCCATCTGTCTACTCGTCACACTCTTCCACACGACTATCCCCTTACCTTCAACAACACACAACTCAATCCTTTCTCTTCTCTTAACATTCTTGGCGTTTCCTTTTCTCGTGATCTTTCCTGGAAAGATCACATATACTCTCTTTCTAAAACAGCTTCTAAGAGGTTAGGTGTGCTGTACCGCCTCCGCAGTTTCTTCCCCCACTCAGTTGCTGTCTCTGTACAGGGGTCTTGTTCGCCCCTGTATGGAGTATGCTTCTCATGTGTGGGTGGTTCACCCACACAGCCGTACTTGACCGGGTGGAATCAAAGGCTTTTTCGTCTCATCAATTCCCCGCCTCTTACTGATTGTTTTCAATCCTCTCTCTCTCTTCGCCGCCATTGTTGCCTCACTCTCTTTACTATTGCTATCATAACGGACATTGCTCTTCTGAACTCTCTAACTGCATGCCTCCTCCTTTCAGGACAGCACGCAGTACCAGACTTTCTACACTTTCTCATTCCTTTTCTGTCCAACTCTCTAACGCAAGGCTTAATCGGTATTTCAGTCTTTCATCTACTCAACCGGTCACTCTGGAACAATCTTCCTCAATCCATCTTTTCTCCTGTCTATGACCTCCCATCTTTCAAACGCAGAGTGTCTAGGCATCTCGAAAACCCCGGACCTTGATTTTGGCTCTCTTCTTCTTCATGAGGGGCGCTTTTGCGGTGTTTGCCTTGGCCCCTCCTTCCTGCATAAAAAAAATTTAAAGGCATACGAAAGGTATGCAGAGAGTGGCATATAATAAAACACACACACACACCACACACACATACATACATATATATATACAGGGTGCGGCATAAGTCGGTTTACCGAGAATAATGGGATCACCTTGTGAAGAATAATATTTATTACAGAAATTGTTCAAAGTGTGCTCCATCATGTTCAATACACACGTTGCATCTTTGAACCACTGAACAACAAATAGGGTAGCACAGTTCTTTGTTATTATTCAACGTCTCGAACTCTTTGCGTATCAAAGTCATCGTGTGATCGAAGTCCCGAGGTTCTGGCCGTTGACTCTATCTTTGATTATACCCCACATTGAATAATCACATCACAGTGATTATTCAATGTCGGGTATAATCAAAGATAGAGTCTACGGCCAGAAACCTCAGGACTTCGATCACACGAAGACGTTAATACGTCAAGAGTTCAAGATTTTGAATAATAAAAAGAACTGTGCTACCCTATTTGTTGTTCAGTGGTTCAAAGATGCAACGTGTGTATTGAACATGATGGAGCACACTTTGAACAATTTCTGTAATAAATATTATTCTTCACAAGGTGATTCCATTATTCTCGGTAAACCGACTTATGCCGCACCCGGTATATGTTACACACAGACCGTGCATGGAACAAGGAACGCTTCTGGGAAAATTAAATTCACTATAGTTCGAATAAGTAATGGTAAATGACAAATACTACGGTTTTCTTCTTCATGATGTTAACCCGACGTGGGCAACGGGTCACTCGCAAAGAGGCCCCAAAATATAGCTTCCCTCACCAGCTATCTGCCAAGCAGATAGGATTTAGCTTTGGGATAGGATCTAGGGTTTACAGCTACACCTAGCCTACTATATTCAGAAGTTCAATATACGCAAGAAACTCTTTGCATTCACGTTAGATTGAATACATCAAAGAAAAAGGGGTAACTATTGTATTTTCAGCCAAAAACGAGTTTCATGCGTATATTGAGGTTCTGAATATGGTAGGCTAGGTGTAGCTGTGAACCCTACATCCTGTCCCAAAGCTGAATCCTATCTGCTTGGCAGATAGCTGGTGAGGGAAGCTATATTTTGGGGCCTCTTTGCGAGTGGCCTGTTGCCCAAATCAGGCTAACATCATGAAAAAGAAAACCTATAGTATTTGTCATTTACCCTCGCGAGCCCTTGTCAATTGGTAATGACCGCATAATCAGAGAACAGTGTTTATATACACCTGGAAGTTAATTATCAGGGATTAGCTGATTGAACCTTCCCATCCTCTTCTCAGGGGATAGTTAAGTGACCCCTCCGACCCAGCTTTGACCTGATGGATGTACCTGTGTTGCCCGGGGATTTTTGGACGGTAATGTTACAAAATTCTTAATTTTATTACATATAATTTTGTTAAAAGAGAATTTGACCATCGGATAGATTAAAATTTTTTATAGAGCCTATAAGACTAGATTTAACAATTCTACGCTTAACATAATTATTAGATTCGAAAATAAAGTTGCAATTATTGAAATCTGTTACACAGTTATAGTCTCTAACATGACAGAATACAGCACTTTTTCGTTCTCCACCACCACATCCATCTTGTCTTTATAAATTCTCTTACTGAAGTTTGTTCTACGTATACATTATCAGGACATTCTTTACATGGTAATATATATACACCTGTGTCTTTTTCGTCCTTAGATTTGTTCCTTATTAACGTGTCATTTATGAAGTTATTATATTTGAATGCCACATTAGTGCCTATTCTCTGACAAGTTTTCTTAAGCCCTTTCAAGTTTTTGTTATAGGGAAGGACAATACTTTTCTTGTAATCCTTGTTTACAGTTGACCTGCCAGTATAAAGGTTTTTCTGGCTGCCAAATGAGCGTTAACAATTAACCATTTGGGATAAAACAGATTTTTAAATATAATGTTGATTTTTTTGTATCTCCTCATCAACATAAGAAGGGTGACAGATTCTATATGGTCTTAGGAATCGGTTGTATCTTCAACACACACCCACACACACACCACACCCATACACATATGCAGGTACATATTGGTACGAATGTCAAACTAGTTGTTCCACCTTGGACCTACAGCTTAACGTGGAGTCTAAACCACGACCCACCGCGGGTTGTCAAAAATTACAAAAGTTTGTTTGGGAGATAATCACCCTTACTTGATCCGCCAGTGTCTCCCTCTACCATATTATCATATTTTCAGTCATATTTTCACTCCTATATTTACCTCAATTTAAATTTAATTTATATCAGTGCATTATTAACTCCGATTTGAAGATGGCGAATGCAGAGCGAATAAATATACTTATAATAATTATAAATAAATAAATAAATTAAGGCGTCTATTTCATCCTAAAATAATTTGGCGAAAAAGGAGAATGTATTAAAATTCAGGAGGCTAGAAAAACAAAAGCTGATATATATATATATATATATATATATATACCCACCTTGTAACCTCGTAGCAGTTCCGTGCGTTGGTCTCTTCACACGAAGGTCAAGCTGGTGGCCCGTCTCCAGGCTTCTTCCTTCGCATAGAAATGTAGAAATGGCTTACCAACCCCACCACCATGGTCTTAACTCAATTTTGACTAAATTGCAACTTACGCGTTTTTTCCTTCGCGCGGCAGCATTGTCACGAGGAGCTGGATAGTCTAGCCATAATTTGGAACGGGTGGTGGTGCGGGAGCTCGTCGATGTTGATGAGTCGCGGTTCTTCGATATCTTACAGATATCCTTTTATAGAAATAACGTTTCATCTATTTCCACGTTTATTCTTTCTCCTCGAAACGATAACCGTTTGCAACATTAAATACAGTTACATCACGTTATTCACTCGAAACGTTCGTGTCAGAAACCGTTTTCGACCCGTTTCTTTTACGAACGATACCATATTTCAGAATTATGAATCCCGTTTTCCTCTTTATTTCACCCCCTGGGTTCATCCCTCTATCCAATTAATACATTTGAAGCAGCCATCACTCTTGTTATATATTAAAGACCAATGAAAGTATTTTTATATTTTATCCACATTTGCGCGTAGTTTTGCGGCGGGAGATCGTAGACACCAATTTGACCAGGGAACTACTCCGGGGGGGCTGGGGGATGTTAGGCGGGAGACGGGGAGTGCTGGAACTCCCGTTTCTCCCATCACTGTCCTCCTTAGCCGATCTTTTTCCGCGTCTAGTACACGCATCTTACGCACTACTCAATCTTTTAAAAATTTATTAATAAAAAAAAAATGGTATCATTGAGCCTCGGAGACCTTGTTTTTGACTTTCTCCTTCCGCGGAGGGGTCACTTTTGCGGGCGCTCGCCCTCAGTCCCTTCCTACATATAAAAAAAAAGAAGATGGATCAAATAACTGATGAACACGAACAAGAACGCAATAATATTACCTGTGCACAAATAATTTAAAGTTTCTACTTATTTATAGTTAACAGTTATGGGAACCATTTGATATTGGTAATGTCGCCTTTTACAAGCGCATTAAAAGGTTAAAAATTCATAGAATTCAATGCGGCAGTTTTAGGATTCGGCCATATTGTGTTCATAAAAACCTATTTTCATAGCTCGATGATATGCGGTGAACGAAATCCGTAGATTTTTTTGCTCGCCAAATTTTTGGGTGGAAACTATTTTCCGCCCATAATGTTCATAAATAAAATTGGTGGAAAATTGGGAAAAGAAAGATCAGAGGAAGGAAGTAGTCTTCTTATAAAGGATTTTTTTACATAATTTCAATATTTTCTATCGGAATGAGAGATCTTTCAGGAAGTTTAGCTTAATGATTTTAATAGTGGGGGCATACTGGTAGATATATTTACATTATATAATTTATTAACTTCAATAAAAATGTCAAAATTTTGGTTCTTCGAAGAGAACTTTGTTTTGGCTCCGCATTGATTTGAGGCCAGAGTAAACGCGAATGTTTTATATCATATATTATAGGCCGTAAAATTCGATATTATTTTTAGCGCTTGAAACATTTCCAAAGGAAATAAATTCCTAAATTTTGTAATAAAAACGTAATAAATAAATAAATAAATAGAGACGTTGGCAGGAATAAATAAAGATTTTAACTCTTAACTTTCTATTGGGTATCGTATAAAGTAGGAATGTTTTATTGTCTATTTAGAAACAAAATTTTTTATGTCTCTCAACCAGGATCCATATTTGACGGCCACTTTTATATTCTACGCTCCACTTACAGTCCGGAACGATATATATACTGTATATATATATATATATATATATATATATATATATATATATATATATATATATATATATATCTTTTAACCTTTCAAATGTCCCATGCGATGATTCTTCATTTCACAAAGGTCAAACGTGTCGCCCCTCCTCTCAAGTTGGCCTGGTGAAATAGACGGTTATTTTCTTGTGCTCTCCACCTCACATAGCCAGGTATGTCCGGCTCATCTGGAATTGTTCCGAGCCAGGCGTCTAAGCTTCTTTTGAAGATATCCACTGCAACACCATTCGTATTCCTTAGTTCCTTGAGCAGCTGGTTAAGCAGTCTTGGTTAAAGATGTTCCCTGTCTAGCCTTTAATTTGGAACACGACACATTCTTCTTTTTCTACTTTCTACTGTTGTTTTGGGGGTTATAGGGTTCAGAGTAAAATTACGGCTAGTAGTTCCATTATTTATTTTCCAAGTGTAAATAATGGTGTACCTCTCTTTTTTCCAGTGAATATCAGTTTAATTCACGTAACCTTTCCCAGTAATTTAATTCTTTGCATTCATTGATCTTGGCTGTGAAGCTTCTCTGAATCCCTTTTAGCTGATTAATGTCTTCTTTTTTATATGGGGATGTTAGGACCGAGTAGTATTCCAACTTGGATATGATCAGTGTTTTCAAAAGAGGAATCATTATATTCCTATCCGTTTATATTCCTATTCCTATTTCGTTTGAAGTTCTCAGTATCTGCCCAGTTATTATTTTTGCTCTGTTTACTGCTATATTGTGTTTCAAATTTCGCGTCATTAGTCATTATAACGCGTAAATCTTTTGCTTTGGAATTTCTCTGAATTTCCTGTCCATTTGGGGTATAGTATTCCATGGATTTTAGGTCCTCCCTTCTTTCGTACCTTAATAGTTGAAAATTTTCGGTGTTAAATTTGATATTGTTTCCTTCCGACCAATTGTAGATTCTGTTCATGTCTGTTTGTAGGGATCCTATATCTTGTGGGTTTCTTATTTTTCTACTAATTTTTGTGTCATCGGCAAAGGATGTAACTCTGCTGTCACTGGTAACTTCCTCATCTATATATCAGTTAGCGTGATTATGAAGAGGAATGGAGCTAATACTGTTCCTTGTGGTACTGAGCTAACAACCCTTGATTCTGATGAAGATATTCCATGAAGCGTAACGACTTGTTGCCGCTCACAAAGGAAATTATATATCCATTTTCCTACTTTTCTCGTTATTTCCATTAGTTTAGTTTGTGGTATGATTCCATGATCACACTTGTCGAACGCCTTGGCAAAATCTGTGTATATTATATCATAGTTCTCATTATTTTGAAGTGCATCAATAATGTTGTAGTGTTCCATTAGTTGTGATAGGCATGATGTTTATAAGTAACAGCCAGGAAGCTCATTTCCCACTACATGGGAGTCAATGTGCCTCAAGGTCACCTTTAGCACGAGCATTAATAGGGTAAGCAGAGAGCTCAACCCAATCCAGGAGCCAGCAGGCGGGAGCAAACCGGAGCTCACAGCTCAAAGTGCGCCACCATAACTACTGAACTACAGTAAAATACACATTTTTTTTTTTTTTTGCAGGGCGGGGGTGTCAGAATGGGAACTGAAATAGAGATCAAAGCTTAATAACGCTGACAAAAGGTTTACAGAAAACGCTTGCATTTAGTGCCCCCAGAGAACGTTTACAGAATATATGGGGTGTTTTTTACCTAAACATACAGAAAGTTATGCAATTTGTCATTTACAGGATTTCAGCGAAATTACTTTCTCTGGAGTGATACATTTTATTAACCTTGCAACGTGTACATAATTGCACTCAACCATACAAATTGTAGACATCAATCTACAGAAGTAAAGCGTACTCGAAGGAAATCTCGTTGCATTCATTGTATCATTAATTTCTACTTTTAATAATAATAATAATAATAACACTTTATTTCTTTTTTAAAAGTATAGAACAGCTATAAAAATTCTTTACAGTGAGTTCAAAATAAATCCTCTGGTGAGTTTCCACGTTTCTTACTGATACCTATCGGTAAAAAACTTAATTTTTCCACAGGATTTTTGGAATCGATTGTACAGTTGCCCACATATGTAATGTTCCTCGCCTCACAGGCAACTCCGTACATGTGGCAACGCCGCAGCGACAGTGAAAGTACCCCAGCTGGGGGAAGGTGGGGTGGAGGGGGGACAACCGAGTCCAACGACATATATTGACATACAGGTAAGGCGCTGTTCAAAAATTACGTAACGCTATTTTTGCTAAAACCTGACCCCCCCCCCCTTGTAACGTTCCGTAACGTGAGGGGTGGAGGAAGTGTTACATATCATCGTAGGGGGTGCCTGGTCTATGGTCTAGCGTTACAGAACGTTCCTGGGGGATCTGGGGTGTCAAGTTTTAGCAAAAATAGCGTTACGTAATCTTTGAACGGCCCCTAATTATAATGTAATATCTGTGTTCATAAAGATAAACGATTAATATGATCGTGAACATGATCGTGAACAGCGTTGAACACCATGTTTACTAGTCTTATACAGTAATAAAGATCCATTATCATTACTGCAAGTCTATATGAACAGATACCACAATACAACTTTTATAGACTAGTGAATTTAAACCAAAAATAGACATTACACAACCATCCTCCACACTCCCTCATTCCCCTTCCCCACCCACCAGTCTGGTGTATATTAAATCATTATGTAACAATACTAATAAAGCTGTTTGAAGAGTCCGTGTAAAGCTTTAAACCTTTACTAACTTACGAATCTGCACGATTATATATATATATATATATATATATATATATATATATATATATACTGTATATACACACTATGTATTGACATTGAGCAAGAAAAATTGAGACAGTGTGAAAGAGAGCGAGGTAGAGGGGCAGAGAGAGTTAGTGGGAAGTGGCTTATTGATTGTTACACAAAGAACTTGTTAACAGTTTCGATCTGAATAACAGTAACTGATTATCAAAATCACATAAGAATAATCCACGGTTATACTAACATAAACATATTT
Organism: Bathynomus jamesi; assembly: GCA_023014485.1. NCBI lineage: Eukaryota > Metazoa > Arthropoda > Malacostraca > Isopoda > Cirolanidae > Bathynomus > Bathynomus jamesi. The sequence goes on along the minus strand of JAJOZX010001956.1, from coordinate 419,076 downwards.
ATATATACTTATAAATTCAAACAATATTATACCAATGTTTGTGAAATGACGTTGATGGGCCAAACCGTGGTGTTGATATGGTTACTCGCTGTCGCCGTCCAGGAGAGACTACATATGGGCGTGTCAGTAAAAACCGTAAGGTGACGGTTGCATGAAGCAGGATATCACCACCGGTTTGAGGCTGATGCCTATTATATTAATAGTGTTTTCCAGATTGTATTTGTATTATCAATGTAGAGAGATAATGATTTAATCACGATGGACAGATAAACCCATTAATGTTTTCCAGATTTCCCGTTGCATTATCAATGTGGAGCTATTATTAGATCTTAACAAGGAATATATATATAAAATAAAGCACCAATTCTTTATTACAACACATATGCAATGGTTAAGAATGTTTTACTAAATAGTTTGTCATACAAAATGCAAAACAATTTGCCATAGATTAATATAAATGACACAGCTATACCCAGTTCATAGTTAGTATTTGGTCCATCCCCCATTATTGTCTATTACATCTTGTAATCTGTGTGGCATAGATGCAACATGGTTATGTATGATGTGTGGGTTCCTTCGGAACATCTCCCACTCAGCCATAGTGTGATCCAGCAGCTGGCGGCTGGTCCGCTCCTACCCAGGCTCCCACGAGTTCACCACATTTCCCCACACGTTCTCAATGGGGTTGAGGTTACACCCCTTACTAGGCCAGTCCAGTAGTTCTAGATTTCGCTGCTCCTCGAACCACCTTCTAACAATTCTGGCTGTGTGGATGGGAGAGTTGTCATGCAAATGGATTTTAAATATTAAAAGTAGAATTATATCTCATCCATACGCTTCATCAGTAACCCACTATTCGAGATATGTTTTAACCGCTATGTATTAGGGGTTTCTCTCGGCTAAATGTAATTGTGCGCCGTTATACAAATAATACAGTCTGCAGTTATCCAGAGTAAAAGCTTAAAGTGTTGTCATAGTACTACTGAAAGAGTTAAAGAACAATTTTATGACCATTATTCGTCCCATGTAAATGTGGAAACCGGACATACAAATGTGTGTAATACATAAATCTTACTCTAGTAATAGTATAATATTCTATAACACAAATACAACATACCTGCATAAAGATAATCTGCTCAGGATAGGGCAAGGCATACGCGCGGACGGAAGGCAGCATCACCTCCTCTATGATTTCTATATATCGATCTGCCTTAAACCTCCCGTGGATCTCAGTCAGCTCTCCTAGTCCTTGCAGGTGCATCCATCCCCACACATTCGCCGTCACGTGCCCACTCCGTGCCACTTCGTAAATATTTTGGTGGGCATATCTCGTGTTGTCCTGTCGCCAACACCGAAGACGGCCGTGAGTTGTAGACGCAAACGACTTCTCGTCAGAGAAGATAGCTCTGCTCCAGTATGCAAGATCATCGTTTTATGCTGGCGAGCAAACGAGAGCCTGGCCTGACGATGTCGTTCCTCGATCCTCTCGTTTTTGGCAGGAGTTCGGTGGTGATATCCTGCTTCATGCAGCCGTCTCCTTACGGTGTCCACTGACACGCCCATATGTAGTTTCTCCCGGATGGCGACTGCGTTGTTGATAGGATCGTTCTGCACTTCGTTGATTATTCTCCAGTCTTCTTCTGGGGTAGTCTTTCTTGGTGCCCCACACTTAGGACGATCTCGCAGATTCCCAGTCTCCTGCCACCTCCGCACCCAGCATCTAACAGTAGGCTTCGAAATTCCCAGTTCCATGGCTATGTCAGCTGCAGAGAGGCCTGCTTCCCGCATACCAATTATCCGGCCTCGCTGTGCAATTTTATCTTGAGCTGGATTCATTTTCAGAGTCGGTGTTCGTCATACGGTGTAGAAATATGGTATGCACATAGATCATGCCAGTAACCATGTCAATACCTGGATTTGGCCCAGCAACGTCATTTCACAAACATTAGTATAATATTGTACGAGTTTATAACTTTATAAGTATATACTGTATACTGTAAACCAGGTTAATTTCGCGGCAGCAAATTTTCGCTCTTTCATATCCCTGGACGAGTTCGCGGCATCATAATTTTGCGGTCAACAGTTGCTAGTTATAATCGTACAGATTAAAATGACGTCATGAATGACAACATTTATTGTGGACTGTAATTGGTCGAGGTTGAGGTCGTATATCAAGGCAAGTTTTACCTCTTGGTACGCGGATAAAGTTTCAGCAGCACTCAACGTAAATAAATCTCTCGATAAGATAGATTTGAAACTCTCCACACTGAAACCTATTCATGCTAAATGGATTGTCGCAGCATGAGATAACCTACACAAAATGAGGGAGACCATTCAGAAGTGTTGGGAAATTGGCAGCATTCATGACATTCTTGTTGAAATACAGTCATAATACAGTATAATTTAAACTGTTTTTACTGCTTTTACTTTACAATGTTTTTTACAATATTGAATTTACTTTTCCAATAAAGTATTTGGAGCAAGTGTAGTTTACGTCCCCCTGTGGTGCCTAGTGTAGTTTACGTTCCCCAACTTTGTCCGCGTATACCTAATCAAATAAACGTTAAAACTAACGAAAATATTACGACTTAACCTAGCCAATCGTCAATATATATATATATATATATATATATATATCAGCTCAAATTTGAAATTTATCTTAAGCCTACTAATAATAACTCTTGTGTGCATTTTTATTCCGACCATCATCCCACGATTAAATCTTCTATTTTCTCTGCTATGTTTCTTAGAGCATTGAGAGTTGTCAGTCCTGAATTTTTAGATTCCGAGTTATGCAATAGCATGAATATTGGTACTAAATTATGTTACCCTCGTTCATTTTTAGATAACTGCCATAGGAAAGCCAAGAATAGTATTATAATAGTGTAACTGTAAAGGAATTTGAGCGTAAAAATATCCCTAGCCTACCTTACCATGTAAATTTTCAATATCTTCCGACTTTACGAAAAGCAATTGGTATCAATGTAATCTTTAAGTATAATAATACTTTAAAATTACACTTAATAAAGAATAGCGCGGATAATTTGGTTGGTTGTGCGTATTCGATCGGATGTACACAATGTAACTTAGTATATATAGACCAAACGGGTAAAACGTTAGATATTAGGGTAAAACAGCATAAATATGCGTGTAGAACAGCAAATAATTCTAATGCATTGTTTAACCATATGTATAGATTTAATCATAGTATTAAGTGGGATAGTTCAAAAGCTTTCGTTAAAAAAACAGATATAATCGAAAGGTATATTCTAGAATGTGCATTTATCCATTCATTCCCTGACGAGGTGTACTTCTGAATACACGAAAGGAATCATTTTTCTTTTTCCTTGTGGGTTTGCATCATATATGTAAATATCAAATCTTGAATTCCTATTCTCATTTGTTACTTTCTTGTATGTACTGTATTGCAGTGACTTTATCTCATAAATAATAAAAAAAGGAATTGGTAAATAATATTGAAATATTGTGTACTGTTTATACTTTATATTATCCAATTTTAATTGCATCTCTGGCACTAATAGTGTGGTTTAACAAGATTCAACATTTACATACGTCATCACTCCACGCATCTTGCATCTATATTTCATTTATCCATATTGACTCGAGACTCAACAAAAAAGACGAGACTCAATTCGAGACTCGCGCTTAAAGACTCACGACTCGCCTCTGACTCGATAAAAACAACTTGAAAACAAGTGTGTGCAATACTGCATAAAATACACTAAACTAAAATATTACCACAACGTTTATAAACTCTTAAAATGAAACCCACTTCTTTGCAGAGAGGTTTCAGAACTTAAATTTCTCTGATTCAGCCCCGAACGTTAGCAGACCTTGAGCCTGTGAAAAACCAGATTTACCAACTTTGCTTAAAACATCCGAGATAAACTATGCGAAAACTACCTTTTATGAATCATATACGAAACATTACATAAACATTTATTTATAATAATAATTACCTTTGAAACGGTAGACTCGTATTTTTAAAATTTTTCACACCAATTAATTAAACTTGATTAGTGATTTTCTTGGCTTTCAAAATTATTGATTTTAACACAAGCACCGGCACCCTTCTCATCACAGATAATACAGCTAATTCAATACCAACCCTTTCATTCCTTTTCTCACCTCATGCATTCATTTCAAGCTAACAAAAGATGATTGCGCGCGCACACACATACACACACACACACACAAAACACACACACATGTATGCATTCATACGTACTCCCACAAAAAGGGTTGTTCTATACTATTTTGTTGTTAGTTTGAGAATGTCATTTCTGAGAATGATCTATCAGTCTCGACTCTATATAATAAGCCAATGCCAAACGACTCGAACCTTTTACTCAGAAACGTACTGTAGTTGTCGTGGCATATTTGCCATGTCAGGCCAGGACTGTCTTTATATAGGTCCGTGGTTAATTAGCGTGTACGAAAAAAACAATGTATATGTACGTATATACAGGGTGATTACAAAAGAAGTATACAATTTCAAAAATTTATTGTGGTCAAACTATTTCTGATACAAAAATAATAATAATGTGAATGGAAGTTTACAGTAACTCGCAAAGTATGATTTGCGTGGGTAACCCTGGCAATGTTCAGACGATATTCAAACTTTTCCCACACTTTTCGTAAGATATCTCAGTCAATGAATGCTATGGTTTGACGAATCCGGTTTTGTTCCGGTTGTTTTTCTGGGTTACCACGGAAATCTTATTGGGACTAGTATGTTTCATGGACTGCTCTCGATTTTCCTACGAAATTCCAAACAAGGGCAGTCGATGACCCTGATTTTGTTTCTGCAATCGGTTTTCTTGAGAAATGATAAAGAAAAATGTTATTGGATATTGAATAAATTTATTTACTGAAACGATGCAATACACTCCAACATTTTGCCATAGCCAATTCAAATTAATACAAACATCCAAAGCTGGGCACTTGCGGTTTTTTTTGCGGTACTGCGGTACTACCGCACTACCAAACCGGTACCGCATAACGCAGTACCGCAAAAGATCGCTGAAAGTACAGCAGTACCACTACCGCATTTTTGCGGTACTGCGTTATGCGGTACCGGTTTGGTAGTGCGGTAGTACCGCAGTACCGCAGTACCGCAAAAAAACCCGCAAGTGCCCAGCTTTGCAAACATCACTCTATGAAAATAAAAACCCACTCTAATAGACAGAGTGGGTTTTTATTTTCATATTTTGACCTTCACGTAGAAAAAAGTGAAGTTTTTTGCATTCAAACATCACTCATTGTTCTGCCAAAAAAATGACAAGAATTAGCGCGATATCTTGCAAAAAATAATAGTATAAAGAAACTCTATTAGGTCAGGTTAGGTTAGGTTAGGTTTCTCAAGAAAACCGATTGCAGAAACAAAATCAGGGTCATCGACTGCCCTTGTTTGCAATTTTGTAGGAAAATCGAGAGCAGTCCATGAAACATACTAGGTCCGCCAATCTTTTCATGGAACACTTCGAAGCGAACTGGCTACGAACTATCTTACCTCAGAACAGACCTATTACATGGCTACAGTATGTGAATGACACCCTTCTCCTATGGCCAGATGATTTAAACTTCCAAGCCTTCTTCGACAACGTTAATCAATTCACTCCCACCATCAAATTTACCGTAGAGTGGGGAGCGCAGAATGCACTCCCGTTTCTAGACATGAGGCTACGCAGAACACCATCACTACTTCCATCTACAGAAAGCCTACACGCGCAAACATATACATAAACTACGTCTCGAACCACCCGACTTCCACAAAAAAAAGCAGTGCCCATCTCTTTCTTCCTCCGGGCACTGCGCTTCTCACACCACGAATTTCTAAATGAAGAAATACAACGCATAAAAGACACCTTCCTGATTCTTGCCTACCCGATCCACTTTATAGAAGACGCATTCGACAAAGCCACCAGGAAACATAGATCACTGAGACCTGCACCCAACACTAATAACGACAACAGAAGAATACGCATCCCCAGGGCCGTATTACATTGGTATGCATATGAAATTTTTTTGTCTGCTGTGAGGGTTTTTTCAACTCATATTATATAATTCGACCATGCTGAATTCGAAAATGACATTGGTTTTCCTCAATCAGGTCAGGTTTTTTCTCTATTGGCCATTTATTATAAGTCCAATTTTATCCCCAAATTTATTGATTTTTTTAGCTTAAACACTGTAGATACGAGTAATATTATAAGAACACTCGTGAAAAATGAAAACATTGTGTGAATAAATACTTTTATTCATACAATGAATATGGAAAAAAGTTTATTGAGGAAGGAATGAAGTTTTTTTGGCTTTCCATCTGTGTTTTTCTTCGGAAACGTCTCGCTTCAAACACCAGCAATAGTCCGCCAGCATATTGATATCCCAGTTTCCCTGGTACCTCTCTTCCATTATTTTGATATCTTGGTGAAATCGTTCACCCTGTTCCTCACTATAATCCCCGCAATTTTCAGGAAAATAGTCCAAGTGGGACCACAAAAAGTGCATTTTATGGACATGCGCGACCCATGAGCTTTGAAAGCTTCCATCAAGTTTTCGACAACGGACTCGCATTCTGGACTTCTACGCTTGCCAAGAAAATCAGTGACAACTGATTTGAATGCCTGCCAGGCATTCTTCTCAGTTGGAGTCATTGCGTTTTCGAACTGAGTATCCTTGATCAAAGTTCGAATTTGAGGACCATCAAAAACCCAGGCATTTAGTTTAGCATCAGATATATGAGGAAATTTACTCTCGAGATATCGGAATGCTGAACCCTCCTTATTCATTGATTTGATGAAATTTTTCATCAAGCCCAGCTTAATATGAAGTGGTGGGAGCAAATTTTTGTTGGTGGTACAAGGGGCACTGAAACGACATTATGCGACCCAGGTTCAAAATTCTCTCTGGATGCCCATTCACGCTGTGCATAGTGCTTCTCATCCGCTCGGCTATCCCATTTGCAGAGGAAACATGGGTATTTCGTGTATCCCCCTTGCATTCCCAATACAAATGCCACAATCTGAAAAAAAATGAAAATATTTAAAGAAGTTAGAGAATTTGTTCTATCAGATAAAAAAATCTATGCATTGGACTGTATCACTTCTGTGGGGAAGTTAAGTGTTCTTATACGCTCTCAAATAACCTTTGGAAAAACAACATAGTCAATAGCAATAGTTTACTTATGATATTAGTATTACCTTCAAATCTCCACAGATCCTCCAGTTAGGTTTGTTTGTTTGTTTTTTCTGTTTAAGGTGCTTTCAACCCTGCTGGATTATTGACACCATTTTTTTTTTTTTTAGAGAAAGGTGGTGAAAGAAGTAGTAGAAGGAAGAAAGATCTCCAGTTAGGTTGGTCGTATACGAGAGCATCCAGTAAAATTTTCATGTTATCGTAGCTCTCATAAGTTGTACGGAATGTGCTACAGGGACTGATGCAACCCTATTCCCAATGTTGAGAAGTACTGCTTTCAAACTTCGTTTAGACGAGTCTATAAATAGCCTCCATTCTGATGCGTTATATGGCAGGCCCAAGGATTCGATTAGCCCCTCAACATTGCAGCAGTACACTAAGGAAGAGGTATTTTCGTGCACTGCAAAAAACTTGCGGAATTCTTCCTCTCGTTTCCTATACCAGGAGAATGTTGTTCCCGGAGCCAGCAAGTTGTCCTCTCGAAGTCGTGAGCCCAAGATCTCGGCAGCTAATTTGGAAAGTCCTAAATCCCTGGTAAGATCATTAAGTTTGGCCTGGTTGAGAGGCCTCGGCTCATTTGAAGCGGTATTTTGAGGTGTATATACGACTGGGACTGGTCATTGGCATTGGTCATTGATTCATCATCAGAATCATCGAAGTCCAGGGTTTGAGGTGGGTCGGGTATTGGAATTCCAGGACCATGGGGTACAGGTCTCATAGCAGAAGGAATGTCAGGGTATACAACAATGTGTTTATTCTTCTTGTTAACTCCTGAAAATAGAAACACAGAAACATGGATATAAAACTTGCATATGAAATAGAAGAAGCATTCAGACAGTGGCGGCTCGTGAGGGAAGGCTGCGGTCTGTAAGATATGAAATAGGTCGATGGAGTCTGTATATTTTCTTTCTTTTTCATTCATATTGTCCCTTCGGGGACAATATGAATGAAAAAGAAAGAAAATATACAATCATTGTATATGTAAATGTAACTTGTATACAATATGTATGTGTAAATGTATTTTCTATAACAATATGTATATGTAAATGTATGATTACCATTATGGTGAATATTATGCTATATATGGTGAATATTACATTATGGTGAATATTATGTCAAGTTTCATACGAGGATTTCAAAATATTTAAGAAAAATAAATTTATAAGCCCACCTTGGAGGTTTGTCATGCAGAAATAGCAATCTGTCACGTGATCCTTTCCTTCTCTCCAAATCATGGGAATTCCAAAAGGCAAAGATTTCGCTCTGCCTTTGCTCCATCTTCTCAAATTTTCAATGTACGTCTTGCAGCACATATGAGGGGCGAAATTTTTGTCCTGGTCCCCTAGCTTAATTCCAAAGTATGCTCTATACATTGTCCTCACAAATTTAGTGATTTGGGACTGGTTATTTGGCATGGTAACCGTCCCACATATGTAGCAGAATCTATTGGGATCATTTTTACACGCTCTATTCATTATGAAATATTTTATCTGTATGCCTGAAAAGTAAAAAAAGATATTATACAAGTGAAACAAGTGATGATAGATGTTACTGTTCCAATTCCGCTTTGACAAAATCACGAAAAATTCTATTTTACTTATGAGGCCATAGCCGGATAACCTGAGCTGATTGAGAAAAACGGATTGCAGATTCGAAATCAGCAGGAAAACCTCTATAAGAATCACTTACAAAACCCTTGACAGCAAAATTGATGCATACCAGTGTTATATATACACGAGTATTATATATTATATAAAATTTTAATACCAGCTATTAACTATTCGTAATTCTTTAAAACCATAGTGTATGAAATAAAAGAATTACTAATCCATTATGTATATTATTTATATTGAAAAATGCATATATAAACAAAAGATCCAAATTTGCCCCCTCCCCCCAAAAACAGGGGGGGGGTATAAAAGCCTGGGTTTTTTCCAACCCTGATCAGTAACCATTTGGTTGTCTTTGGGGACGAGTATGTTTCATGAACTGCTCTCGATTTTCCTACGAAATTGCAAGCAAGGGCAGTCGATGATCCTGATTTTGTTTCTGCAATTGGTTTTCTTGAGAAATGATAAAGAAAAATGTTATTGGATATTGAATAAATTTATTTACTGAAACGACGCAATGCACTCCAACATCTTTTTTAATAAGTCCGAGCTGGTGTGGCGCTTACGCCATACAAATTCACAAAGGTACGAGTCAAGTTGGTCGCGATCTGTTTCGCATCGCAGTTTGTTCGATTGTTTCAATGAATTCCACAAGCTTTCCACCTGCTGAGTGTGAGCTCCGGTAGATGGGTCGATAAAGTTCATGCTGTGGTTAACAGTGTAATGCGAATAGTTGTACCCAGCGAGTTGATCAATGCCCTCGTACGCCTTCCAAAAAACAATAGTATAAGAAACTCGGTTAGGTTAAGTTAGGTCAGGTCAGGTTAAGTTAGGTCAGGTCAGGTCAGGTTTCTCAAGAAAACCGATTGCAGAAACGAAATCAGGGTCATCGACTGCCCTTGTTTGCAATTTCGTAGGAAAATCGAGAGCAGTCCATGAAACATACTAGGTCCTGTCTTTGTAACTTTAACCATTTGTTAATCTTTGTAACCTTATCTGAGACCACTCCCAACTTCCGGCGCCCCCTCTCCCTTCCCACTTTTTAAGCCTTTTAACGGTATATAAAAGATTGTCTGTTTTTTCGGTTATTAATAAAGCTTGAGAATGCTCCAGAGATTGGGGCGAAACATCGCTACTCCTGCTTTCATTTTCATATATATATATATATATATATATAATATATATATATATATATATATATATATATATATATATATATATATATATATATATAATTGGGATTTTTAATAATGTAAAATATTTAACATAAGGTACAAAAACATTCTCGTGTTCGGGCTATCAGACGTGTATTTATATCGACACACCCACCCACGAACGGAGCAATGAATGATGGCGCAAGTAGATGGGAGGGTCACCCACCAATCACCGACTACCAAGGGTCATCGGACCAGTCACCACTTTACCAGGGGTCACACCAGGGAAAGACGTCAGGTGACTATTTTGAGTTGTATCTCACACACACACAATATATATATATATATAATATATATATATATATATATATATATATATATATATATATATATTTTTTAGTTCGGGAAGAACCGATTCGCCTCTATTTAAAGGGCATATCTCAGCGGAAAAACAAAGAAAAAGTGAGAGGAAAGACAGAGGAAAAAGAAAGGGTGGAGGGGACAGTCGAAGTGGAAAAAGACCAAGGATGACAAGGACTGCAGGGTCGAGCCCCATCATCCTTGGGTGCTAGGGCCGGGAGGGCGCACGTGAAACCTCCAGGAACAAGCACGTACAAACGAGCACAAAGAGCACTCAAGAGCACGAGCTTAGAACCCCCTTGCGGGGATATATATATATATATATATATATATATATATATATATATATATATATATATAGGTAGAGAGAGAGAGAGAGAGAGAGAGTAGAAAACCAAACCTGCAAAAATAATCCTACCAATATTATTGAGTATTGTTCAGTACCCACAATTCCATACAGAAAACAAGACATTGCAAACATAGAATTAATACAAAGGACTTTTGCGTCTGAAGTAGAGGAAGAGAAAGGTGAAGACCAATTAGTCTCGACTACAGTCCCTGAAACTCTACTCTCTCGAAAGAAGACACAAGCGGTACACAATAATATACGTATGAAAAAGACTGGAGGGTCGTGTCCCTAACCTTTGAAATAAAAGAGAAATACGCTGGAATGAGAGAAGAAGTACATTCTTTACTGTCGCAGCTACGATGGGACGGGGGACCATGAAAACGAGGATGGAAAATACCCTCAGAATACGAGGTCCGAAACTTTTTAACGTGTCGTCCAAAGAACTGAGGAACCTCCACCACACCAACCTTAATAATTTCAAGATCTAGGTGGACAGGTTCTTGTGCAAAGTCCCTGAATAGCCGTACCCTACTAGGCAGGAGGAGAGCGGGAACCAATTGTCTCCTCCACCAAATCTCGCAAATGAGGCAGGATGCTGGAGAGGGATCGACTGAAGGTCGATTCTGAACCATCGTTCGAACCCTTTAAAAGCATCTAAAAGTAAGTATATATATATATATGTATATATATATACACATGTGTGTATATATGCGCGGCATGCGGGAGGTGCCCCCCTCGAGGCATTGGTTTCTGCGCGTATGTAGGAGAATTACGACTTCTGATCGAGTGAGGACCATGGTGTAGTGGTTATCATATCTGACCGGCAATCGGAAGATCCCGGGTTCGATTCCCGGGTGGTTACCTCATTTTTTCATTTGTTCGTTCTCCCTCCTCATCTTGCGCGGAATATTCTTCTATACAAGCGTCGTTCTTTACGATATGTATATATATATATATATATACAGGGCGTCCCAAAAAAATGTGTATACACACTTTAACAGCTGATAGCTCAATTGATGTTTCTTTCTTTCCAAGTTAAACCCATTAGAATTAATAATGGCAGTCAGACTAAGCTTTGAACAAAGGAAATTCATTCTAAAATGCTACTGGAAGTGTGAAAACGCAGTTGAAGTGCAAAGACAGTTTAGGAGGGAGTTTCAAACAGATCCACCAACGCGACTTACCATCACTCGAATTAGAGATAAGTTTGAAGCCGATGGAACTGTTCAGAATGTCCACAAGAAGCGTTCCGGAAGACCACGGACATCGACAAGCCCCACAAAGCAAGAAAGAGTACTGGAAACGTATCACCAAAGTCCAAGAAAATCTGTGCGGCAAGCGAGTCGTGAGGTAGGAATTTCAGAATCGTCTGTCCAACGCATTTTGAAGCGCTGTCAATGGAAAAGTTACATTCCAAGATTAGTCCATGCTATTAATGAAGATGATGATGATCCGGACCGAAGAGTGGAGTATTGCGAGTGGTACTTGGCACGATGTGGATGTGGATTGAACGAAGGGGTTTCGTAGAATACCCTCCGCGTTCACCAGACCTCACACCACTAGACTTTTTTTTATGGGGATACTTAAAAGACAAAGTCTACGCTATAAAACCTGCAACAGTCGCTGAATTGAGAGCAGCCATTGAACGAGAATGCACACAATACCAAACGAAATGTTTCGTGATGTTTGCGATTCCATTGCTTCGCGTTATCAGCAGTGCCTGGACCAGAACGGACGTCAGTTTGAAAACAGGCGTTGACAAAACAATTAAATAATGTCTGTAGATTCTATTACATTTTGAAAATGAAATGTATTTTAATAAACACTGCCTTTATAAGTATTTAAAGTGTGTATACATTTTTTGGGACGCCCTGTATATATATATATATATATATGTGTGTGTGTGATTCAGAATGTAGCCTAAAATGACGTCATACTATGTAATGGTAAATAGTTTTTCATTTAAAAATGGTTGGCAATATTTCACTACAAAGTGTTCATGAATTTTAATGAAAATAACTTACGACACGTCTTCGGTGAGATACTGTCTCTTAAATAATTAACAGAATCTCTCGAGATAGAGGAAGAATCATGAAAAAGGAGCATGAAATATAAATTATCAACTGCAGCCGCATATGAATGCTACTTTTTGCCTTCTTCAGAATGCTCTTAATCTCGATGGAACTGGTGTACATGTAGTAATAATTCACTATAATGAATATCTATTGCGCATAATAGCTGGTAAAACATACCATTACTTAATTGTCACTCGCAGAGAGAGAGAGAGAGAGAGAGAGAGAGAGAGAGAGAGAGAGACACACACACACAACACACACACACACAAAACAGATTTAAATTCCAGACAAAAGAAAATAATTTAATGCATTGTGATTTTGTTTGTAAATAACGCGGTCGGGCCTTTGAAGATGAGTCTAAGTAATGTACAAAAGTTAATTATTTTTCGTGTGTGGCACACAACACGTTTAAAAAGGGTATTACGAGGTAATTAAGCCGCAGTTAACGTTTGCGTGGGTTTTGTAACCCTTTTTTCTTTTTGAGTTTTCATATGGTATTTTCAAAGCGGTAAAAATTGCATTCTGTCTCAGTTCAGAAAGAAGGAAGATTTTGTTTTTCTCTTTCTACTTTGATGTTTGCCTCTCGCGTTTGTTATGAACATATATTTATTCTACCGTGAAATAAACTGATTAGTCAGATGTACGTAGAAAGAAGCTGCCATCTTGTTAACACTTTATATTGGATGTTATTTCAATTTTATTGATTTGTAGGTTTTAAGGAAAAGGTTTTTCTAAGTTTAACAAAAAACATCATTTTCTCGTAAGAAATTTTGTGGACACCAAAAAATTAATTATAAAAAAAGTTATTTTAAGTAATTCGTATATATTCTTAAAATTAATATACAGGGTGATTCAGAAGTCAGGTTACATAGGGCTTTTCTGTTTCTTTGCAGGTAAATGAGTTATGAGATGTTATCGAAGGAGGAGCGCATTGATGTGATATTCCTAGCTGGCTGCACAAGTGCATTGCCGTTAACGGTGGCCATATCGAACATGTGATGTGACTATTCCCCTGTATCATTACATAATACAGTATTTCACTATGTAACCTGATTTTTGAATCACCCTGTAGAGTAGTTATCATAATTAATGTAAATTCAATCATTCTTTTAATATTTTTACGTTTTGCATTCGCTTATTTTTTAAATGCTAATTTGGATCACACGCCCAATTTATACCCTTACAATATTTAATAATTAATATACCATATTTTTTTTCTACTCTTTATAACGAGATTATTTCGTTTCACTCGAAAATTTATCACTTTCAAAACCCGAATATATTAATCATAAGGTTGCCATGACTACCTCCCGATTTTGTCGCCGCTGATTGGGGGGCCCTTAAGCAGTACTTCCGTGATTCCCCATGAAATGATTACTGCTTCCGTGGCCGGGGCCCTTCTGAGTGTGCAGAGCGCATCACAGAGGTGATTCTCTCGGGCATGGAGGCGTACATTCCATATTCTATTCCTACTACTACTGCAAAAATGTTTGGTTTAACTTTATTGTTCTAATATTATCTGCAACAGAGAGGAGGCTTTCAGAAGGTACTATTGCCATCCAACTCCTGACTCTCACTCAGCTTATATTTCTGCCCGGAATCGTGCAAAGCTATTAACAGTGGTGTTCCTCAGGGTTCTGTCCTGCCACCCACTCTTTTCCTTTTAATTATTAATGATCTTTTAATTCGCACTTCCTGTCCTATTCACTCCTACGCCGATGATTCCACTCTTCACTTCTTCACCCGCTTCCCAAAGCATCCGTCTCAACAGTCACTCCATGATTCGCGCAGTACGGCTATGGAGCACCTGACCTCTGATCTTTCTGCTATCTCTGATTGGGGCAGAGAAAACCTTATGGTTTTCAATGCCTCAAAAACTCAGTTCCTCCATCTGTCTACTCGTCACAATCTTCCACACGAGTATTTCCTTACCTTCAAAAACACACAACTCAATCCTTCCTCTTCTCTTAACATTCTTGGCTTCTAAGAGGTTAGGTGTGCTCTACCGCCTCCGCGGTTTCTTCACCATCACTCAGTTACTGTCTCTGTACAGGGGTCTTGTTCACCCCTGTATGGAGTATACTTCTCACGTGTGGGGTGGTTCAACCAGGGATATAGCCAGGAATATCCCAAGAGGGGGGGCGAACTTGAGCTACGTTCGTCAGGTTCCGTGTGAATCGGGCGAGCCCATACAGTTAGGGGGTCTGGAGGAGAGCTGGAAGCTTCTCCAGCGGGGTCCCGTAAGCCAGCGCATTTTAAGCTTATTTTGTGTGAAAACTGTCTGAAAATGTCAGTGCACCTGCCATTTTTGAACAGCCACTACACAGCCATCCACATGAAATATGTACCCTTTCCAACAAAAGTTTGGATAGGACAGTCACATTGGTGCAATCTAAGCTATATTATGATGTAATTACTTGTATTTTCTGAAATTTGAAATCAGGTATTGATCCCATAATTTTCATATATTATATTAAATATATCCTATATTTTCATGTTTTCATATTCCATTATATATAGATACCAAATTGTTAAATGTTATAGTTTGGCGGTGAACCTTGGTCGTAATTACCGCAAATTTTTTACTGGACTTTCCAAGAGGGGGCGACCCCCTTGGCTACGTCCCTGGGTTCAACCCACACAGCCGTCCTTGACCGGATGGAATCAAAGGCTTTTCGTCTCATCAATTCCCCGCCTCTTACTGATTGTCTTCAATCTCTCGCTCTTCGCCGCAATGTTACCTCACTCTCTCTTTACTATCGCTATCATAACGGACATTGCTCTTCTGAACTCTCTAACTGCATGCCTCTTCCTTTAAGGGGTCTGTCCAACTATCTAATGCAAGGGTTAATCGGTATTTTCAGTCTTTCATCTACTCAACCAGTCAACTCTGGAACAAGCTACCTCAATCCATCTTTCCTCCTGTCTATGACCTCCCATCTTTCAAACGCGGAGTGTCTAGGCATCTTGACAACCCCGGACCTTAATTTTGGCTCTCTTCTTCTATGAGAGGGGCGCTTTGATCTATATAAACTGAGTTATATTGCGTACATCCAATCGAATACACGCAGCCAACCGCATTATCGAGGCTATTCTTCATTAGGCGTGATTTAACCGTATTATTATACTGTACTTAAAGATTACGTTGATACCAATTGTTTTAAGTAAAATCGGAAGATATTTAAATTTTACATGGTAAGGTAAGCTAAGGATATTTTTACGCTCAAATTCCTTTACAGTTACACTATTATAATACCTATTCTTAGCTTTTAATCCAGTTATCTAGAAATGAAATAGGATAACATAATTTAGTACCAATAGTCATGATATTCCTTAACTCAGAATCTAAAAATTCTGCACTGACAACTCTCAATGCTCTAAGAAACATACGGTAGAAGAGAAACCAAGATTTTATCGAAGGGTGTTTAAGGGTGACAGACTGACAGTCATCCCATATATATATATATATATATATATACAGGGTGGGCCGTAAGTTTCCATACATAGGAAAAATTAAACGTTTGTTTTTATGTTTCAGATACCCTAAGAATATGCGTTTGACGTAAAATCTTGTTTACTGATGAAGCAAATTTTTACGTCAATGGAGAGGTTAATCGGCAAAACATACGTTATTGGAGTAATGCTAACCCTAACTGGCTGAGTCCGACGAAGATGCAAGGTGCCGGTAAAGTGATGGTGTGGGCCGGGATATGGGGTGACAGAATTATTGGACCAATTTTTTTTGTCAGTGGAAATCTTAATGCCGAAAGGTATCTTAACATGTTGCAAGAAGAGATTTTCCCATCCCTGCTAAACGAGGAAGGTAACTTCCCAGTTTACTTCCAGCAAGATGGAGCTCCACCTCATTATGGTCTTCACGTGCGTCGGTATTTGGATCAGCAGTAGTTTCCGGATGCTTGGATTGGTCGGCGTGGTCCTGTGGAGTGGCCTCCCAGATCCCCAGATCTCACCCCCTTGATTTCTATCTTTGGGGCACTTGAAGGCCATGGTGTATCAGGAAAAGATACGAGACATAAATCATCCAAAGGAACGTATCACCAACGCCATTACAAGCATAACGTCAACTGTGCTAATGCGTGTTCATCAACAGTGGGGAACACGTATTGAAATGTGTTTTCAAAACAATGGCAACCATGTAGAGCATATTATATAAATAAAAATGGTTGTCCATAAAAAAATGTTTATTTTTCCTATGTATGGAAACTTACGGCCCACCCTGTATATATACAGGGTGTCCTATAAGTCGGAACCATAGGGTAAAATAAGTAATTCATGTTTTTCCGTTTATGCAAGTGCCCATGATGTCTTTGAGTAAGGAAGAACGCATCCAGGTAATTCTGCTCGTAGGAAATCGGAGTCAGAGGGAGGTCGCTGAGGAATTTAACAGATTGCATCCGGACCGCGCGCCGATAACACAGCTGTGTCGGCAAACTTGTAGCAAAGTTTAGGGAAACGGGAGGTAAACCACGCAGTGGACTTCCGAGGGCATTTACCGACTATGACACAGCCGCTACCATCCTCGCTCATTTCACAAACAGTCCCCAAAAGTCTCTTCGGCGTTTTTATTGCCGTTTTTATAATTTTGCCCTATGGTTCCAGACTTACGGGACACCCTGTATATATATAATTTTCTTTTTCAGAAGTGAATTTGTGGCTAGAATGTGAAAAGCATCTTTATTATTTTGTTTTTA
This sequence comes from Bathynomus jamesi, assembly GCA_023014485.1. NCBI lineage: Eukaryota > Metazoa > Arthropoda > Malacostraca > Isopoda > Cirolanidae > Bathynomus > Bathynomus jamesi. The sequence goes on along the minus strand of JAJOZX010001956.1, from coordinate 401,598 downwards.
TAAAAGTTTTTCATCTTCGTTCGTTCTTTCTCTGAAAATTAAAGAGAGATTATAAATAGATTACCTTTTCCTCAAACCTTCGGTGAAGAAATCCCGTTTCCATCATGGGCTCAGATTAGGTCTCTCTCTCTCTCTCTCTCTCTCTCTCTCTCTCTCTCTCTCTCTCTCTCTCTCTCTCTCTCAAGTTTACCAAACAGTGCGTGCGTAGAGGTGGAAAAGAAAGCCCAGAAGCTGTTGGGTTATATCAGGAGGCAATTTCAGTTTCGCAACAAGGAGATTGTGCTCTCTCTGTACAATTCCCTGGTTCGCCCGCACCTGGAGTATGCTGTGCAGTTCTGGTCGCCCACCCTCAGGAAAGATATTGAGGCTGGAGCGAGTGCAGGCGAGGGCCACAAAGTTAATCCCTTCCGTTAGGCATATGGGCTACAATCGACGCTTACGCGCCCCGAACTTGTTTTCGATGGAAACTCGGAGGCTGCGCGGTTAACTCATCGAGGTTTTCAAGCTCTTACGCGGGCTCAACGATGTCGATTTTAGAAGCATATTTACTTTAAATGATAACCCAACTCGCAACAATGGTTGGAAGTTGGATTTGAAACGGTTTAGGACTAGTGTGTATGGGAATTACTTTACGTATAAGATCTGTGACACGTGGAACAGGTTACCTTCAAAAGTTGTGAACACTTCCTCTGGATCACTTCAAGAAAAGGTTAAACCAAATCTTGCACACTATTTGAGGGTGTAGAAAATTTTCCCTGGCACCCGTTGCCATTGGTATCTCCTCGATATGGGCCGCAAGGCCTTTTGAGGTATTTCTTTTCCTTGTAACTCTCTCTCTCTCTCTCTCATATAACTTATATATAAATATAAAAATGTGTGTGTGTGTGTGTGTGTAGAGGACCGACAAAAAATAGACTAACAAATAGACAAACAAATTCTTTCTTTCACGCCATCCTCAAACATTCTTATAAGACACACGTGGTCAAGGAATCAGAAACTATGAAGACGTCTGTTTTTTCCCAAAAGGCCCGCGAAAGCAAGCCCTTAGCAACTATAGGACGCCCAGAAAGCGTCTCAAGAAATGGCGCGAAAGTTCTGCGTCACAGAAGTTATATAAGCGAGATTCCACTGATACACTTTCTCACTCACTCACACACGCTCATTCTCACTCGCTCACTTGTCGCTTGTCATTTTCTCGTCTTGGTCTCCACCTTCGTCAGCAGCGACATTCATCACGTCACCCGCTCTCCGGCCTTCGCCGGCGGAGAACGGCCCGCTGTTCCTTCAAGGCTTTTCGATCTATCATCAAGTAAGACCTTCCGCCGTCAGCCTGAAGAAGCACTTCTTCGAAGCCCAGCGCCGTTCGACTTCAGCCGGCTTCAGTTCCTCGCGCAGCATATCTCAACTCTACACGAAGCGAATCAACACGTGAGGCGACCGGCACCCATTGAACAAACTTCAATAGGACGGTCAACGACACCTCGAGCTTACAGTAATAGGTCCACATTCAACACTTCTTCACCAGAGGTTTTCGACGCCTGGTAAGCTAAGTGCATCTTTTCTAACTCTAGTGAAGCCTACATCAGCCTACCGCCGAACGGTAGATTATACTTCCAAAGTGTGTAATTAAGCGTTCTGACTCTCGTTAAAAACGCAGTAAGCCTATTTCCTAATCCAAGTGTCATTACAATATAATAATTGTGTATCACCCTCTTATGGTGATATTTCGTATGATTATCGATTGTGCATCAGACTAATTCTCTAATACAAACCGACATTAGGCTTTTCGTGTGCCCAGTTCAAGTGTCAGTCCAATACCGTATGCGTGTACCATCCAGCTATTGCGTTCATTCATGTAATCCATAAATACTTTGCATCCGTTAATTTATGTGATTTATTTAAGCATTTCACTATTGACTGCCTAATCCATTTACAGTGTATCAACTTACGTGCATTTCTTCCAAATCATTATTAGGCTGCATCATTTAGTCTATGTTCCATTTTTGCGTACCAATAGCCTACCATAAACGAGTGTATTACTTAACAATTAATCTGTATAACCATTTCCTCTTTTGCTAATCCTCAGTCATATTTAGCATACTATAAATGCCGTTATTTAATCACCGTAAATACCTTCATTGCCATGTTAATCACTGTGAACAAATAAATTATTTAGTTTCTTAATTAAACACAAAACCATAAAGTAATTTTTCTAACCTTAACAATATTTGCTTTGGTATAATCCAAGCTGGTGACTTCGAATCAATTCGTATCAATCAGAAGTAATTATAGTAGGCCTACTCCATTAACCACCTTCAACCGGTGATACTGTAGGACATCATAAATTGTTGACCCAGCCCGTCATTATAACAATCAATCATTATATCAATTAATCATTAGCACCAAATTAATCAGCATCACCTCATTCGGGTACTATTAGGCCCAATATAAATTGAAGTCCATCATCATACATGTGGTACGTGAAAGCCAAGCCATTACTTTATAACATAACTTATAAGGCCATTAAATAATATAAAATCTGTATTTTATTTTAATTAAAAGGATCTTATTTAGTTACGAAATTAAAAAGATTATAAAAAATTGCGTCTCTACAAATGGGATCTGTTTAATATGATTTGAATCTTTGGTTCGTTGTACGATGAAAGTCATCTCTCCGCTTCACCAAAGCCTCGTTTCGTCCCCTATTCCAAAACTGTATCCTCTTTCATATCCGAAGTCTCGCCGATGTACTTTTTGGGGTAAGGATATCCTTACAGACAATGAAATAAACGTCTCTTTCTTCGACCCTTCCTCTTATTAAATTACACCTACCAACTTTCCCCACAGTATTAATAATAAAGATCGTAACGAATCTAATATTATCTGATAAAAAATCTTTGGTAGACTCGTCAATGTTAATCGACATTTTTAGATATACAATTTTAATCTCATTTTACGCTCCTCATCGATACGCAAATTCCTCTTTCGTCACACATTAATATTTTACTCGAAGCTCGTTCAACTTTGACGCCTTATTTATTATAGTCCGGCTTGCCAGATGTACTATGTGGATGAGGCTTTGGACTTCCCACTTCTCTTACTTACGTTTAGTCTTTTCTGGAGTTGGTATTTAATTATACTTTATAGCTTTATTTGCCTGAAGATGGCGACCTAGTAGCAGGCCAAAGTCAGTGAAATTATATATATACTTTTGGTAACCTTTAGTTAGCTTCTGACCGAATTGTCCATTCTGACGAAGGTCAAACTTTTCACGCCACTTTAGACCTACAGTTTAACGTGGAATCCGAACCACGCCCCACCAGCAGCCCAGCCGAAATTACTCGCTACATTAATTAATTAATTAATTAATAACTACTTTTTCATCATTAGTAGACTTATAATTATTAAAAATTGCATTAAAAAGTTAAGTAATTCCGTAAGGTTTAAACGGCGCATCCCTATAATGTCTCCATGTTTTCAGCTAATCTGAGCCCTTAAACGCAATTTATATAGTTTATGGCGGATTATTATAATTATTATTATTTATAGCGTAATATAATAAAAGAATTTGAACTTTTATATTTTAAAAGTGTTACAGAGACAGTTCGTACTATGAGTTACGTAGTTTATATCTTAGAGTGATCCGTATTTTATGGGATAATGCGCTGAATTCATTTACATAATAACAAAGACGGTTTCATCTTTTCTCGCGCGATTTTCTTTTGTCATTCTTCTTAAAACCATTCCTCGTCACCGCATTACGGCACCGCCATCTTTTTAGGTTTTTCATAGTAATAATAATGATATTATTAATAATGATAATACTTCAACGAAGAAGCATTGTGTGTAGCGAATTACTACAACTTCCTCCTCAACATTTCGGGCATAAAACTATGCAACTTAACTGTTTACTCGAAAAAATATATGAAAATGTTATTATATAAACATTAACACGTTATCATTTTAACGTCACAAACGGACTTCTATGGAAATATTGGTTGTTATGGATACATAAACGAACTTTAAACCTTAATTACTGGTATTATTTTTATTATTTATATAAAATTTATCAAACGTTTACATTGAAACGGATATGAGCGATTATTGACCAAAATAAAGTTGAAAAACGAATGAAAATGAAAGACTAAAAACTTCAAAATGGTGCAACAACAGATGAGGTCATAATCATACTAATAACCCTCAAAATTTGAACAACTTTAATTTGTCTTACGCGTTTGTTTAGAGTATTTTTTTCCCTTAATTAATGACATGCAAATGTTGATCAGATGAAAGAGTTCATTTTCTAAAGTGAACTTGTTTCATTACGATACCGTCGCTCGAAATTATTCACGAACTATTCAAAATAGGCTTCATACTTCCACTTCGTTTCGTTGACAATTCAAACAAAGAATTAAATAAATAAATTAAAAAACTTATTTTTACGTAAATTAAAGATTAAAAGGAGATGATTATGATGATGATGATGATGGTGATGATGATGATGATGATGATGATACCTCTCACAAATTGCTCGCCCGATCCCTCTATATAACAAATATTAGAAGCCTTCCGTTCTCCTTATAATAACTAATACGAATGACTCGTTTCAGAATTTGGCTGCGATTAAAATGATCGAACTACGAGTCTGATCAATAAAAGTGCCTTTTGTAAGATTTAACGTTAAAATAACTGGATTTGCTTACCAGGCTATTAAATCATAAAAAAAAAACTTAATACATTTTTATACGAGTCGGAGTGCGTAAGTAAGTGATCGAAATTAAAAAAAAAGAGTAGCCTCAATATTTCGCTTAATTTATTTTTCAAAAATTGTGTTCTACTCTTCAACCCTTATTCTGCATCAAAACAAGAAATTACCTTATCGGCGGTGAGCGATAACGTACGTAATAGTACCTTAATATATTCCTTAAAATAACGGTATAGTTACTCCATTTTAACTGATGGAATATTTGACGACGACGCCACTGTATAAAAATGTATTCCAAAATTGAGAGAAATAATTTCTCAATGAATAGTAATTATTTAACTTCGTTTTATGGAATCTTATTCATCAGTTCCTATTCAAAATAATAATAATAATAATAATATTACAAATAATAATAATAATCCAATTATTTTCCCTTTATTGCTCGATGAAGCCCGTCGTGGTTACATTCAAAATTAAGCGTGGCCGAGCGCGAGAGGCATTTTTCATTCAATTTGATTACTGATTTTATACGTTATCATTTTTCATTTTTACTTTTTTACTCTCTACACTAATGTAATCTAGGAATTAAAATACTTTACAGGGGTTAGATGGCGGAATGCGCTACGACGCGAGTTTGATCCGTTCATACCGACGGTTTCCACGCCGACACGGAGCCGGGATCGGTTGAAGGGCATCTATGCCGACATCCGGTTTGGGGATTGGGTACGGAAGAGAAGTTTTTTATTATTATGAATTGAAATCACGGAATAACGTGATGGAAACAGAAAAACTTCCGAGGTGTAAAGAAGAGTATCCAATTTTGTTACTTTAATAAAAGTAGAAATAATGAGTGAAAAAAGTCCCTCAATTAAAAGTAAAAATGAACCACTAAAAATGTTAATGAAGAAGTAACGAGTAACCCCCGATTGAGGTACTCGAGTAACTGTATGAGTAAAAATATATTTTAACATTTTTGTAAGTACATCATCGTTAACAATTATAAACAAACAAATATTATAGAAATGTTAATACGTAAAGTACGTTAATATTTCTGAAATGGTCGTTTATGAATGTTAGCCGATTTCAAGATTCAATTATCGAAACTTACGTAATATCGGGACTACCAAACTTACGTAATATCGGGACTACCAAACTTACGTATTATCGGGACTACCAAACTTACGTATTATCGGGACTACCAAACTTACGTATTATCGGGACTACCAAACTTACGTATTATCGGGACTACCAAACTGTTTGGTGCTCCTTTAGTATGCGGTCTACACCAATTTGTTTTTTAAATGTAGTTAAAGAAGGTTGAAATGACAATCTTACTTGAAAAAAATTTATTGAAAAGTTAAAAACATAAAAAGTTTAAATGTAAGGAAAAAATTTATTCAAAAGTTAAAAACAAAAAGTTTAAATGTAAGTATACCTTCTTAGCTTGTTTACTAATTGCTTGTTTACATCCCAATGTCAGTCGCCCTTGACGATTGGTTAGGTTTAGTCATGATATTTTCGTTAGTTTTAACGAAAATATCTTGACTAAACCTAACCAATCGTAGGTAGACCGCATGAGCAGGCACAAATTTAACGAAAAAAACCTGTAGACTGCACTTTGAAAAAAGTAGAGCGCGGCAGAATTTGTAGACCGCATACTAAAGGAGCACCAACTGTTTATTATGTAACCTAACCAATCATCAAGGGCGTACAGTTGACCTAACCGGGCATTCAATTAACTGAATTAACTGAATGCCCAGTTAGGTCAACTGAATGCCCGGTTAGGTCAACTGAATGCCCGGTTAGGTCAACTGTACGCCCTTGATGATTGGTTAGGTTAAGTTGTGATATTTTCGTTAGTTAGCCTTATAAAGCTAACTAAAGAAGGCTAGGGGCCCTGATCTTCAGGTGATCCAAAAGTTTGGACCTTTTCCAGTTTGTGTACCGTTTTTCATATAATTTATTTTTGATTGGTCATACAACCGCCGTCGATTATAACAACTTTTTAAGAGGTAAGTTCTTGAACCTAACCTAACGTAACCTAACCTAACCTAACCTTGTGTTTTACTCTATGCTGTGCCTAACAGAAGCAAAGAAACACTAGAAAGTTGCATAAAAGCCAACATTGTAGAAAACGGTACATAAACTGGAAAACGTCCAAAAGTTTTATTACGCAGTAAAATGATAAAATAATTTTATTTAGTTTCATAAATGGAATACCAATATTTAAAGTAGTTGTTTTTCCTTATGTTCAAGGTATATTCTTTCTTCAACAATGTAAACAACAACAAAATTTTTCATTAAAATTTCAAGGCCATCGTGGACAATTTGAAAAAAAAAGTAGATATAAAATTATTAAAATACTTAAAATAAAGTCAATATATTAAGATGGTTTATATATAAATTATAAAGTACAACTTAATATAGAATTATTATTAATATAGAGTACGAGATTACAATAGTTTATAATATTTAGATATTAGCTAGTTAGAGAAAATGTAAATTTATGGGCAATTTAATTTATTAAGCTTTGTCTTTTTCGTGAATATAAATAGTTTTATATAATTACACTTTGAAATGAGGATAAATTATTATAAATACTGGTTTTTGTCTGTTCATTTCTCTATAAATATAGATTTTGTTTTGTAATGAAAATTTTAAAATTTTAAAGAATCGGTGAGAAAATCGGCTAAATTTGGCTGATGCCGATGTCCCCAAAATGGCCGATTCTGCCGGTGCCGATGCAGATTAATTGGTACAATGCTAGTATATATATATATATATATGCGCTTCGTGGGGGTGTGGTTAGCGTCGCTGACTACGAATTCATCGGCCCGGGATCGAGACCCGGTGACCGCCTGCGGTGCGCAGCAAAACCCAACTATTCATCCTTCCACATAATAAAAATTGGTTGGTAGATAAAATGGATAACCTGGATAGCCTAGTGGTTAAGACACTGGGCTGCTGCTGGGGCGTGGTTCAGATTCCACGTTAAACTGTAGGTCTAAGGTGGAGTAACAAGCTTGACCTTCGTCAGAATGAACAATTCGGGCGGAAGCTGAACCAAGGTTGACCAAGGGGTGCTACTGTAGTATGCGGTCTACCTACGATTCGGCGGTCTACCTACGATTCGGCGGTCTACCTACGATTCGGCGGTCTACCTTTTAATTATAGCTTCTTATCTTCTTATTATTTTATTATTAGGTTAATTGTACGCCCTTGACGATTGGTTAGGTTAAGTCGTGATATTTTCGTTAAAACTAACGAAAATATCACGACTTAACCTAACCAATCATCAAGGGCGTACTGTAGTATGCGGTCTACCGTTAAGTATGCGGTAGTAGTATGTTTAACTTCTTTAATAATTCCTTAATTGTGTAAATTAAATTATAATTCCTTTCAATTCATTTTCAATTCCTTTTAAAATTTTGAACGGTAGACCGCTTACTACAGTAGAAACTTAACGGTAGACCGCATACTACAGTAGCACCGACCAAGGTTATATATATGTGTATATATATACACACACATGGCCAGTGTCGTAACACAGCTTCCCGTCGATCAGTTAAACGATATTGAGTCTGAGAAGTATAGGGTGGCCACAAAGTCTCTTTGTATGAAAAACAACGACACCATACAGATATGCTGTAATTTTACTGCAAAGGGACTTTGTGGCCACTCTGTACTTAATATTTACAATACGTATAACGTTTCGCGGAGACCAGTGTTTATGACAAAGTTGAAATTTGTTACGAAGATCGTGATTGGATGAATTTGATCACACGGGAAATAACTAACCAATCTAAGACGAGCATCTAACCGATTGTAATCTAGTTTCCGTGAAACTTAACGTTACCCATTTATTATCCAGCTTAGAAATTTAATTTTTAATTAAGAGCCCAGTAAAGCCTAAAGCATAACGGCCAAATTAAATAAAATAAATAGTCCAATTTCAATATTACTTATGTTAAAAAACAAAACAAAAACCTAGACGGTGGCGCGTCACACATGACTAGAGCCCGGATGTTCAGGCAAAATGCCCCCAATGGGGGTGTCAGGTTTTAGCAAAAATAGCGTTACGTAATTTTTGAACGGCGCCTAATGCACCATTAATTAACCTTGTAAACTTACTTTTTGAACAACTCTCTTGTGTATATATATATATACAGTGTATATAGGCGAATTAAACCTATGAGTATATTCAATAGAAAGGAGAAGACACACACACATACACACACACCATTATTTACACTTGGAAAATAATGGAGAAACTAGTCCCTAATCTTACTCTGAACCCTGTAACTCCCCAAACAACAGTGGAAAGTAGAAAAGGAAGACTGTGTCGTGTTCCCAAATTAAAGGCTAGACAGGAAACATCCTTAACCCTGAAAGAAAATAGTTTTGTTGTGAGAGGACCAAAACTGTTTAATCAGCTGCCCAAAGACCTAAGGAACACGAGTGGTGTTGCGATGGACATCTTCAAAAGAAGATTAGACGCCAGGCTCAGAACAATCCCCGATGAGCCGGGCGTACCTGACTATGTGAGGAGGAGGGCGACAAGCTTGACCTTCGTAAAATGAGGAATCATCGCACGGAACATTTGAAAGGTTGAAACGTATAATTATATATAATATATATATATATATATATATAATATATATATATATATATATATATATATATAACAGAAACTGAGCGTGCCTAATAGTATTATTTTATATTAAGCAATTTTTGAAATTTAAATCCTTGTTATTGTATAACCAATATTTTCAGTATCTATTGTTTTGTTCACTATAATGGCGTTGTAATATACATTATTTATACGTGTATCATAGTATTATTAAACTTTATTTTTGGAAATGAAATAATTGTTATTGTGTGTAACTAATATTTGCATTACCTATTATTTTGTTTACTAAGGTCCTTTTCATATGTATTATGCGTATAAAGGTATTATTTTAGAATCTAGATTAAACGTTTTTTGGGAGGTTATATTTTTAATGTTTATTTTGCCTGTTTGCCTACCTTTTTTAACGGTTTTTAGTGCCTGAACATCCGGAATCTACCAGGGACGTAGCCAGGAATGTTCCAAGGGGGGGGGGAGCGAACTTGAGTTACGTTCGTCAGGTTCCGTGGTGAATCGGGCGAGCCCATACAGTTAGGGGGTCTGGAGGAGAGCTGGAAGCTCCTCCAGCGGGGTCCGGGCCGAAGCCCCGTAAGCCAGCGCATTTTAAGCTTATTTTTACAGCCATCCCCATGAAATATGTACCCTTTCCAACAAAAGTTTGGATACGACAGTCGCATTGGTGCAATCTTCGCTATATTATGATGTAATTACTTGTATTTTCTGAAATTTGAAATCGGATATTGATCCTATAATTTTCATATTATATTCTTTATTATATTGTTTTATTATTTGGCCTTTATATCCATCAAACACGTAGACATTTCTTTTATAAATTTGTAATTATACCAGATCAACTTACCAGTGGGCGGTTGGTCCTGTGAAGCCTTCGTTTCAGACGGCACCTCAACCTGTACTTGATTGCTGACACTTGCATTTTCATCGCTTAGTTCTGGTTGATGTGCATCGTCTTCCGCTTGTCTAATAACTTTATGGGAGGGTTCTGCTGTATCACTTTCATTGTCTTCTTCAACTGACTCAACTGATTTTCTTTTGAAATATTTTCGTATATCCATCGCAATATTGTATAACGAATTAACGAAGCTTGACCAAACATGCAATGATGCAACACGCCCCACTCGTCACACTGTACTCTGCTGCAGTGCATGCAAAACTAACTGGCACCGAGCTGTGTTTAGTTTCCCCGCGCTTCATATTTCATTAGTTCAGTACGACACGTGTTTAAACACGTCCACACGTGTTTGGACGTGTTTAAGAAAAACGATGCAAAATATCGCTTAAATAATATATTATATATAGATACCAAATTGTTACATGTTATAGTTTGGCGGTAAACTTTGGTTGTAATTACCGCAGATTTATTTTCTTGAACTTTCCAAAAGGGGGTGGTGACCACCTCCGTCGCTCTCTCCCCGTTAGCTACTTCCTGGGATCTACCCATGACATAACACGCTCGTGTACTAGTGCGCTGTGGTTACTTTTTCTATAATGTATTTCGGTCTAAGCCAGCCAAGCCCTCTTGATCTTATAACGAACCTTTGTTTACACTAAAGCCGGAAAGGGCATCATAATCAGCTGATTTTCATCTTATTTGCCAGTGAATTTGGTACATTTATCTTTCAAGTTCATAATTTTGCAGGCTTCGCTGCTATACCTTAATAGTTAGTACTTACTCAAAGTTACTCCGTGATGAGTATAAAGTACTGAAAATGTTACTCAAGCATTGTAACAAATTACATTTACTCGTACTCCCTTATCTTGCAGCTCTGGAATATATATATATATATATATATATATATATATATTATATATATAAGGACAATCGGGCAGACAATATATAAAAAAAACGTGAAAAAATTGGAAATGCAGCAATAGAGTGGCGTATATCTTATTTAATTTCAATTCCCTCATTTAATATTTATAATTAAATATTTAATTTTTAAATAAATCGAATGAACTTTTGGGAAATTAAAATTTAATTTATGTACTTAATAAATATTGCATTTATATTTCAAATATAAATTAAATATTTTATTTAGTTTCGGGAATAAGTTATTTCATTTCATAATATTTTAAGGTTTCAAAATTGCAATTCGCTCCGCATTTATAAAACTTTAAAGTAAATATTTCGAGCAAGTGTAGTTTACGTCCCCCCCCAGTGTGCCTAGTGTAGTTTACGTTCCCTTACATTATCTTAGTGTAGTTTACGTTCCCCAACTTTGTCCGCGTATACCTAATCAAATAAAACGTTAAAACTAACGAAAATATTACGACTTAACCTAACCAATCGTCAATTTATATATATATATATATATATATGAAAATGAATGAAAATGAAAAGGTTTATTGGCAGACTATAGTCCGTATGACAAATATTATTAATATAATGACAGTTCACATACTAAGGCTAAAATATACACAAGTGATTAGAAATAATACAGTAATGTCGGAGTTAAGTGGAGCTACAAACAAGACGTTTTCGTACCAAGAAGTCCATAGCTTAGAGGATAAACGGCAGGACTCATGGATAGTTTGGATAATCGGGTTGGTTGATTTTTTAATTCTTTGCATCAGACTGTATTGAGCACGTCTTGTTACCTCCGGGAAGCTCGGGACATTGCGGGTAGCAAACATTTGCGAAGCTGAGCAGCTTGGGGGTAATTTATGTAAGAGTCTAAAAAACCTGTTATACAGCAAATTTAGGGTTCTGCCAGAACCTTTTTTATAATTCACCCAGAGTTACTGTCCGTATATATTACTGCAGAAAGTACGAAAGAGTGTCTTTAGCTTCACTTGTACAGAACCGAAAATTCTTTATAGTCATATCCGCTTTAGCACAAAGGCTTCGAGATTGTTTTCTTATATCCGAGTCATCACTGAAGGAGCTGGTAATAGTTTGGTCCAAATACTTAAACTCTTGTACTTCCTCAATTACTTCACCATTCATTTTAAACCTTATATCAGCTGGCTGATTACAGCTTTTAGGATAAAATTGCATAATCTTAGTTTTTGTAACATTAAACAGAATATCATGTTTCTGCGAATACTCTTCGCAGACCTTCTTTAGTAGCTAATCCAGAACTTTAACAGAGGGACTTATTAAGACCATATCATCGGAATAAACAAAGTTATTTATCCTTGTGTTATCTATACAACATCCCACTGTTGTCTCATTAAGTGAAGCAGTTAATCCGTCAATATACACATTAAACAGCATAGGGGAGAGCAAGGAGCCTTGTCTCACCCGGCAAGAGGAGCCGAAACATTCGGATAGTACATTGCCTCACCTAACGGTAAAAGATTGGTGGAATACCAAAATTTCAATAAATTTGATATGTACATGGGGACCTTCCTGTCTTCTATTTTTTTTAAATAATATATATATACACTTTGACGATTGGTTAGGTTAAGTCGTAATATTTTCGTTAGTTTTAACGTTTTATTTGATGGATTCATTTAAAAAATGTCTCCTAAAGATCCTAGTGTAGTTTACGTTCCCCAACTTTGACCTCGTGTAGTTTGTGTCCCCCTTTGCGTCAGGGGGACGTAAACTACACTTGCTCCAAATATTTTTGTGACCAATAACATTTTTAACCATTTAGTGCCAGTCTCACTTTACTGATTTTGTTCTAGCTGACGCCAGACGATTTTATTGTCTCAGAAAACGCCTCCGGGCGTGAAAGGGTTAAAGGATAAAACAAAAAAGTAGAATTTTTCTCAAAATGTCCGCAATTATTTTGCTCCAATTTTATTGCCTATAAAATTTGTAGTAATTGGCTTTTTTGTAATTGAAGTTCAGCTATAGTTATACAGTAGGTAGGTCATTAGATTAGGTTAGCTTAGGTGGGTCCAAACACCTTCACTAAGAAGTTTTGCACTCGGGAAATATTTCTCGATGAACTGAGAAGGACTCATACCCATCGGATCAACGAGACCGTAACATCGACACTCTAAACTCTAACCAACCTAACCTAATTTAATCTAACGCTTTTGACAAGGAATATTATTCCATAAACTAAAAGAACTTAGAATTTGTGGAAAAATAGGAAAATGGATCCATGCCTTTCTCTCTGATAGAAAACAAATAACAGTTGTAAATGGAGCAAAATGTACAGAAAAAGATGTGATCAGCGGAGTGCCCCAAGGTACAGTACTGGAATCAATACTATTCATCATAATACTAAACGATACAAACTGTAACCTAGGAAGCTCTCTCCTATCATTTGCAAATGATACCAGAATACTAAACCAATTACAAAAAAGAAGACTGTATAGAACTACAAAAAGATCTACAAACTATATATTCCATGGGCAAATGCAAACAATATGGCCTTCAATGAAGACAAATTTGAACTAATTAAGTATGAACCAAATAAATGCCTCAAAAAACATTTCACTACACTGAACCCGCAGGAAAAGATATTGTAAGAACTGATTATATGAAGGACATAGGGGTCATATTATCTGAAGATGCAACATTCAACAGACACATTGAAAAAATAACCTCATCCTGCAAACAACTAATACAATATATACTGAGGACACTCAGAACTAGAGACAGTATGACCATGCTTACCCTGTGGAAATAATTTGTTCTTCCATGCATTAACTACTGTTCTCAATTATTATGGTTCCCCCACAAACAAAATTAATTGCAAAAAATTGAGGGCCGACAAAGAACCTTCACTTCATACATTAAACAACCTGATGAGTAACAGATGAGTGAAAATAAATTAAACTACTGCGACAGGCTCAGAGACCTTGGCCTTTATTCTATAGAAAGGAAGTTTGAGAGGTACATTCTGATCTACTCCTGGAAAATTCTAGAAGGGCTTCTAGTCGACCCCAACACCGAACCAATTGTACCCACCTCAACAAGAACTGGCAGAATGTGTCAAGTGTCAAAAACATCACATCCCACTAAGGAGCCTGAAAAGGATTCAAATTCTTCACTATAATAGTATCTCTAGGCAGGGTTCTCGCCTGTTTAACTCCTTGCCTCAGTACCTTCGAGATATAGGTGCAGTTCTAGTAGATACTTTTAAAAAACACTTGGACATGCTTTTAGCCAACACACCCGACCAACCCACAGTGCCAGGGTATTCCTCTGCCAAATCAACCCTCACAAATTCGATAGTGGATCAAATCCTATGGCATGAGAAAAAGAAGGGTGGCGACTACGTCGTGGCCCCGCCTCGGGTGGCGTTGAGCGGACTTCGTGGGAGCAGCGTACCCTTGAGGCAGAGGCGCTTCAAGGTAAATACAATATACTTGTCCATCAGATGTCATATAATTCACGTCAAGTATTTGGTCCGTAGGCCAAAAGGTTTGCCCTCAGAAAGGTTTTATTGATACATTCCAAGAAAAAATCTAAAGCCTTTAATAGTTTATTTTAGTAAGGAAGGAAAGGATACTTCTTTTAGGAAATAAATTTCAAACACGACGCAAAATAATGACACAAAAGCCGTAATCATTCGCATCCAAAGATAATTATTTCCCTTTTACGAAGAAGACGCTTTTTGTTAGGTTAAAAACTAAACAAATTTGACGATTGGACGCAGTTTGAGTTTAACAAACCCACAATCATTTTGTTCATTATATTTTGATGTTAATTACTTTTGGTGGAAGTTCATTTCACTGCGAAAGTGGCTAAAGAAAATGACTCAAATTTGGCTCCAAATAACTATAAAATGTTTTTAATGAAGCGCGTGAATATGTAGAGACACGATACAAAATGGGCTTCAATACCAAACTCGAGCAACTTTCTAACAGAATTCACAGTCTGACTTTATTAAAAGCTTTGGAGAGATCCATGAAACGGGATACGCGCGATGTTTGCCTTTAGAAGCTAAAACCTTTCGTTTTAGTACAAGATAGAGACATCGGAAGAGTAGAAGAAGAAGAAGAATTCTTAGTAGTAAAACTACGTTCGTTCCTCGTCATAAACTTGAAACATATTTCATTTTTTAATACAACAAATTATAGGGTTTTTTTCACAAATATTTTTACTTTTACATTTTGAGGAGTTCATCCTATTTTCTTGGCGATTTTTTCTTCATTTAATCTTGAGGAAGGAGACGCTTTTTGGAAATTCAATCCATTCACTTTTGCTTCCTTCAAAGGATTCTTCTCCCGTTCTTCAACATTCATTCTCAAAACATAAATTTATTACGTGCAAATCGAAAAGGGGCTTCGCAAAACCGTCCCCATCTACATGCAACACAGTCTTGATTTTCATCTTAGATGGATAGATAAATAGATGGGCAGAGAGAGAGAGAGAGAGAGAGAGAGAGAGAGAGAGAGAGAGAGAGAGAGAGAGAGAGAGAGAGAGAGACCATTCATAAATATTCTCCTATACGTGGCCAATATCGACAAATTATCAACATCTTTCCATAAAAAACAACATTTTCACGTACTTTTTTACGATCAACATTTTCTGCTATGAAACATTTTCTCTTTCTAGCATCCTCTCATCCTTAACATCTTTTCATCCCGAACAGATTCGTGTTTTTAGCATCTTTCTCCGCTTGGCGACTCGTCAAAGATCAAATGTGAAAACATCCGTACGTCCATCTTCCTCAGCATCCTTTCCCCTCCCGCGTGCAGCATCCTTATCTCGCACCATTTCCCTCTACCTTCCTTGTTTGTTCGTTGCCTTATTTTTCTCACTCTCCCCTCATCGACAGAGGGTTAAGAGCCTAGCTCCCCTCGCGCGGTAATCTGGGAGAAAACCGGTTGAATGATTTGACATCCGAAACCGGTCAGAGGAGGAGAGAGAGAGAGAGAGAGAGAGAGAGAGAGAGAGAGAGAGAGAGAGAGAGAGAGAGAGAGAGAGAGAGAGAGAGAGAGAGAGAGAGAGAGAGAGAGCGTAAGTTTTAAAGATGAACTCTGCGCCAACAATGAACCGTACACACCATGCGCTTTTCTCAGGGGGACGCTGTGGTGGGGTGGGGTATGTAGCAGCGGTAATTATATTTGGTAATTACGAGCATTCCTCGGTGTAATTTTGATACGGCGGTGGAGGAGTGCGACCCCCATTTTAGTGAATGAAGCCGTTACAGTAACGGTCGTATTTGCCATTACGAATTAACCCACTTTATTATTATTAATAATAATAATAATAATAATAATAATAATAAAAAAGGCAAGTATGAATAAGAATACTAAATAAATATATATATACAATATACAACCTTTCAACCTTTCAAATGTTCCGCTCGATGATTCCTCATTTCACGAAGGTGAAGCTTGTCGCCCCTCCTCTCGAGTTGGCCTGATGAAGTAGTGAGTTTTTTTTGTACGAGTACTCTCTACCTCACATAGTCAGGTACGCCCGGCTCATCGAGGATTGTTCTGAGCCTGGCGTCTAATCTTCTTTTGAAGATGTCCACCGCAACACCACTCGTGTTCCTTAGGTCTTTGGGCGGCTGATTAAACAGTTTTGGTCCTCTCACAACAAAACTATTTTCTTTCAGAATTAAGGATGTTCCCTGTCTGGCCTTTAATTTGGGAACACGACACAGTCTTCCTTTTCTACTTTCCACTGTTGTTTGGGGCGTTACAGGGTTCAGAGTAAGATTAGGGACTAGTTTCTTCATTATTTGCCAAGTGTAAATAATGGTGTATCTCTCTCTCCTCCTTTCCAGTGAATATAGGTTTAGTTCGCGTAACCTTTCCCAGTAGTTTAGTTCTTTGCACCCCTTGATCTTGACTGTGAAGCTTCTCTGAATCCCTTCCAGCTGTCTAATGTCTTCTTTTTTATATGGGCATGTTAGGACTGAGCAGTATTCCAGTTTGGGTATGATCAGTGTTTTCAGTAGAGGAATCATTATATTCCTATCCCTTCGTTTAAAGGTTCTTAGTATCTGCCCAGTTACTCTCTTTGCTCTGTTTACTGCTATCTTATTTTGTGTTTCAAATTTCGCATCATCAGTCATTACAACAACCCGTAAGTTTTTTGCTTTAGAATTTCTCTGAATTTCCTGTCCATTTGGGGTATAATATTCCATGGATTTTAGGTCCTCTCTTTTCCGTACCGTAACAGCTGAATTTTCTCAGTGTTAAACTTCATATTGTCTTCCGTCCACTTGTAGATTCTGTTCACGTCTGTTTGTAGAGATCCTATATCTTCTGGGTTTCTTATTTTTCTTATTGTGCTGTCTCTGGTAACGTCCTCATCTATGTCATTTAGCATGATTATGAAGAGTAGTGGAGCTAATACTGTTGCTTGTGGTACTGAGCTGAGGACCTCTGATTCTGATGAAGATGCTCCTTGTACTGTAACGACTTGCCGCCGCTCACTAAGGAAATTATATATCCCTTTCCCTACTTTTCCTGTTATTCCCATATGCTTCAGTTCATGTATTATGATTCCATGGTCACACTTGTCGAACGCTTTGGCAAAGTCTGTGTATATTACATCATAGTTTTCATTACTTTCAAGTGCATCAATAATGTTGTTGTAGTGTTCCATTAGTTGTGATAGGCATGATCTGCCTGACCGAAACCCATGTTGGTTATCATTTAATTTTTTCTGAGTTTCCTAAAAGCCATAGATTTCCTGTCTAACTATTCTTTCAAATATTTTAGTGAGATGAGATGCAAGCGAAACTGGCCTATAGTTTTTGGCCTCGGATCGATCTCCCCCTTTATAGATTGGGACTATGTTCGCGCTCTTCAGGATGCCCGGTATTTCTCCCGTGTCTAGTGATCGTCTCCATATCCAATGTAGGGGCTCAGCGATTGCATTCTTGCAGTTTTTGATCAGTGTGGCATTCCATTTATCCAGTCCTGCCGCCGAGTGTGCTTTTAGTTTCCCTATAGCTTGTGTAATATCATCTGTCGTAAATCGAAGTCTGTTATACTTTCTCCCTTGTGTTTTCTTCAAAGAACGCGTTTCTATCACACACACACACACACACATATATATATATATATATATATATATATATATATATATATATATATACAATATACACACATATATAGAGTATATATATTATTTTTATTTTTCCTGAAGCCGACCCCTTATAGCGAGCGCAAAACGTGATCAAACTACATCAACAGGAGTATATTTTTTAACAATATATATATATATATATATATATATATATATATATATATATATATATATATATATATGTGTGTGTGTGTGTGTGTGTGTGTGTGTGTGTGTGTGTATACACACACACACACGCCATTATTATTATATTATTAGAAAATTTAATATCGTTAAAAGTTGCACTCTAGCTATGCATGGACTGATTAATATTGCGAGGCACCCCTCTTTTACCCTGTTTTATACCTTACATACTTTAGAACCATAAAAGCAGTGAACATTTCGTTTCATAAAAGCGTGTTTGGCAGTGTGAGTGTTTTAAAGTATGGGCGTAATACTCGTGAGTTATGTTTGAATAGGCAGTAATTAAATGAGAAATTCATTTACGTTTGGGTTTTTTGAACCTACCCGAATTAGAAATTTTAGTACTTGACAGAAAAAAGTGGAAATAAATCCCTCAGTCGAACTCAAAGTGTTATTCAAATTTCCCTGCTCGCACATTTGTGGTGATAGTTTTGATGGGTAATAAAAACAACTCAAAATTACAATCATAAAATTTGACTTTATTTCATAGCAGAAAATGAGAGAAATTGAGAAAAAATAGATATATTGTTTAGCAAAAAAGCCTTTTATTTTATGCGATTGTTGAAAAAAAAATATATATATATATATATATATTAGATCATTATTTACGCGGTCTCACATTACACGGTTTTGTTTTAACACGGTTGAAAATTTGTGGTACAGAATTCTATATAACACGGTTCGCGCCGAAAGAAAATCCCACGTCCACGACGAAAGCGCACCTTGCGGCTCATATTTTTTGCCCACTTCGTCATGGGGAGATGCGCCTCCGTTACTTCGTGACTATCGGGCTCCTCCTCGTCCTCCATCGAAGAAAAGTCTGACGATGAATTGGTGGAGAAAACTGCAACACCACCCACAAAATAGTTGCATGGTCAGGCGTACACCTAAGCGCATCTAGCCTCGGAGATGTGTAATTTTGACGACGACGACGACGACTTGGAACGACTTGAAAAGGCTTGGAACGTAAATACATTTTTCCCATAAGAAGTTAAGTTGATTTAACGCGGTTTCTGATAACGCGAGGTTCTCTCAGGACGTAACTCCGTGTAAACGAGGGTTTAATATATATATATATATATGATGAATAAACCACGAAGGAAAGGAAACACAAAATGGTGCTCAAGCGCTTTCGTCTAATGACATCCTCAGGAACACTGAAGTATATAAAAGGTTAAGCCTATATATAGGTTACAGAAAGAAAAAAGAAAAATAACATACATACACACACACACACATATATATATATATATATATATATTATATATATATATATACATACATATCTATATATACAAATACATACATACATACATACATACATATATATACAATAAACAGAGAAGTAAAAATAATAAAAAAAATTAAAAATTAAAACCTTAAAGGATTACCAATGAGGCGTACAGATTGTAAGGAAAATATCGATTTTTAGCACAAGATCAAATGGATTATAAAAATACAAATTTATACTGGGACTCTGCCGGGTTTTAACACAATGCTGTCTATGGTCAGGTTTCGATATTAAAAAAAAAAAAAAAAAAAAAAAAAAAAATGCAAATTAAAAGTTAATCGATTTTTAGCACAAGATCAAATGGATTATAAAAATACAAATTTATACTAGAACTCTGTCCGGGTTTTAACACATTTCTGCCTATGGTCAGGTTTCGATATATATAAAAAAATAAAATGCAAATTAAAAGTTAATAAAGTAGAAGACAAGTTTACCAAAGATTTAATGTTTTACACTTCTTATCTAAGTCTGCTTTAAAGGAATTCAACATAACAGGATCGAGTTGAAAAAGACCTTTGCTTATGTTGAAGTTATTTGAAAGTTGGATAATGACAGACTCAAGAATATTTCTATTAACAATGTTGCTTGAATGGAATAAACTGAAGCATTATTCCAATCAATACAGTGGGCTAACTCTGACAAATGGACAAAAAGGGCACTGGACAACTGTCCTGTTCTAACGGAATATTGATGCTGTTTTATACGTGTGTGCAAATCCTTTCCCGTCTGACCTATGTAAAAGGAATCACATTGTTTACAACCAATTTTATAGATAATGCCTGAATTATTGGTAGGGCTATTTTTTACTATGATATTTTTCACAATATTGTTATATGAAAATACTACATTAATATCCAAAAGTTTAAGTACATTAGCAATGCCTAAAAAGCCCGTGAAAAATGGAAGTACTAAAATATTTTTTGACAAGTACGAGTGTTAATATTGACACGATAGAAAGTTCGTTTTGCCTTGTTGAGACAAGATTCCATAAACGCAGATGGATAACACAAATCACTTCCAATACCGTTGATTTTTTCCATTTCGGCATCGATGTATTCCGGACTGGCGATCCTAAGGCGCGGAGAAACATTGATGAAAATATGGCCTTCTTAATGGGGGTATCATGTCCCGAGTAAAAGTGTACGTAGGACAAATTGTTTGTCGTTTTCCGATAGATACTAAACTTAAAACCTGGGCTTTCCCTATGTACACGCACATCCAAAAATGGATTGAATTGTCTTGCTCAACTTCTAAAGTAAACTTAATGGAGGGGACTTGATCATTTAACTGAAGGAGGAAGCTATCCAGGTCACGATTCATGGGCCAGATACACAAATATCGTCGACGTACCGCAACCAAGGGATGCCAACCCCCAGGATTCTCGGAATATAGGTAATTTCGAAAAACTCCATATAAATATTGGAGAGGAGGGGCGATAAGGGTTGCCCTAGCCATCCCAAAAACTTGTTGATAATACTCGTTATTGAAAGTGAATTTACAGTCTTTGATGCAAAGCTTAATGAGTTCCAAAACAATGTGTGAAGGTAGTGGCAGGTCATACTTATGTAATTCTTGGGAGAGAAAGTCAAGCATATCGTCAATCGGCACTTTACACCGCCACATACACCAAACTTAGGAAGAACCCGCAGGATGACGTCATCAAATCATTTAATAGTGGCTTGAAACGCCTTCTCAAAGATCATAAGAACTTAATTCCGCTTTTCATGTCCACTTCACCTGCTCTGCCCTACCTTTACGGTCTTATTAAAACCCACAAACCTGGTAACCCTATGCGCCCTATTATTAGCTCGGTGGGCTCTATTACTTATAAACTCTCCAAATGGCTTGTCAAAGTCTTGTCCCCCATTCTCGGAACTATCTCTGATTCACATGTAAAAAATTCCATGGATCTTACGGAAAAATTGAATAATGTACGTACTGAAACTACGATAAATTGATTAGTTTGATGTTTGTTCATTGTTTACAAAAGTGCCGATTGACGATATGCTTGACTTTCTCTCCCAAGAATTACATAAGTATGACCTGCCACTACCTGCACACATTGTTTTGGAACTCATTAAGCTTTGCATCAAAGACTGTAAATTCACTTTCAATAACGAGTATTATCAACAAGTTTTTGGGATGGCTATGGGCATACCGTTATCGCCCCTCCTCTCCAATATTTATATGGAGTTTTTTCGAAATTACCTATATTCCGAGAATCCTGGGGGTTGGCATCCCTTGGTTGCGGTACGTTACGATATTTTTGTGTATCTGGCCCATGAATCGTGACCTGGATAGCTTCCTCCTTCAGTTAAATGATCAAGTCCCTCCATTAAGTTTACTTTAGAAGTTGAGCAAGACAATTCAATCCCATTTTTGGATGTGCGTGTACATAGGGAAAGCCCAGGTTTTAAGTTTAGTATCTATCGGAAAACGACAAACAATTTGTCCTACGTACACTTTTACTCGGGACATGATACCCCCATTAAGAAGGCATATTTTCATCAATGTTTCTCTCCGCGCCCTTAGGATCGCCAGTCCGGAATACATCGATGCCGAATTGGAAAAAATCAACGGTATTGGAAGTGATTTGTGTTATCCATCTGCGTTTATGGAATCTTGTCTCAACAAGGCAAAACGAACTTTCTATCGTGTCAATATTAACACTCGTACTTTGTCAAAAAATATTTTAGTACTTCCATTTTTCCCGGCTTTTTAGGCATTGCTAATGTACTAAACTTTTGGATATTAATGATAGTATTTTCATATAACAATATTGTGAAAAATATCATAGTAAAAAATAGCCCTACCAATAATTCAGGCATTATCTATAAAATTGGTTGTAAACAATGTGATTCCTTTTACATAGGTCAGACGGAAAGGATTTGCACACACGTATAAAACAGCATCAATATTCCGTTAGAACAGGACAGTTGTCCAGTGCCCTTTTTGTCCATTTGTCAGAGTTAGCCCACTGTATTGATTGGAATAATGCTTCAGTTTTATTCCATTCAAGCAACATTGTTAATAGAAATATTCTTGAGTCTGCCATTATCCAACTTTCAAATAACTTCAACATAAGCAAAGGTCTTTTTCAACTCGATCCTGTTATGTTGAATTCCTTTAAAGCAGACTTAGATAAGAAGTGTAAAACATTAAATCTTTGGTAAACTTGTCTTCTACTTTATTAACTTTTAATTTGCATTTTATTTTTTTATATATCGAAACCTGACCATAGGCAGAAATGTGTTAAAACCCGGACAGAGTTCTAGTATAAATTTGTATTTTTATAATCCATTTGATCTTGTGCTAAAAATCGATTAACTTTTAATTTGCATTTTTTTTTTTTTTTTTTTTTTTTATCGAAACCTGACCATAGACAGCATTGTGTTAAAACCCGGCAGAGTCCCAGTATAAATTTGTATTTTTATAATCCATTTGATCTTGTGCTAAAAATCGATATTTTCCTTACAATCTGTACGCCTCATTGGTAATCCTTTAAGGTTTTAATTTTAATTTTTTTTATTATTTTTACTTCTCTGTTTATTGTATATATGTATGTATGTATGTATGTATGTATTGTATATATAGATATGTATGTATATATATATATATATATATATATATATATATATATATATAAGCACACCGGACAAAAATTAGTCACCCCTCTCAGAATTACCTAATAACGTGTGACGGCGCCTCTGGCCTTGATAACCGCACGAATCCGGCGAGGCAGAGACTCTACGAGGTTGTGCATGTACTGAACATCGATTTGCTGCCACTCGTTCATCAGCCGGTCCCGAAGTTCCGCCAGAGTCCGTGGGTGTCTATTCCTGCGCTTCACTTTCTGTTTCCAGCCTGAACAACACCTTCGACGCATTCAGGATTAAAGGCTTCATTGGACCTGTGATGTACTCGTCGCCTCCCATCATTGGAGAACAAACAAAAAAGGGACTCATCGGACCAAATTACACGTTTCCAATCTGCCGCAGTCCAGTTTTTGTGCCTCTGAGCCCATTTATAACGTGCCGATTTGTGACTTGCTGTTAAGCGGCCTCTTCCGTGGTACCCTGCTCCAGATGTCCATCGCATGCAGTTCTCGTCGCAATGTCCGTTCGGAAATTGGTCGCTGGAGAACCTCATTGGTTTCTTGGAGCAATTGTTCTCTGGTTTGAAAACGATTTGCATTTACTAGACGAGAAACATGGCGGCGGCCCCTATTGTCGAGAATTGTTTTCCGGCCACAGTTACGCCGCCGATTTTCAGTTGATTGCGAACTACACCACTCTTTGTAAACTCGCTGGACAGTACGCGTTGACACACCAACAAATTGGGCTACTTCAGACATTTTGTGTCCGTGGGCTCTGCCAAACACGATGGCTCCTTTTTGCCACTGAGTAACGTCTGCCTCACGACCCATTTTGCAGACTATATCCAACACACACTTTGTTCTTCACCACCTCACGAAACAGATCTGATCCTGTGTGCTACGTCACCGCTACTTGTCACTTACCAATGCTACATCAGCGCCCTCTGTGTGACCTTGAACTTCCTACTATCGGTGCTATTAGGGGTGACTAGTTTTTTGTCCGGTGTGCTTATGTGTGTGTGTGTGTATGTATGTTATTTATTTTTCTTTTTTCTTTCTGTAACCTATATATAGGCTTAACCTTTTTATATACTTCAGTGTTCCTGAGGATGTCATTAGACGAAAGCGCTTGAGCACCATTTTGTGTTTCCTTTCCTTCGTGGTTTTATTCATCATAAATATTTTTCACGTGTTACCTTCGTGAAATAATTTTCATATATATATATATATATATATATATATTATATATATATACATATAGTGCCTTGCCAAATAAAATTAAAACTCTCCTAAAGACGGAATGGACACGTGGTATCGTTCTCTCGAAACACGACTTCCTCCAGGCGAAGTTTCCATTCCGAAACAAATGGAGAAAGTTCTCATCTAAGATTGATATGTAATCTTGTGAATGAAGACGTTCCTCTACGAACGCAGAGTCAGTTTTTTCAGGGTGCCAAATGTCTTCCCACACCATAACAGCACAACCACCGAATTGAGGACCAATGAGGACTGAACGTACCGCCGCAGGTTCTCCATACTCAGATCCGTCCTCTAGCGGCACTTTACTCGTTCTGGATGACGACAAAGATTATATATTTCGTCTGTGAAAATGGGTAATGAAACGATATAAATGTAAGAACAATTAAATTTTTTCTTAAACTCTCGATTGTCGTGAACTGGTAATAAAAAAGTAAGAAATATCGTATTAAGGCACTTAAAATCTTTTATTAATAATAATTTAAACGAAATATTACCTTTCTTTATAAGGTCTTTCTTCCTCTTTCAAAATAATTACTCGCGGTGGCATCTTCTTCGATATTAAAATAAAGACAATTCCATTGCGGAGGTATTCCTACCAATATTTAAAACAACATTCGCAAAAACTGATAAAATCTAATTAAATTCTTGTATACAAAACTATGCACTGATTATAATTCCTAATTCTGCGAGCAAACGTTATTTTAAGATATTTAAATTCAACATTAAAACTGAATACATTCACAATTTAACACTGCGCGATGGCAACATTTTTCAGTGTATCCTTGTTAGGGTTGTTGGCATCGAAAAATTAGGAATTTTTATAATTATTAATGAATAATAAACTGATACTAAAAATGTTGTACATTTTCAGAAAAAAACAGAATATATTTCGCCCAAGTTGATATGTGACACATCAGCAGGCATGGGGCAGTTACTTGGTCAATGTAATTAGTTACAATTACTTGACATATTCTCAATTACAATTACTGTAGATGTGAAATACTTAATTACAATTACTTAGTAAAGTAATTAATTAGTTACAATTACATTTACAAATAATTGCATTTTTTTCATAAATCCAAACTACAGTATTTGATTTATTTCATGCTTTTCTACCATCATCTTCAGTGAAAACTAAGTAATATTTGGTCAATAAAATGTACTCTTTTTAAACATTGCACGGAACTATATTTTTCATCAAGCAGTTCTTGCTATGGACGATTGGACATTGGACATATGTATGTGATATGATCTAATGAAACCAAAGATAGGGCATTCAAAAAATACTAATATAAGACGAAAGAACTGGCATTTATTTTATCAAAATAATAAGGGTAAGAAAGTGACACTTTAGTTAGGAACATTTGAAATAAATGGAACGTTTTATTTCAAATGAAAAGAATAACATTTTATTTCAAAAGAAAGCTCCCTCAGACACGATGAGCGAGTAATTTAAACTATAAGTACAGTATAACCCATTAACTTTAATATTCATGTAATTGAAAGTAACTTACTGTAATTGTATCAATTACCTTGGTTTCCTAATGTAATTAATTACAATTACAATTATTTGCTAGTTACATGAAAAAATTTAATTAATTATAATAAATTACAATTACAAATTATAATTACCCCATGCCTGGACATCAGTCAATCCAACTATTAATACTGCGCACCTTGAGGTTTGCTCTGGATTACGGAAGCCTTACCGCTACTAATAGTGGGGCAGATAAGTGAATATATTCAGGGAAATCATTCAAATAATGATACAAGCACGAAAATTGGCAAGGATAACCCTGTGGGACTACTTTTTTAAAAAAGCCCGTTAGCCACCTAAAATTCAAAATGGCCGCCGTTGAAATACTTATTTCACTATAAAATTTGACAGAGTAGTCCGATTTGAATGATCTTGGCATCAAATCATATGTTTTTGACCATGGAGAAGCCGAATTTACAACCCTAAAACTTCTCAGAAGCTTCTTTCTACCATTTGTAGCACATTGACTGAAATCGGACTGAAAGGGATATTCAATGCGATACATACGATCGGAAAATAATCCGGCCGACTGGCTATCTCGAACAATATTGCAAAGTATTGCGGCATAAGACTGGGGCCTCGAATATACCGTTTGTCGAGTGTAATATGCGTGTGTTGTCTATTGTTAAATTGTATGAATGTTACCCACACAGCGGAGCTGTAATCAAGCCGCGATGCGGGGTCGCAGCGCAGTACATCACGATACACTTCAGCGAAAGCGCTGCTTGTGATGTTTCAGTTGTGTGTGTGTTTGTCTAATTGTAACCGA
Source organism: Bathynomus jamesi (assembly GCA_023014485.1). Classification (NCBI taxonomy): domain Eukaryota; kingdom Metazoa; phylum Arthropoda; class Malacostraca; order Isopoda; family Cirolanidae; genus Bathynomus; species Bathynomus jamesi. The sequence continues at coordinate 374,654 of JAJOZX010001956.1, read as the reverse complement.
GTTTACAACCCTAAAACTTCTCAGAAGCTTCTTTCTACCATTTGTAGCACATTGACTGAAAATATATGCAGTTACTAATAGTTAACTTTTTATTTTTGTTTCAGAAGTCAGCCAGGGCGGAACCGTTCATCGTCTCACAAGATGGCCAGTTTGGCTGAATTACCATCTAAATTGCAAACTGACTGGAACAAATGTCTCTCAAATCGAGAAGAAGGACGAAGATCTCAAATCACACCACCAACCCACTATCCATGTAGTACTGAACATGATGGCTACTCTATGATTGGTCAAATGTTCCAGTCTTTCAAGCCATCAATGCTCTCCCAATCGTTTTGGATCCAGCAAGATTAGATGAAGGCGGCAGCATAGAAGAAACGCTGAGAAAGAACAATGCAAAATACCATCAGAACTGTCGACTAATGTTCAACAACACCAAACTGCAACGGGCAAAGAAAAGAGGCTCGTATTACAATGCCAGACACCGAACCAGAGACTGATGCCATCATCATTGATGGTTCGGCTTTGGTGAACACTCTGCCACCACGAACCTCAAAGACGTTTGAGGATTATGCAGCACTGGACGTTATTCCCACAATACAAGCATACTCTTCCAAGTACAAGAGAACAGACATTGTGTTTGATGTCTACTGGCCATCAAGTCTGAAGGCCAAACAAGGTCAAAGCGAGGACGGGGAGCCAGACGCAGAGTGACAGGCACAGGCAAAATGCCCCTAAACTGGCGGAGCCTCTTGAGAGACAACGATAACAAGACCGATCTCTTCAACTTTATGGCTGACAAGGTTGCAGAGATGTGCACACCAAACACGGTGATCGTGATCAAGGAAGAAGATGCAGTCTGCAACCAAATGATCCGCCTGGATGAATTGGCTCCCTGTAACCATGAAGAAGCGGACACGCGGATCTTCGTGCATGCCAGACATGCAACAACACAGGGCAGAAAAGTTGTCATGATCAAAGCCAGTGACACAGATGTCCTAGTCATAGCAGTCAGTGTTCTGCCAGCCCTGCAGGAGTTTGGTCTGCAGAAGCTGTGGATTGCTTTTGGTCAAGGGCGGAACCTGAGGTGGATTCCTGTACATGACCTCAATTCCTCACTTGGACCAGAGAAGACCAGAGGGATTCTCTTCTTCCATGCCTTCACTGGCTGCGATGTTGCCTTCCGTGGGAAAGGGAAGAAGTCTGCATGGCAAACCTGGGATGTATGTGCCGAGGCCTCTGATGTCTTCATCAAACTCAGCCAGTACCCGCCAACAGTTGAAGACGACGACCTGAGGATCCTGGAGAAGTTTGTAGTCACTATGTATGACAGGTCCAGTACAGCTGCGGGTATTGATGACGCACGGCTCGACATGTTTGCTCGCAAGCAGAGGCCGTACGAAGCCATTCCTCCAACTCGAGCAGCTCTCCTTCAGCACACCAAGCGCGCGGCCTACCAGGCAGGCTGCATATGGAGTCAGTCAACAATGTGCCAGCCCGAAACCCAAAGTCCTGCTGACTGGGGATGGACACAGCAAGGTGACCTGTGGCAGATCTGGAGAGCACTCCCACCAGTTGCGCAGAGTTGTCAACAGCTGACCAAGTGTGGCTGCAAGACGGAATGCCGTGAAGGTGCAAATGCTATCTCTTTGGACTCACCTGCACAGCACTGTGCAGCTACAGATGCGAGGATTAGTTCATAGTGTACATGTGGACAGCAACACATAAGTGACAAAGTGGAAAGTACAAAGTGCAAAGACAATAAAGGACAAACAAGCACTTTCATAGTAACCTACGTTTAAAAAAAGTAAAAAAAAAATCCTGCGTCCATTCATAACCTCAGAAGCAAATGAGACGGCGCAGGCGGAGCTAAGGTCATTAAATGACCGAAGAGCACTCATTTGTGGAGATATAAATAGCATGGCGACAGCTCCATTTATTTTTATAAATTTGGTTAAGTTGTTCACATAATCTGTTAGAAATGGTGGAAAGAAGCTTCTGAGAAGTTTTATAGTTTTAAATTCGGGTTCTGCATAGTCAAAAAAATATAATTCGTTACCAAAATCATTCAAATCGGCCCACTGTATCAAATTGTGTGGTAAACATAGTATTTCTACATCGCACATGGTGGCCATTTTGAATTTTTAGGTGGCTAACGGGCTTTTTCAAAATAGTAGTCTCAGAGGAGTATTCATGCCAATTTTGGTGCTTGTATCACCATTTGAAAGATTGTTTCACTTATCTGCCCCACTATAAAAGGGCGTCACGTGATTGCGCAGTAGCTCACCATGAAGCACTCGGTTCTATAGTACGCCTGCGCGGTACCATCTTAGATCATGTGAATTTTGTGTGACCAATCGCGCGCCTTATTTCCACTGACGTCATGTATTCTTAGGACGCCGGAACGTACGTGATAGATATTATGCGCGAGATTATTGTCACTAAACATTATAATTATAATTTTAATATTCATTAGTACGATAAGGGGTAAATTAACTATGTATAATAATTATGTTTAATTATAAATTTTAGTATAGAAAATTTAAGTTCTTAATTATAGGTAAATTTGATGAAGGAATTAAAGAAACTACGAAAGAACGCAATATGACAACTGCAGACGATTGCCCTGGAAGGACAATACAGGGTGATTCATAAGTCTGTTACCACTGTAATGGTGAATAAAAAATAACTACAAACCACAGTAACCTCTGATATTTTTTTATTTGAGGTTATTTTTACACAATTACACATTGGAAATTAACAGTGGAAATTCTTTCTTTTAAATCATTGCCATTACGAGGTTTTGTTGCATATACCCTATCCTTGACCATACCCCATATTTTCACAAATCAACAATCTGAAATACAGAAAATATTTCACCATTACAGTGGTAACAGACTTATGAATCACCCGACATAAGAACCACAGCGAGGCCGGAGAGAGGATTCCATTCGTTGATTCAGAGAATTCGCAGCTAGTCATTCCTGGATTCCTTTGCAATCAGACTTAGACAACTTTAGTTTTTAGAGTAGACCGTGGGAAACTGATTTGTTTCCCCGGGACAAACGTAATTGCAATTTTAATTTTAATCCCTGAACGTAAGAGTAAAATTGTAAAATTTATTTTGTGTTTATTTGTGTGTTTTCATCAGTGACTGATTTAGTGTTTACACACTGTATTTGTGCGTAGAACTTGCCTCGTAGCACTTCTGGTCGAGACCCCCATAGTGAACACGATGAAAGTGGCACTTCACACTCCGTTCTAAACTTCTAACACTCATTAGTATTTGACATGACTGCGAAGTTGTTCGTGAGACTATAATGAAACTGTTACCGTGCGCGTAATTCCGTGTTTATATGAAGTTATACGAGGTGTGTTCAAAAAGTTCCCGGACTGATCGCACAAAAACCTTTTGGTAACACTTACGATCTAATTGATGTTTTCCCCTTCAAAGTAGTCTCCTTGTGCAGCTATACATCGCTCCCAATGGCGTTTCCACTTTTGAAAGCATTCATGGTAGGCCGTATTCCTGACCGCCTTCAGTTCGTTTGTTGCATTTTGAATAATTTCTTCCACACTTTGAAATCTTCGACCTTTCAATGCAAATTTAAGTTTGGGGAAAAGAAAAAAGTCTGCCGGGGACAGATCTGGAGAATACGGAGGCTGGGGAACGACTGCGACGTTGTTTTTCGCCAGGTACTGCTGAATTGACAACGTTGTGTGTGCGGGCGCATTGACATGGTGCAACATCCACGTTCCTGCGTTCCAACTTTCAGGCCGTCTTCTCCTTACTGCGTCTCGCACGCGCTTCAGTATTTCCAAATAAAACCATTGGTTAACTGTTTGACCTCTAGGGACGAATTCGTAATGAACGAGTCCGTAGTAATCGAAACAAACGACCAGCATTGCCTTCACATTCGATCGGACTTGCCGTGCTTTTTTCGGTCTCGGGGACGTCGCGCACTTCCAATGCGATGACTGCTGTTTTGTTTCAACGTCATACCCGTACACCCACGTCTCGTCACCCATAACGATGTTTCTGAGAAAATTTTCATCAAGATTAGCACATTGAATGAGTTCTTCGGACACAACAACACGTTACTCTTTCTGCTTGGCAGTCAAGAGTCGTGGAACAAATTTGCCTGACACACGACGCATCCCTAAATTCTCTCTGAGTATCGTGTAGCAATCTGTAGCATGATCCTATCGAAATGGCCATTTCGTCCGCGACTTTCCTGACTGTCAGTCTACGGTTCCCTCGAATCATTTGACGAACACAAGCAACAGTGTCATCAGTTCTTGAAGTGGAAGGTCGTCCCACTCTTGCATCGTTCTCCGTCGACGTTCGGCCTTTCTTAAAGCGCTTGTAACACTCAAAAGTGGGGTTGTCCGACTTAAGGTGTCATTACCAAATGCTGTGTTCAGCATGGCATGGGTTTCAGAAGCAGTCTTGCTCAGCTTAACGCAAAATTTCATGCACACACGTTGTTCTTCAACAGTAGCCATTCTTCAAATGCACAAAATGACTTCACAAAACAGTAAGTATCGAGAGAACAAAGCGGTAACCGTCTTTGGACACACACTGAGTCACACTACAACATGCATCACATGACGCGCATGCGTGTCATGTGATGCGCGCGCAGCATAACCAGTTTGGGAACTTTTTGGCCACACCTCGTATATGGTAATTTTGTTCATCTTCGGCCACGTTACCACTTCGTTCGTCGGTCACACTACCCTTACCACCACTTTCGGAGCCACCTTCTTCGGGGTCACTAGGGGCGAAATACCACCCGCACCTTTCAGGGTCCGTAGAGTTTCTTTGAAGGATTTTAATCATACCTTTTCATCCTTAAAAGTGAATACAACGCAATTTCACTGATCTTTCGGTTCATTATTTAATCGATGCTAAAAAATTTTTTTTCCATTCAAAACACCACAATTATCCTTCAAATCGTCAAACAACTTCAGTTTTGATGAGATTACGGTTTCCTTTCATCGATCAATAATGAATGAGTGAAAATTTCCCACAAACTTTGAACGTGATATAACATTCCGCCTCATCAATTTTAGGTTGACATAATTTTGAGCCTAAAGTTTTCTTCATTTTTGATATGATGGATATTTTTTAGTAGTTACTGGAAATTTAGGTCAATTTTCTGTGATTAGGTGCGAGCGCGGAAAAACTTGCGTATACGTACTGTACATACGCAATGAAGGTATAAAAAACAAAAAATAAATGCTCAGAATGGGACTTATTTTAAGGCTGTAAACTATTTTCCGTAGTCTTAAATATCACAAACTCTAAATCTATTTAATATAAAATAAAAATTCCTATTGTATGTGTTATTGTGCGTACGTTAATTACATCAATGAAATTAAATGCCTACTGTGTTCATGGCCGAAGGCTGACTGATACGAATTGTTAAAGTTTCCTCCAAACCTTCCTAACCTGACGTTATAAATAATTGTCCATCGAGAATTAATATTAGTTTTAGTTCTTAAAAATTGCACTTTTTATAATTATTTTTTGAATATAAATTTTTTAAGTGCAAATACAAAATTTGGATCACCTGAAGATCAGGGCACCCAGCCTTCTCTAGTTAGCCTTATAAGGTTAACTAACGAAAATGTCCCGACCTAACCTAACCAATTGCTAGGTCAATTGTACGCCCTTGACGATTGGTTAGGTTATGTCGTGATATTTTCGTTAGTTAGCCTTATAAAGCTAACTAAAGAAGGCTGGGAGCCCTGATCTTCATGTGACCCAAACTTTTTAGCTAAAAATAGTTGTTAGGGAGAGCAAAACTATAAATACCCAATATGTTAAGTTAAACTCCCCCCACCATGTTGCGTAATGGGAAAAGGACACGACGTTATCTTAAAGTCTCGCCGTCGTCCGTTTGAATCCGGTAAATGAAATAAGTTTATGTACTTATATTTTGATACATAATGTCATTAACTAAATATATTGTGGTTAAATTATGGTTAAATAAAGAAATTCTAGAACAAAAATTAAATTTCACGGAATTCAATGGCTTCACGCGATATTCTGGGACGGGACTAAATCCAAAATAAACTTAATTTACCTTTAATTTAACCCTTTAACGCCGAACATTTTTGTAAGGTTAAGTCTAAATGCGTGTATTTGAAACGGTACGTATTCGACCCAGTCGGCGTTAGAGGGTTAAATTTGAAATGGACGAAAAAGGTTGCCAAAACAAAAATATATTCGCTCTACAGTTTGATGAAATTCCGCCAATCTGTAGAAAAATCGGATGAAAAGTGTTTCAAAAGAGTGGCTGTGGATGACGGAAGGACTTTCTACGAAGTGATGTGAATGTTCAAACAATTTCAAGGAAACTTCAAATTTAGAAATTTTTACTCTCGCTTATGAATAAATACCAAAATTCTAAAGGATTTTGGAGCATTAAAGGTTAGAATTAAAATGTAGATGTTGCATTTCTAAGGACAGTTTATAAAATATTGCAGACCTTTTAGGAATGGCGACGAGATAATAACATCACCTCCATATGCAGTTCTCACTTCAAACACTTGATCAACACCTTTTCCTTAAAGCCTTTCGTTCCTCTCCAACCGAAGGCTCTGTAATCGTTTTTACTCTACAAACCACTCGTTCTACGTACAGTACTTTCCAGGCTGTACTTGAAAACATAATATCTCTATATACATTTACTTTTTTCACCCTCACTCTACTGCGGCAGCCACCTTTCCGTGGTAGAGGAGATTTTGTACCCGATAATGTTGTGTGCTATACTGCGTAAGGATATCCATACCAGGGGGGATACAATGAAAGGGCCAAACTAAGTGGTGTCCCATCACGTCGGATTTTGGGGGCTGGAACCAGGATACAGTATCTTCCAGCTTTCCGTATACTTCCCGCCAATGAGACCTATAAGTATACTTCCCGTTTCTCTCCATCTGGAAGTTGAGTCTGCCTCGAAGCTGCAGCTTCCTGGTGGGCAACGTGCTTCGTTGGTGAGAGAAAGGGGTAGAATGCCGGGGTTCAGTGTGAACCCAATGAATCAATCGGTTGGTCATCTTATGGCTATGGTCAAGTGGGCATTTTTAAGGTCGACACCCCTTTCGGTCCTGGTGCTGCTATCGAACGTTCTTATAGTTACTTGCGTATACTTCTCCGCTATCCCTGGGGTCGTCTGGGAGTCTGAACTCCCGGCTGGAGACCACCCAGCCGGCTCCGTGGTGAGTGGGAGAAAGATTGGATCTTTACTTTGCATGTGCCTTTTTCTTCCTCTTCCGTTTTGATCTCGTCTCCTCGGGGATCGAAACGGGACTCTGATGCCTGCAAGGGCGTTTCTTCTCCGGTTACCAAGTCTTTTGACGACAGGCAACAAGATCAACGGGGGCGGAACACTTCCCTCAAGGGCTCTGTTGCTTTGTTGATGCTTGTCTTCGAGAAGTTCCTTGTAATCCATTCAGTGGATAGTCTTGCTGTCATCGAACAGAACATATTTTACAGACACCACGCTATAGTTACTGTTTCCCGTAATGTTTCGCAGTCCGATGGAAGTCTGATGGTGATGTTTGTCCGGAACAGAGCTCTCGTCTTTGATCTCTCTCCTCTGTGGTGGGTGCCTCTGTCAGTTGTTTGGCTCATCCCTCCCTCAACAAGTTCAGGGAAGTTGGTTCTTCCCCCTCCCCCCACTCGATTTCCTATCGTTTTTAGAAGAGACTCACAGTTTGATAAAGTTGGCACCGAGTTTTAGCATCGATTGCAGGCTCAACCATAAATTTTGGGTTTGCTTGGCAAGCATTTATCATGGTTTAAATTTAGTGCTAGACTGCCATTATAAGACACCATAATTCTAGTTGATATTTTTGGAGGGTGTCTGCTGTATCCAAAAGGTTTTGGTTGTGCAGGTGTGAGATGGTAGAAGAAAATGAATGCTAATAGGCTAATCTAATTAAATCATTGTTGAACTAGATTTATAGAAGTCACTGGAATATTGTGCAAGAAAATAATAGTAGTTTGATTTTTTAAAAAATTGAACACGAATTTAAGAAAAGTACTTTTACACGAGATAGAACGTGATCTATTTTTTTTTTTAATAAAAGGCGTTATTAGGTATTACGGTTGCGTTCTACCATCATGGATTGTCTGTCTACTTGGACTGGAAAATGAAATGTTTCAGTCTATTTGCAAATAAAAAGTTACATATATTGCATCTACTCTTCAACAAGGAATAGAAAGTAGTCAATCTGTTTGTTTTTTTAAATGCACAGTTAGGCAGGCATTTGACACCTTAACAAAGACATGACGTTAGTCAGTTTTAAGACAATAAGAGAAGTTTCATCAGATAAATAACCGTGAAACGCGAACTTCCAAAGTTAATGATCAATAACAGGTTTTTTTTTTTTAAGTAAAATTTTCAAATTAGACGCATTTATTAACCTTGATTAGTTAGTCTTTGGACCCCAAAATTAGACGATAATCACCTAATTTAAATACTTCAGTGAAGAGTCCATGTTTCGAAGACTGAATTTCCCTCCTTAATAAATGTTGAGACGGTGTTAATTTTGAGAGTATTCAAATGGCACCCAAACAAAAGGCATCGTAGTCGGCGGTAAATCTCGGAAGCGAGAAACCTTCTTCATCGCTTCTCACGCATCATTAAAGCGTCTTTACGATCATTTCTTAATTATATTCAATTCGTCTCCATTCGAGTTCTGCACAAAGAAAGGAAGAAAAATCTTTACATGTTATATATTTGTCACAGTAACACTTCATTCATCACAGGTCCCCTTCACTTCATTTAAATTTGTGGCGGACGGCACTTACACCAAAACATTATTATCAAGAATAAAGGTTCCTTGTAATTATATATATATATATTAAGCATAATGTTATAAATACATTTGTATGAGAGCAAATACATTTTACTTAATTTCACTAAAGATGAATATAGGATATTAATGATTGAAAAAGAGAGACTGATCGTATTTTTAGCTTTTAACTACTGAAGCTTAACCCAATAATGGCACTAATTATAGAAGCGAAATACTAATATGAACGTTAGTTTATATACGTTTATACGTTTACTGTTAATTAAAAAATAATATTGACCGATATTTATGGATAAGAAACTCGGAGTTTCGGAACAGGACTTTTTGACCCCATTGTATCTCGCCTGAATTTTCAATTAACTTTAAGAACTAGGTCGTTTCTTTCCTCAATTTTACCATTATAAATTAGTGAGTGTTTAGACCTAACTTCGTCCGAGATCTTTATTTGCGTTTTAAGAAAATTTTCCATTTTATTCTTCCTCTCCGAAGCCCGTACCGAATTTAAGATCTGGGATCTCCTCCCGTTCTACTTTGATGATTTCTAATCTCTACGTATACTTTATATCATTCTCATCACTTTGATTAAAGTTTAAAATTTGGCTATTGTTCAAACGTTAATATAAAAGCATCGCAGTAAATTATAATTTATGTAGAACAGCACCAGTTCACGACGGTATCGACACGACGCGTGTATTGGAGAAATGCTTAAAGCAATTTATTCAACGAGAGTCGTGCCATGCCGGAATTGGTTGAAGCGAACACTTTTTCTCTCCATTTTCTGGTTACTACGGATTGTGTTTCATACGCGAATGTTGATTGATGCTACCGAGATCTACATCCTATTTCTATTCCAGCAACAAATGGAACTTTTAGTAAAAGTTATAAGCGTCTATAAAACGTCAATAAAACGTTTATAACGTTCGCTAAACGTCCCATTTGTTGATGGGATCCTAACGATGATTCATTCTATCTACGTTAACCACAATACTTCAATATCGAATTTTTTCTTCATTTTGTAAAGCGACGCGCACAGCGCCCATTTCACGTGCATCATTCATTCTGCGAAATGGATTATGAGCATCGCTGAGGATTCAGCCCTATTAATTTAGTAATTAACTAGCGGAGCGACCCGGCGTTGCCGTGGTGGATGTTGAACGCTATATATATATATATATATATATATATATATATATATATATATATATATATATATGCCCGGTTAGGTTAGTTGAATGCCCGGTTAGGTCAACTGAATGCCCGATTATGTTACTTAAATGGCCGGTTAGGTCAACTGAATGCCCGATTAGATTAATTGAATGCCCGGGTACGTTAATTGAATGCCCGGTTAGGTTAATTGTACACCCTTGACGATTGGTTAGGTTAAGTCATGATATTTTCGTTAAAGCCAACGAAAATATCACGACTTAACCTAACCAATCGTCAAGGGGGTACAGATGACCTAACCTGGCATTCAATGAACCTAACCGGGTATTCAATAATTTTACCATAGGTTTCGTAATGATCTTGATGACGTCATTTAATGTTTTAAAATTAATTATTTAATTGCTATTCTCTTACTAAACAGCGACAGGCATAATGATATTAGGATACCTAATAGAAATTTTGTAATATTTTAAAGTGGGGAAAATAAATAATTTTCTAAAATGATCTTCAACTATAAAACGCATCTAATCAGATAACTTAATTAACGTATTTCTATGACAACTAAAAAATAGAATGATAAATCAATATCCTATCAAATTGTTTGTGTATACATAAAATTATTTGTACAAAAGCCACAGTAATAAAACGCACAAAAGTCACGGTAAATAATTTCGAGTGTGGCTCGTTTAACTTTAAACTCGTGTTTATTTAAATTGCCCGTTTTAATTATGTAATTTTTGGTATTGAATCGATAAAGAAATCTTTTGTGAATCGAAAAATGTTAAAATTATAACAAATATCAAAATTTTGTATAAAAATCATTGAATTTAAAAATGCATGTTTATTTTTAGTTTTTTGCAAAAGTTCTTTATGAATTTTAAAAATATATACTTTTTTTAAATTGAATCGATAAATAAATCTTTTGTGAATCGAATGATATTAAATGTTTAGTAAATATTGACTTATTTTGTGCCAAAATTATGATTAAAAATGAAAGATTTAAAAATGCGTGTACAGGCATGGGAAGAACTGTACCCCTAAAAGGGGGGAAGGAATTATGTTAGGGAATTTTTTTTAGCATGGGCACTGCACAATAAAGAGACGCATCGAATGGTGAAAACCGCATTGTTCTACACCAATTGTAGCGACCTGTAGGTGTGCGCAAAAAAACTGTTACATATATATATATATATATATATATATATATATATATATATATATAGTATATAGGCTTCATTTCTGAAATAGTATATTAGATAAAGTATGAACTTTAAACTCGCTTTCAAGGTTTCCACATAATTGGTCATGAAAATAAAATAAAATAAAATAAAATCAACACCAGAGACACGCAAACGGATATAAAAGAAATTTCTAACGAATAAATGTATGACAAAAATTATTGACATAAAAATGTATGACAAAATAACAACATTCACATAATTTTTGAGAGGGAATCACTTTTTATACAAGATATAAAGGAACGCTTCGTGATAATACCCTTTGTAGCGAGAGTATTTCTCGGGGGTTCTTTCGTAACGCGAAGGTCGTGTGACGGAGAGGACTTGTGGCTTTACGCGGGATCCGAACCAGAGATCGCTATATTATCCATCCAACTACTCTCCAGACCCAATGTCGCTCGCGTAATCTTTTGCGGTAAATTCAGTGCAAAATTTGAACTTTGTCATATTCGTAGATAAAGTAAAAATAATTAATTGAAATGAATTATTTTTATTTAAGTTTTAAATGTTAATATTTACTTTTGATTTAATGCATTAATGCATATTTCGTCGAAGTATGTTCAAAAGTTTTGTTACTTTCAAATTGATACAACTTTAACTGCGTTTTCTGTTTTTTGTTTTTACTTTTGTCAAATGGCCACTTCTTCCCGAGAGGGCCTCAAATATTCATGTATTTTGACGTTTCGATGTAATAGTGTCCACATCTTCAGTTGTTGCATGAATGACCTTAGTACATGGAGAGCCGTACATATGTATTTGCGTGTTTCGATTTTATTTTTTTATGCAGGAAGGACTAAGGAGGGTCCATGGGCGAACGCTCGCATATACTCCCTCCTCGCCATATAATAAAAAGAAGAGCCGAAATCGAGGTCTAAAGTTTTCGAGATGCCTGGACACGCTGCATTTAAAAGATTGGAGGTCATAGACGGGGGGGAAAGATGGATTGAGGAAGGTTGTTACAGAGTTGACAGAATGAGTAGATGAAAAATTGAGAATACCGATTAACCTTTGCGTTAGACAGTTGGACAGAAAGTCAAAAGTCTGGTACAGCAAGCTCTCCTTAAAGGAGGAGGCATGCAGTTAAAGAGTTCAAAAGAGCAGTGTCCTTTATAGTAGCGATAGTGAAGAGAGAGTGAGGCAATAATGCGGCGAAGAGAGAGATTAAAGACAGTCGGTAAGAAACAGGACATTGACGAGACGAAAAACCTGTGATTCCACCCCATCCTGTAAAGTAAAGCTGTGAAAAGTAAATCACGCCACACATAAGAAGCGTACTCCATACAGTGGCTGACAAGACCCCTGTATAGAAACATCAACTCAGTGAAGGTGAAGCAACTGCGGAGCCGGCACAGCAAACCTAAGCTCTTTGAAGCTGTTTCAGAAAGAGAGTATACGTGATCTTTCCAGGAAAAATGATGAGAAAAGGAAACGCCAAGAATTTATGTTTCGGAGGATATTAAGATTTTATATCAGAGGACTTCATAAGCAACGAAGAGAACATCACCAGGTTCATAACGTAAATTTCATTAAATCATTTACTTTAGCTTCCTTCTACAAAGCAAGAAAATTCTTTGGATTAGTGTACTTTGATAAGTTCTCAGAAGTTACGCTCTGTATGGTTTTAAAGTACAGATTTTTACGCTCGGAATGTATCATATATGGTTCATTTTCTCTAGTTCTCTGTAAAGAAATATAGATTGGTAGTTTAAAACTGCATTGTGGCACGTGACCTTTGGAAACCTATTACGTACAAACTTGTAATTGTTGAAATACAGGACTCTTCTGTGCATTTTCAAATCCATATACGAATAGGCCTTCCAGATCTAGTCTGAATTTTTGTACGGATGGCCACACTTCATTACATATAAAAGTGAACTGCAATTGACAGCAGTGATGCTGTTCCTTGACTATATAATGATAATAATGAGTGAGGCGAGCCAGAAACTAGCCAGCGTTCAGTCCAACTAATGCGGTCCATTGCTCTAAACACTCTAGAATGAGAGAAGAGGTAGATTGTGTAGGCCTACTGTCACAGAAGCGGTGGGGTAGGGAATGGAGGGGGGGCCATCCTTCAACACGAGGATGGAAAATACTCTCAGAATACGAGCCCTCAAACTCTTCAACGTGCTTTCGAAAGAACTGGGGAACCTCCAGCATACCAGTTTCAACACATTCAAGAGCCAACTCGACAGCTTCTTGCGCATAGTCCCTGGCTAACCATGCGTAGCTGGTTATGAGGACAGGATAAGAGAAGAAAGCAATGATGTAGGACTCGAGATCAGTCTCGAGACCTTTCGAGACCACAAATTTATTTACTGTAATATCATAACAATGTAACTATGTAATAGACTAAGAACATAACGAGTAATTGAGGTCGCTAGTGGTGTATGGCATTTGTTTATGATACATAAACTTAACTTAATTTGGCAATCCTGAGAGCCAGGGCTTCCACATTTAAAGAAATTTCTCGAAATTAAGTAAATTTCGCCTTCTAAATGAAGTGCACAAAGAGATTTAAATCAATGGAAATTTTGAGGAAATTCCTTCAATCTAAGGAAATTTCCATAAATTTCAAGGAAAACTAAAATATTCTTTTGCTGACCAGTCTCGTCTGTCTCGATGACAAAATAAGAAAAATTGACGATTTTTTAGGAAGAAAATTGCTGTCTATATTGAGTCATCGCAAATTTTCAAAAGATATTTCTATCTATAGACTATTGAAGAGAGTCAACACATTTTCTCGGTCTCAGTTCTGCTCGCGAGACCTTTATTCTGGTTTCGGTCTCGGCTATCTCATCCATCGAGTCCCCCAAATGAGGCGGGATGCTGCAGAAGGGTTGACCGTAGGTTGATCCTGAACCGTAGTTCGAAGATTTACTCAAGTAAAGCACAATAATAATTATTACATTAATATAAAATTTAAATAATAATAATGATAATAATGATTAATAATGATTAATAATAAGTAATAATAATTAATAATGATTAATAATGATTATATTAATATAAAATTTAAACCATAGGTTTAATTGAACTGAATTTAAATAAGTTACAATAAAACAGAATAATGATATTTAACGCATCCAAACCCAAAATAAGGCTCTTTTTTTCAAAATCCGGACCGTTCTTTCTATCAAGTAAGTTACACTATTTATTATGTTGTTTCGCGTGCTGAATTAAAAAAAAGTGATTCTTTTTTTGGCGAAATTAAAAATAAAAAAGTTACAGCAATTTTTATTGCCATTATTTACATACATCGACCAAATATTATAAATAAAAATTGATGTAACTTTTTTAGTTTTCATTTCTCCAAAAAAAGATTAACTTTTTTGATTAACTCAGCTCGCGAAACAACAACATAATAATAATGTACTTTCTTGTTATAAGGAACGGTCCGGATTTTCGAAAAGATCCTAAAATAACAAAAGAAAAGAATAATTCTAATTGGAAAGAACATTTGCAATACATAATAACAGTAATAATAATAATAGGATTATACATTACAGTTATTAATATAAACCGCGATATTTGAACCAACCAAAAATAATGATGTTAACGAAAAATTGGATGGTTTTTGCCCCAAAATTATTGAATCTCGTAATTTATGTATAGGCCTACGTAAAAATCAAATTTATTCGTTAAGTTAAGTTCGGAGATCGTTTTATGAAGTGTAAAATGGTGTCGCCCATAAACTATTCCATAATTTAACAGCATTAAAGACAATGGACTCTTTATGTCTATAATTTAACAGCATTAAAGACAAGGGACTCTTTATGTCTATTGATCTTTGCGATAGAAAGCCTCGGATAACTTTCATTTCTTACCTCACAACTACAGTACTGAACGAGAAACAAATACTCTTTAATTTTTAATGCGTTATTAAAAGGGATATTTTCCTGGCAAAATCATTTATAAAAGAATAACGCGGATTTACGGCAAATTTCGTTAACGGTACGCGGATTCGAGATCTAAACTATTTATACAGAGTGGCCACAAAGTCCCTTCGCGGTGAAATTATGGCATATCTGTACGTTGCCCTCGTTTTTTACACAAAGGTACTTTGTGGCCACCCTGTACAGATCACTTTCAGAAATTGTATCTGTTGAGAATGAAACGTTATTAGGTTTTATCCGGTTTTTTGGCTCTTTTGAAGTTGAGTAACATCAACCACAATTGTAATTTGCTTAAGTATGTGAGAAAATGCGTGAAAAAAATCACTCGATGTTAAGTGGTGAAATAACCCAAATATTCTTTCAAGAATACTCAACATACTAACAACGAGAAAGTCTTTCACATAATAATTTAAATATACGATGCTAAAATGGCAATTTTTTTTGTCAACGCTCAGTTCTAATTAATTGAAACGTTGATTATTACCTTCATTAAAATTATTATTTATATGGTCTTAACCAACCAGTAAAGGATCTGACTGTAAATAATATCCGGTTTTTTTTTTTTTTTACAGTTTCCAACCTAAATTGTTGGTAATTGATTGAGTCAATCAGAGTTTTAATACCTAAAAATGAATTATAAGCAAAAGTCATTTAAATTACGTCTATTTTTAATCAGAACAACGGATGGACGGGTATACCATCTGCAAATTTTTTTGTTTTTACAGCGGGTACGGGTACGTCTTTGCCACATCGTAACACCGCTTTCCGTTCGATCAGCGAGGTAAGCAACGCGTTCGGACGACGTCGTTACCGCGACCAGGATTCCATAAACAAATACGTATACGTCCCCTTTATAACGCGAGGTCGTCCCAGCCACGAACAGTAAAACGTAAAGAATGTAATGTGTCGATCGATAAATATAGAGGAGGAAAACAGTTGGATTCTTGAAATATAAAGAAAAATAAAGTAAATTTGGAGCAAGTGTAGTTTACGTCCCCCTGTGGTGCCTAATGTGGTTTACGTTCCCTTACATTATCCTAGTGTAGTTTGCGTTCCCCAACTTTGTCTGCGTATACCTAATCAAATAATTAAAACTAACGAAAATATTACGACAACCTAACCAATCGTCAATATATATATATATATATCAGGCACGTGCCGTGAGTAAATACTCAGGGTAGGCAGACTCAATGCGCGAGCGAAGCGAGCGGCTCCAAGCTAGGGGGTCTGGGGTGGGCGCGAGCTCCCCCAGCGGGTTCCGGGGCGGAGCCCCAGCCACCAACGAATTTTAAGCATAATTAACCCCTTCCGCACCATTTGTGCTAATTTTTGGTCAACAACAAATATTTACTTACCGCTTTATTTGTAGATGAATTCCATTCTTCTCTCTTTGTTAGTAACAAAAATATCTGTAATTTTTTCAAAGAAATTGTAAGTGGGATTTTGCTCCATTTTAGTAAATCTTTCCTTTTCAATTAAAAGTAGGGCAAGTGATGAAAGCCTTTCCTGTTTCATTCTATTCCTGGTGTAGCTTTTAATTCTTTTCAAAGCTGAAAATGACCTCTCAACAGAAACTGTTGTAGCTGGAATTGTTAAAATCAATTGCAACAGCTTCACCGCTTCAGGAAACGTTAGTTCAAGTCCATTTTGAAATATGAAAGCAAGCAAATCTTTAATTGATTTATCCCTGAACACTTGTGCACTATAAATTCCAGCTAGATCAGTTTTCAATCTTATGACATCGAAGAAGTTACCATAATTCTTCTCTAAACTTTCTAGTGCATCCTTATCAATTTCTGTAGCTAGTTTTAGAAACTTTTTACTATCAACTAATGAAATAAATTGTAAATTTTTGAAGTCACTGTATCTTGCTTCCATATGCTGCAGTATATCATTCAATATTAGACAGAATATTCTTTCTCTTTCTTTTTTAATTGGACCTTTTGTACGACATTTTGATTCAGTCAAGTTATTTTCTTTGAAACATTCTTCAAACTTCTCATAGATATCATCAAAATTTTTGCGCAGACCCTCGAGGGAATTCATTGTTTCATTGATTCTTTCAATGCAATATGGAATATCTATAATTTTAGTTTGTAAGATATTGAAGAGTGTGTCAGTTCTAATGAAAATCTTATCATATACCATGAGAAGAAAGTATGTTGAATCTTTCGTTAGCCAATTATAAAATCCATTACTCCTCACTAAAGTATCTGAGTCCCACAATAAAGGATTGCTGTCAATGTTGTTGAAAAGTTTACAAAGGTCACTATGATAGTGTAAAATAGTTTGCACTAGCTTTGAGTTAGAACTCCATCTCGTTGGTGCAGCCTTTGGAATGCGTTTATGTACTATTTCATCAAGAAATTGCGTTCGTTTTGTAGAGTGATTGAAAAATGCAGCAAGACCATCAATGGTCTTGAAAAAGATTGTACATTCAGGTATAAATTTCGCTGACTGAGATAGAACAAGATTCAATTTGTGAGCGTAGCAATGGGTAAATAACGCTGATGATGCCTTTTCTCTTACTTTAGCTTGAACGCCATTTAAATGCGATGCCATTACCGATGCTCCATCATATGTCTGTGCTACAAGCTTCTCAGCACAGTTGTATTTATCTAAATTTTTAAATATGCATTCTGCTACACCAGTAGCTCTTCTGTCTTTAAGTTCGTCAAATCCTATGAAAGCCTCTTTAATTTCAGAATCCAATACATATCTTAAAACTGTGGAACATTGAGCTGTATTTGAAATATCAGTCGATTCATCCACTTCTATAGCAATGAATGGGGATCTTGCGATATCTTCTTTAATATTATTTTCTACAGCTATGCCTACTGCTTCAATCAAGTCATTTTGTATCTTGTTAGAAACGCCAGAAAACACGGATGAAGTCTGTAAATGTTGTGCTAATTTTTGGTCAAATTTTGCAGTGTAGTTCAGTAACTCAATATAGTTTCCACGATTTAAAGAGGATTTATCTTCATTATCACCGCGGAAAGCAAGTTCTTGTTTAATCAAAAAGCAAGTAGCAGAAATTAATGTTTTCAGTATGTCTCTGTTTTCCTTTACCTTTTTATTGTGAATTTCAATGCTAAGTTTTTTTTGCTTATCTATGCTCAAGTCGATTCGTGTAGATCCAAATGTTTTCAACGATATTTGACTTTCATAATGCGCAGCAGACCTCTCGTGCTTACTTAAAGCATTAGTAAAATTATTTAAATCACAATATCCTGTTCTTATCCACACACTTTCACTAGATACGGAAAATAACAAGCATGGAAAACAAAAGATCTACCTGTTGTAACACAACCACACAACCACTCTTTCTTGCTGTACCACGTCGTTTGAAACGTTCTGATTATTTTTGTTCCTTTACGCTGTAGCAACTGTTTCAGTTCCGGTGTCGGCCTACCATTTTTAATCACATTCAACCTTTCTTCATAAGACAGTTTAGAAAAATTCTTAAGATACTCACTGTCCATATTTGAAAAGGGTTAAATTTTGAAATAAATGTCTAAAATTTAGTTCAATCACCAGAGGCAAACGACAACACAGACGCGCGCACAGCCACACACCCGACCATGTGCCCGAACGGCAAAACACTGAGTGAAAAGCAGAACTAAATCTGCTTATATAGCGCAGTATTTGTCACAGCTTGGAGCTCCACTCACGGCACGTGGGAAAATTTCATTGTCAAGCGTTAATATATATAGAGGTTGAAAGGCACGGGAAATTGTGCTTCTAACACAATATTATCCATTTACAAATTTATACATTGAATTTCATACATTAAATTAACATTTATATAATGAAGTGAAAATCATTTACTTTTTATATTTAATATTTTTAGTTTTATTCAGGGTAGGCACTGCCTACCTTGCCTACCCAGTGGGCACGTCCCTGATATATATATATATTAGGGTGACAATAAAAATCGAAAGTTGGAGTTTTTTATTGGCCATTTGTTCAATGCTGCTACTACATGAGAAAACAATGTACTGTAAATATTAGGTCATTCAGATAATATTTAAGGGTGTCTCAAGTGAGGTAAATAATTCTCCTTATTCATTAATATTTTTTTTAATTACTTATTACGATTGGAGTACGCCTGCACTTAAACTTTATGAACTAAAACTAACGTTTATTTACATTAATTAAAAAAAATATTAATTTATTTTTACTAGGTAATGAACAATTAATTTGTGTTATAAGGAGAATTATTTACCTCACTTGAGACACCCTTAAATATTATCTGAATGACCTAATATTTACAGTACATTGTTTTCTCATGTAGTAGCAGCATTGAACAAATGGCCAATAAAAAACTCCAACTTTCGATTTTTATTGTCACCCTAATATATATATATATATATATATATATATATATCGGCTATTGAAGGATTAGCAAAAGATTAACAAGTACTGGTGAAGAGAAAAAGATTTCTTGTAAGATACAATCAATTTTGTAATAGATTCCTGAACCGTTATTAAAATTATTTACATAGTATATAAATCCAGGGGAGGGGGTTCATGGGGTTCGATCGGACCCCTCTAAACCAGAACCACTCTAAACCAGAAAGCCCCCTCCCAAAGCTAACTCACTGAACATACAAGTTATTTTACAAACAACACTAAAAGCATGTAATATGCCCTTTTGTTTCATTTGTTTCAGATCGTTAGTCGACCCTGTGTCTTACTTTAATACTCAAAAGTCTAGAAAGCAATATTCATTCAAAGTATTTATTCAATAGAATTTTCGGTTTACAATGTCAAGAAGAGTTAAACAGCAATCAAGAATTTACCGATTTTTTGGTCTATCAAGTTTGGTCCATCACACGTCACTGGCAAGGTTAGTAACTGTATTGTAAACTAAAACAATGACTTTAAAAACTACTTACTGTTACTGATCGATTGCTCATATTAAATTCATTGTCTCTCGTTTTGACAGTGATGAAGGATAATAAGCTTGGATCAGCCATTATCTCAAAAATCAAAGATCCGAGACCTTTGCCGCATTTGTTGAGTAGAACGCCATGAAGCATATGAAACATTTGTGCTCTTGCTGCCAACAATTATTAAAACATTAGAAGTTATTACAAATGAACCACAGTACCAGCAGTATAGTTCTGAAACACATTGGAACTGGGATAGAGAGACAGTCCAAAAAGCATACAATTTCTATCACACGTGTTGTTCGTTTCAATTTCTTATTTCCTTGACTGTTGCCATGAAAACTTTGGCAATCATCAAGCCGTTAAGTATCAAGCTTCAGAAGAAATCAAACGACACCATGAATGCTTACAACATGATCTCGGACACAAAGAAAGAGCTGAAGGAAGTGAGACATAAAGCTGACGATGTGTTCAGGGGATGGTATTCGCAAGCTGCGCAGATCAGTTCTGATGTGGGTACTGAACTCAGTGTACCAAGGACAACTACCGGACAACAGCACAGACCAAATACTCCTCATGACACACCTGAGGAATATTATCGTCGTACTCTATTTCTTCCTTTTCTGGACCATATTATGCAGGAGATGTCTACAAGGTACGTTTGTAGAACATGAACTTCTAAATTCTAAAAATCTGAGTTTTCCGTAACACGGTAGCAACGCCAACCGGTCTGGATCCGCCCCCTGCATTCTCCACCTAATTAATGAACTCTTTTTGTTATAGATTCGGTCCCACTCAGAAGATGGCTGTTCAGTTACTTGGTCTTGTTCCCAGAATCACCGTTGAGCCAGCAACAAACATTAACGAGATTTCTGTGATGTACGAGTCAGACCTCATCCCTGGGACTCTTGACATCGAATATATGCGATGGAGGAGAAAGTGGCAGTCAGAGAACACCAAACCAGATTCGCTTCAACCTGCATTAAAGGTGGATTATAATTCTTCGTATGCCCATCTTGAGGTGACAATTCTTCGTATGCTCCGATTATTTAATATTTAATATTTAGTGTAAAATTTTCTAGCTTAATTGTAACCTTATCACTTTTTCCAGGCTTGCAATGCCGATATTTTCCCAAACATCAACTGCTTGTTGCGAATTGCTTGCACCATATCCGTCACTTCTACTGACAATGAACGTGCCAACAGTACCTTGAAACTTGTGAAGGGGTACCTTAGGACTACTGTATCCACGGAGAGATTGTCGAGCTTGGCGTTGATGAGCATTCATTACGACAAGCCTGTGGATTACGAAGCTGTAGTTCAACGGTTCGCTGAACAGCAACCCCGACGAATGGCACTCGTCGATCAGTCTTTGAGAGTCGGGAGATTAACTGATATCTCAGTCAACACAAAACTTTGTCAAGAAATATAATAACTTCACTTATATTAATGAACAAATCTAGAATGATAAAGTATGATTTTCAAAAGAAATTTAGGTTTTGATATTGTGAAATTTTCATAAACGGTGTTTCTTTAAGACATCACGAATTTTATCTTTCCTTGTATAATTTTCTTGTAAATCAGTACAACTTAGATGTAAAAGCTAATAAACTTGAACAAACACCCCGCAAATTGCTAAAAAACACGTTTCTGAGAGTCCCCTAGAAGCCTTCGGCGGTCGTACCGAACCCCCCCTCCAGCACATCCTGGATCCGCCCCAGTAAATGCACAACCTACAATGTTCCTTTCATTTATGCTTATTTCTTAAGAAAATTTTAAAACCTTACAATTAATTAGAGATGTACCGATTCCAAAATTTAGCCGATGCCGATTACATGAAAAAATGCCGTTGCAGATACCAATGCCGATTCTTTGCCTATATTTAAAAATTCAATTCCCTTAATAAATTTTACTAATCTTATATGAAAATTTTCAATTTTCATATTTTTACATTTCACATCATTTTGTTTAAACGTTTTTCCTTATCTCCCTCCACAATATACAATACCAGAATTTGTTACTCATACCGTAGCTAAAACGATGTTAAAAAGTTTTATTACTCAGTAAAATGATAAAATAATTTTATTTATTTTCATATATGGCATACCAATATTTTGTTTTTTCTTATGTTCAAGGTATATTCTTTCTTCAACAATGTAAACAACAACAAAATTTTTCATTAAAATTTCAAGTTCCTGGTGAACAATTTGAATAAAAAATAGATATAAAATACGGGCTTATAAAATTATTAAAATACTTAAAATAAAGTCAACATATTAAGATGGTTTAATATATAAATTATAAAGTACAACTTAATATAGAATTATTATAGAGTACGAGATTACAATAGTTTATAATATTTAGAGATTAGCTAGTTAGAGAAAATGTAAATTTATGGGCAACTTAATTTATTAAGCTTTGCCTTTTTCGTGAATGAAAAATACTCTTATATAATTACTGGTTTTGTTTTTGTTTGTTCCATTTTCTATAACTATAGATTTTGCTTCGTAATGAAAATTTTAAAATTTAAAAAAATCGGTGAGAAAATCGGCTAAGTTTCGCCGATGCCTATGCCCAAAAAATGTCCGATTCTGCCGGTGCAGATTAATCGGTACAATCAATACTTTGATTATGTCTACGTGTGGTTAAACAATTCGCGGTTCTGCACGCATATTTATCTAATTTAACTGTAACATCTAAAATTTTTCCACTTTGGCCTTTATAAACTGAATCGCATTAAACCAATGGAATAGACACATCTATTGCATTAATGGGCTGTTTTTATGTAGAAGAAATTTAATAGTATTTTTATAATTATAAACTAGTTAATTCGAATTGTTTTGAGTTAAGGTCGAAACTACAAAAAGTATCGAAGAGGAGAAAAGATGAGAACTAAAGCATACACATCCATTCAGAGGCGTAGTCAAAAATCAGAGACAGAATCTTGAACCTACATACTTTTAACAAGCCTGCAAATTTTAAGGTGCGGGAGCTCTAAAGAAATACCAGCATGTTGGTACATAATTTTAAATTGTGCTGTTATTTCCTTGTACCGGTACATCAGTTAATCAGGTTACTCCCAAGAATAAGCGAAAAGTTTAATACACGAATTTTACGGTAGTACACCCAGGCGTAATAATTAACTCATCCAATTTTTGCAATTACAAATCATATTTAAGGGGAAAATTTGGTTCCCTATTTCAATAAAAATATACCTTTTAACTATGTAAACCAAATTTAAAATCACAATTAGAAGCCAGTTCTTTCATCTCAGTCTGTTTGTTCCCAACTTCCAAGTATCGACTAAAATAAATAAATAAAATTTGGATGAATGGAGCCGCTCCCGCACGTTTCCGCAGCATTACACCCCTGCTCCAAAAGCTCCGAGAAACATTGAAGAAAATATTGAAGATTTTCTCGAGGGGTGATGATAGTGAGAATAAAAGTGAACGTAAGAGTTATCTTTCGTAAGTTTATGGAAAATCATAAATTGGAATTGATTTGCGCCCCTCCAAACTTTCGGATCAAGAAATAATGCGCCATTTTCATTTTCGGCACTAAATTTTAGACGGAACCACTAAATTATTGAGATTATTTAGTTTTGTTTATAAAATCTACCATAAAAACTTTAAGTGTTACAATAAAACAACATAAATATGTGCGCGCAATGTACTCTTTAATCCTAATATTAATTGGGAAAGTTCAAAAATTTCATTAAAAACTAAAGACAACTGAAAAGAACATTGTGGCGTGCGCATTTATATACTGTAAATAATTTTAATAACAGTTCAGGAACGTATAAAATAAACCATTTCTTATTAAACTATCTTCCTCCTTCTTAACCTTTTCCTACTCCCTCTTATCTCCTTCGTCTGCGCTGTACAGACATATATATATATATATATATATATATATATATATATATATATATAGATATAATTTCACAATTAGACACGTGAAATGAATGAATGATGCAAACCCACAAGGAAAAAGAAAAATGATTCCAAGGCCTTTCGTGTATTCAGAAGTACACCTCGTCAGGGAATGAAGGGTGGAGGCACGATAACCAAAAACATATACAACGGGACAGAAAAGCAAAAAGATTAACACAAGATTAACAAGAGTTGATTAGAGGCAAAAGGTATTTTAACAAGATATTGTCAATTTTATACATTCCCGTACTGTTATTGAAATTATTTTTAAAATGGATAAATGCACATTCTAGAATATTCCTTTCGATTATATCTGTGTTTTTAACGAGAGCTTTAGAACTATCCCACTTAATACTATGATTGCATCTCTACATATGGTTAAACAATGCATTAGAATTATTTGCTGTTCTACACGCATATTTATGCTGTTTTACCCTAATATCTAACGTTTTACCCATTTGGCCTATATATACTAAGTCACATTGTGTACATCCGCTCGAATACACACAACCAACCACATTATCCGGGCTATTCTTATTAAGCGTGATTTTACCGTATTATTATACTTAAAGACTACATTGATACCAATTGCTTTTAGTAAAGTCGGAAGATATTGAAAATTTACATGGTAAGGTAGGCTAAGGATATTTTTACGCTCAAATTCCTTTACAGTTACACTATTATAATACCTATTCTTGGCTTTCCTTAGGCAGTTATCTAAAAATGAAATAGGGTAACATAATTTGATACCAATATTCATGATATTGCATAACTCGGAATCTAAAAATTCAGGACTGACAACTCTCAATGCTCTAAGAAAAATAGCAGAGAAAATAGAAGATTTAATCGCGGGATGATGGTCGGAATAAAAATGCACATTATTAGTAGGCTAACGATAAACTTCAAATTTGAACTGATTAAAACCCCCGAATTTTTAAATCCAGAAAAGATAAGCTGCCGTAATTTTCTTTTTCAACCGTGAACTTAATAGATGGGACTAAACTATTGAGCCTACCAAGAAATAAGTCAACATCCAAATTATTAGGCCAAAGGCATAAAATATCATCCATATACCTGTACCAAACAAGGTTAAAATTAACAATAGTAGGCAAAATTCTGCTTTCAGAAAATTCCATATATAAGTTAGCACTACCGGTGAAAGGAGATTTCCCATCGCTAATCCAAACGACAGCATAAAACTTATTTTCAAACTGAAATTTACAATCTTTGACGCAAAGCTTAATTAACTCAATAAGAGTGTTGTGTTGCACAGGGAAAGAATATTCAGAGATCTTATCTTTTAAAAAATCAAGTAGGTCATCAACAGGGACTTTTGTGAATAACGAGTATACATCAAAACTTACCAGTTTGAAATTAGTCATTAGGAAACTTCAGTTTGTGAATAAGATCCATGCTATTTACAATATGTGACTTGGATAGCATGGATCTTATTGACAAACTGAAGTTTCCTAATGACCCTAATTTCAAACTGGTAAGTTTTGATGTATGCTCGTTATTCACAAAAGTCCCTGTTGATGACCTACTTGATTTTTTAAAAGATAAGATCTCTGAATATTCTTTCCCTGTCCAACACAATACTCTTATTGAGTTAATTAAGCTTTGCGTCAAAGATTGTAAATTTCTGTATGAAAATAAGTTTTATGCTATGTCGTTTGGATTAGCGATGGGAAATCCCCTTTCACCGGTAGTGGCTAACTTATATATGGAATTTTTTTGAAAGCAGAATTTTGCCTACTATTATTGTTAATTTTAACCTTGTTTGGTACAGGTATATGGATGATATTTTATGCCTTTGGCCTAATAATTTGGATGTTGACTTATTTCTTGGTAGGCTCAATAGTTTAGTCCCATCTATTAGTTTCACGGTTGAAAAGAAAATGGCGGCAGCTTATCTTTTCTGGATCTAAAAATTCGGGGATATTTTAATCAGTTCAAATTTGAAGTTTATCGTAAGCCTACTAATAACAACTTATGTGCATTTTTATTCCGACCATCATCCCGCGATTAAATCTTCTATTTTCTCTGCTATGTTTCTTAGAGCATTGAGAGTTGTCAGTCCTGAATTTTTAGATTCCGAGTTATGCAATATCATGAATAGTGGTACCAAATCATGTTACCCCATTTCATTTTTAGATAACTGCCTAAGGAAAGCCAAGAATAGGTATTATAATAGTGTAACTGTAAAGGAATTTGAGCGTAAAAATATCCTTAGCCTACCTTACCATGTAAATTTTCAATATCTTCCGACTTTACTAAAAGCAATTGGTATCAATGTAGTCTTTAAGTATAATACTGTAAAATCACGCTTAATAAAGAATAGCCCGGATAATCTGGTTGGTTGTGTGTATTCGAGCGGATGTACACAATGTGACTTAGTATATATAGGGTGTCCCCAAAAAACTATATACTCTTTATAGCATCATATATTTTATAATTTAAAAAAAACCCAAACAATATATTGTTTATAGCAATTGCCAATGAAAGGTAAATTAGTAATGTAAGTGATCAAAATGTTATAGCCAATTGTTTGCATATAAAATTTAATTAACTACGCCAAGTACTCAAAATGTTCTCCGGCGGCATGAATGCACTTTCAATACAACAAAATCGTGTGGTCTGATGAAGCTACCTTCAAGCTGAATGGCACAGTAAATCGACACAACTGCAGGTACTGGTCACTTGATAATCCACACGTTTATGTGGATAAACATGTTAATTTACCAGGATTAACAGCATGGTGTGGTTTATCATCCAGGGGTTTGGTTGGACCATTTTTCTTTAATGGGACAGTTACCGGTGCCACATATCTCGACATGCTGCGGACAGAAATTATACCTGCAGTTCGGAAGTTGTTTGGAAACGACGACTTTTACTTTCAACAAGATGGAGCCCCCCCCTCATTATCATTGTGATGTGAGAAGGTACCTCGATGAAACGTTGCCTAACCGTTGGATAGGACGAAGAGGAAGCGTTGAGTATCCTCCACGTTCACCGGACTTGACTCCACTTGATTTTTACTTGTGGGGCTACCTGAAGGATGCAGTTTATGGTACAAGACCCGCAACACTCGAACACCTTAAGGATGCAATTAGGGAAAAGTGCGGGACCATCACAGCATCCACATTAGTCCATGTCTGCGAATCAGTTAGTCGACGCATTCAAAAGTGCATTCATGCCGCCGGAGAACATTTTGAGCACTTGGCGTAGTTAATTAAATTTTATGCAAACAACTCGCTATAACATTTTGATCACTTAGATTACTAATTTAACTTTCATTGGCATTGCTATAACAATATATTGTTTGGTTTTTTTTTAAATTATAAAATATGTGATGCTCTAAAGAGTATATAGTTTTTTTGGGGACACCCTGTATAGGCCAAACGGGTAAAACGTTAGATATTAGGGTAAAACAGCATAAATATGCGTGTAAAACAGCAAATAATTCTAATGCATTGTTTAACCATATGTATAGATGTAATCATAGCATTAAGTGGGATAATTCTAAAGCTCTCGTTAAAAACACAGATATAATCGAAAGGAATATTCTAGAATGTGCATTTATCCATTTTAAAAATAATTTCAATAACAGTACGGGAATGTATAAAATTGACAATGTCTTGTTAAAATACCTTTTGCCTCTAATCAACTCTTGTTAATCTTGTGTTAATCTTTTTGTTTTTCTGTCCCATTGTACATATTTTTGGTTATCGTGCCTCCACCCTTCATTCCCTGACGAGGTGTACTTCTGAATACACGAAAGGCCTTGGAATCATTTTTATTTTTCCTTGTGGTTTTGCATCATATATATATAATATATATATATATATATATATATATATATATATATGCGCATATATATATATATATATGTATATATATATATATATATATATGCGCATATATATATATATATATATATGTTATATATATATATATATATATATGCGCATATATATATATATATATATATATATATATATATATATATATATATATATATATATATATATATGCCCCTCGGTGGTGCAGTGGTTAGCGTCGCTGAGTACAAATCCATCGGCCCGGGATCGAGACCCGGTGACGGCATGTGGCGCGCAGCAAAACCCAGCTGTTCATCCTTCCACACAATAAAGTGGTTGGTAGATAAATCGGTGCCCTGGGTAGTTTAGTGGTTAAGACGCTAGGCTGCTAATGGGGCGTGGTTCGGATTCCACGTTAAACTGTAGGTCTAAGGTGGAGTGAAAAGTCTGACCTTCGTCAGAATGAACAATTCGGGCGGAAGCAAAACCAAAGGTTATATTCCGCCTCTTGCCTTCATTCCCTGATGAGGTGCTCAACACACAAAAGGTCTTGGAAGCGCTTTTTATTTTTCACTGTGGGTGTGCACTATATATAGGCTAATAATAATAATTACAAATAGTTTTTTCAAATAAGTACATTATATAGTACAGTATAAAAATACTTAACATTCACTCGTCGTTTTGACATTTTATGAAAATAGATTTTACTAGTTTTAAATTATAAATGTTTGTTTGCTTTGAAAATATGAAAAAGTTTTCCAAGTTGTTATTGTTTGGGATCGTTTTATATTAAATTTTAAAATGATGTTGAATTTTACTACGGCTATACTTTATGCTGTAGCATTCTTTCATGAAAGTATTCGTTGCGTAACCGATGTAGGAGGAGTTACATCCTTCTTTCGAGTAGGTAGATTGGTAAGCAACACGGACCTAGATGGGATAGATCGGACACCGCTTTATTTAAACGGCTTTTCTATGGACTGGTTTTGTTGTCACATTATGAAAATCGACAGAGTCGAGAAAATTAATTGTTTGTATAGGAAAAATTTCGTAGAACGAAACAATTTTTAGATATTTTCATGAAAAATTAAATTGTAGTTGTTTATAAGTGTAAATTTGAGCATTCTAAATATATCAGCTTCGGGAAATAACTTAATTATATCTCTCTAAATACATAAAAAAAGATTATTTTTTGCTAGTCTGTGTAATTTCGGCTGCCAGTTGCCAAATAATTGCTACATAACTCAATTTTATACAATAATTAAAGGAAAACATTTCGCTATTATTTATCGTAAATATTTATTAACTGTCATTACAAATGAAATAATATAATAATAATAATAATAATAGGATAAACGGACCAATAAGCTGACTGTAGAGAATACCACACCACACCACACATTGACACTGAACTGATGTTGAAAATTACTTTTCACAATGGTATGATGATGAGGATTCATTTCTGACGATACATGTGAATTGCGAGTGTTGTTGACACCGTCGCGGGTAAATTGAGCCTCATCACAGAACAAGACGTATTGATGCAATTGTCGATCGGCATTGACCCAATTGCAAAAATTCCAGCCATTGGGCACGATCCCCATTGGAGGTGCTGAACGTGCTGTACGTGGTATGGATACATGCCTTATTCGTGTGACGTTCTACATACTCTCGTTTGAGGAACTCTAAGACGTGTGGAAATCCTTCGCGTACTAACATGAAGACTTCGCTGTAAAATCTGAATAATGTTTTCTTGTTCAGCCACATTTTGTTGTACCGGACGCTCAGATAAAACATTAACGCTAGGAAATGAACCGCTCTCTCACACTCTCCGGAAAACGTTGTTAAACGCTCGTCGATCCGGAATTCTTCGATTTGGAAAACCTCGCTGGTATTCAGCGACAGCAGCAGTAGTATTTCCATCGCAAAATCTGTAAACATACACCATATCGGCATATTCACATTTGAAAACGTAAAAGGCATATTGAACATACAAAACATCAACTGCACGCTGTGAAACACAACACTCTACTGCGTAGTTAGTTCGGTTCAGTAAATAACTGTCAGTTCAGTTCAAGGTCACGCATGCGCATGCTTGAAATTCAAACATCCATAGCTCCATAATCGTTAAGAATCGGACCTATGTTCATATGGAGTTTTTGACTGGGAATGACCTCAGCTATAAGCTCCCGAAGTTATGACATTTCGTCGTGACTCACCCTGTGTATATATATGAGGGATGTGATTGGCTTCAAAGAAAAAAAACAAAATAGGTGAAGGGGTAGAAGGGGCACTACTAGTAACCACATTTAATTTCATAGCAAGTGTGCTTTAAAAAGGACCTGATTAAGAGTATTAGGGGACCGAGGCGGCCAGAGATAATTGGACCCGAAATTAAAAATTGGCGAGGGGAACAGGTAAGCCTCACTACGCTCGGCTTACAGCTAGGTCGTCTGGGGGAGCGGCGTAAGCTCCCCCAGCGAGGTTCGGGACGAAACCCCGGAAGCCAAGCCATTTTTAACGTTTTTTTCATCAGGAATGCGTGATAATTGAACTGTAAAGATTTTGTATATGAAACTGTGGTATCTTTAATATTTTTTTTGTAAAGAGAAAAAAATAATAAAACAACGCACTTCCTCACACAACCTTCCATCAATACACTCACACCTTACACACTCCATTCGATTACAAAATAAAAAACAAATTGCATGGCCACAGGCAACCTGGCAACCTAACTTGGCCAGAAAAGAGAAGAAAATAGAGTAAGAATAAACTGAAGGTAAAGTGGGGAAAAGATAGGGATTGGCCAACACCCATCCACCATCGCCTGAAATAAAAAACTACGCATCAAACACGCGTAAACATAAGAACAATAAACAAATACGCTATTGAAATGGGATGCCGACCTAACAAAACAGCTCCTCTACAACAGCGACAGTTGTTGTTCTGTTGCTCACCTCACTACGCGATAAGTGACCGAACGATGTAAGGACCTCAACCCACCGCCATAATATTTTCTCCTCAGGTTTTTATGAACGTCCTATAAAAAAAAAAAAAAATCCGGAAAACACGAAAAAATCACATGCCTGATATATATATTAGTATATTATATCATTCTGTGTTCAATCCCATATATATATATATATATGAAACACGTTCGAATTATAAAAATTGCCGTAAGAAGAGCCGAGTCACTAAAGAATTAATTTCTTATTTGAATTGTATTAAATATTAAATTCTGATTGTAAAAATAAGAATTTGGTATATGCGAATCTCTCGCTCTTCTCTCTCTCCTCTCTCTCTCTCTCTCTCTCTCTCTCAATAATAAATCTAAACATGGCGGTTTTTGAGAGCTGCATTCGGAGTGATGTGAACATTTTGGACATTCCTCTTGTAATGTTTTGCCAATGTTTTGGAATGTTGGACGAGCATTTCGGGAACAAAAAATGTTTCCAGTCGTTTATTAATGGAAACGTGTAAGCACTGTGCGTGTATGGTATATGGAAATGCGTCTAAAGATGCGCGGTCTATGTGTACGCGCTATATATGCGTACTTCTGTCAATGTTTTAGGATAAATATTGACACATTATGTATACGTATTATCTGTACACACTATATACCCATTGTTTATCTGATATGGATATATATACCCACAGTGTTGTATATATATATATATACATGAAAAGAATCACGAAAGAAAGGAAACATCACAGAATGGTGCTCAAACGCTTTCGTCTAATGACATCCTCAGAACACTGAAGTAAATAAAAAGTTCAAGACTATATATAGGTCACAAAAAAAGGACACCCCCCCATTAGGAAGGCCATATTTTCTTTAATGTTTCTCCGCGCTCTTAGGATCGCCAGTCCGGAATACATGGATGCCGAATTAGAAAAAATCAACGGTATTGGAAATGATCCGTGCTACCCACCTGAGTTTATGGAATCTTGTCTTCACAAAGCAAAACGAACCTTCTATCGCGTGAATAATAACCCTCGCACTTTGACAAAGAATATTTTAGTTCTTCCATTTTTCCCAGTCTAAAAATTTTAAGGCATTGCTAATGTACTTAAACTTTTGAATATTAATGTGGTATTTTCATATAACAATATTGTGAAATATATCATAGTTAAAAATAGCCCTACCAATAATTCAGGCATTATCTATAAAATTGGTTGTAAACAATGTGATTCCTTTTACATTGGTTAGACGGAAAAGATTTGCACACGCGTGTAAAACAGCATCAATATTCCGTTAGAATGGGACAGTCGTCCAATGCCCTTTTTGTCCATTTGTCAGAGTTATCCCACTGTATTGATTGGAATAATGCTTCAATTTTGTTTCACTCTAGCAACATTGTTAATAGAAGTATTCTTGAGTCTGCTAT